>JAPSGF010000029.1:7175998-7317416 GCA_035772895.1 Perdix hodgsoniae | reverse complement strand
GCACGGAGCCACCTCTGGGGGTGTGGGGGGGACCACAGCCACAGTGATCAGGAGAGTCCAGGTTTGTTATGCCTGATGGCTAATGGAGCAAAATGGAATGCAGACTGGAGAGGAGGAAGAGCTGGGTTTGGCTCCCAGTTCAGTAACTTGGTGAATGCTTCAGCTGCTGTGGCTATGCTAGCAGTGTGGAAGAAAGGTTCTCCCCCAGGTACCAATGAAATTCTTCATTTGTGGTTTTGCCTCCAGAAGCTCTGTGCAGCACTCTACCTGCAGCAGCCGCTCTGCTGTGAGCTGCTCTCCTGGAGCTCTCTGCAGGGAACTGGAGCTCTCTTCAAGGAGAGGGTGCTTCCATCTCCATCGGGTTTTGTTCTCCTCCGGCAGCCCTGCAGCACTGTGCTCCTGCTCACTGGGGCAGCATGGCACAGTGGTGACTGCCCAGTGGGGGGTCAGGGCATTTCCCTCCCCTCCAAACTCATGCTCCTTCCTGACTTCCATTTATTTTTTCATCTTCCCAACAAGACTTTTTTCTCTGTTCTCATCACAGAAGGGAATGGAAAAGGCTGGAATTATCACAGTGAAGAGATCCCTCACTTTCTACATCAGACATCAAAGCAGCATGCTCGCAGGCTTCAAAGAGTCCCTTGGTGACTGCAGAACCACCGCAGGGCTGCAAACTTCAAGTAATTCCTGCTTAAATGAATACATCTCTACTACGAGACAGCCACGTGCAAATTTAAAAGTAGTATTATTACTCCATTATGAAGATACCTGTTCCAATTTTGTGACACTTTCACAAAATGAATTGATTGTTAATTGTCTTTTAGCACTCACCTATATGTTCCTGTAAGGCTATTACTGTACATGCACGAACACAACGACTGCACTGCTTCTGCCTGCCTAACGGTTGGTGGCATCCCTTCATTGTGGATGTACACCCTCCTCCTCAGGTAATTATGTGGAACATGATTGTGGCCTTGGGCTCTGCCTGCTCAGTGTTTTCAATTAGATTTTACTACAAAAGTACATATTAACATTAAAGGAGCATTACAATGCAGCAAATGTGATAAAACAGATCAATGGTAGACATACCTTCTGCTTCTGTTGTTTCAAGAATCATAATTGCCATTAATTTACGGCCTTCTGAGAAAGATCTAATTGCTTTAATCATCCCTTATTTCACCTACAGTATGCACGTTTTCTATTACCCAGCTTTACCAGCAGCCCTGCAAACCCAGGCAGCAGACCAGTGCTCAGCTGCACACGTGGCCTCCATGGCCTTGGCCCAGCCTTTGTGGCGCTGAGCAGATGCAGACCTGGGCAGAGCTCTGGGTCGGAAAAGGTGCTCCAGGGGCACAGAGGATCCTTCTGGAAGAGCCCTGTTTGGCGCATGGTGCAGATGTGGGTACATGAGTGCTTTTGGACACGTTTACAGACAATATTTCTTTGTTCTTCCAGATACTGAAGATGCCTCTGAAGAGCACGGGTGTCAAATCCTGGCCGGGTGTTTCTTTTCTGACCGGTTGGAATGCGCCAAGCTTTCCCATGGATGCCGCTCCATTGCAGCATCCATCTGTGTGGAGTGGGTGATGCAACCACCGGGACGGGGCACATCCCTGTGATGAACACAGAACGACACCCAACCGCCTGCCCTGAACTGCAGGGCTGAGTGCTGTGCAAACTGCTGCAGAATGGCTGATGCAATGCTTCTACCCCATGGGTCCTCAGTGCGTCTGTTGGATGCTTCTGTGCAAAGGGAACTGCTATTGCTGGTATCAGTGTACTCACTTCCGAAACATTAAAGCCTTTGGCTGGCTGAATACTACACAAAATCTTGGCTGACAAAAATCCAGAATCACCAGATAGGAATAAGTGAGAATTAAAGCTTTTAGAGGACATTTAGGCACACGGAGGGACGCTCCCACCAGTCACCGTTTCCTCATCCATGCGGTTCCAAGAAGTTCCACAGCAACGCGCACCGACGCAGCCCTGCAGCCCCACATCACAGAGCAGCACAGCTTCAGGGAACACGTTTCAAAGAACATGGGATTTGCCTCCTACGAGGCCAGGGTCCCGTTTGGGCTGAGGCCAGCAGCCAGCAGCTTGGGCTCACTGCAGGACAGCCGCAGGCTGCACGAAACCCCACACATTCCTCAGACCTGACGCTGGATGAAGTTAAGAACTTCAGTACCTGAACAGGCAGATCCTCACAGCTCCTGGAAACATAACGCAGCTGTAGGCAAACTCTACTGCAGAACAGTGAGAGAAATGAATATTTGCAGTTACAAAGTTCTAAGCAGCCACTGCTATTACAACCAGTCTTCATTTCTGTTTTGAAATGCAGGGGCATTATAAAGAATAAACGTTAGCATTATTTAAAGCTATTCGTTTCAAAGGGTGATTAATTACATTTCTTTAGAAGAAAGCTACAGCTCACAATCCTCCATGTGCCCCCACTATGCCAGATTCAAAGTCGTGCTCCAAGTGAGCTTCAAAGCCCGATTTCCTCAACCACCCAACAGCATAAAACTCCAGCAAACGCCGTATTGAAATCCTCATAACTCCCCAATCCACATATGTATGGTTGCTATGGCAACTGTCATCTCAAGCCTTCCCAGCAGAGAAAATAAGTGTGTGTCCTACCTGGTTAATCGGTATTTGTATTATGGAGAATTGAAGGGTAACTTTGTTTCGCCAAAAAATAGAACAGGCACTGAAGTGCTACTGTGCTAATGTGATATTATTTAATCTGAACAAGAATCCACTTTGCATGTGCCTTGAAATTATAGTATTTATGTAACATTCAGCACAATAAGTAAAAATGTTGCTGCCAAATATACTTGGTTTACCCCGCTTACTGATTTGAATAGAAGGAACATGAAAAAAGACCCAGAAATCTGGAGGAAGGTGGAAGACTGCATGGGATCAAGGGCTGCAAGTTTCACAGTGGCTGTATTACAGTTAAGACAAGTAAAAAAGCCAGAGGTTAATGCAATCTGGATTCAAAAATAGGCTGATGGAAAGCCAAGAATATATGGTCGGTGTTGCCCATTTCTCTTCATTTCAGGATGAAGAAAGCTCCCAGCATGGAAGACCACACTGGCTGAAAACCACCACTCACTCAGAGTCATGATTATAACTTTCTTACTTGAAAAATGTCCCCAAAATACTTCAGGAAGTCCCACTTGTAGCACCTATCCAGGAGCCTGCTGACAGCCATTACTGCCCAGGAGACATACCCAGAAATTTATTATTTTAATCTCAGCAATTACTAAATACAAGTGATCACACCTACTAAGCAATAAAGTCTCTGCAGAACATTAAAATACAATGATGACATATCCCTCATATTGGTTCAATGACACAATTTGAGAAAATAAGGCCTTAGGGGAATATGCAAAGCAGAGAACTACACCTGCATGCCGCTGCCGAGCACGAGAACGGGCTTCAGACCTGCGCACACAACGAGTTCTTTTAATCTCACACTTATAGCCTTGCCCTGATTCCAAATGACATTTCTTCTTCAAACCATGATGGGCACACGAAGCACAGAGCTGTGCACGTTAATGAGCCCGACGTGGCTCTGCAGATCAGACACACTACGCTGCTGAGTCCTGGCATGTCTGCTACGTGGAGCAGGTTGATGCTCAGGTTGGCCATTAAAGGGATCTAGTTCTTCAGCACCACATCCCAGAGATTTAGAAATGTAATGTAAGCAGCAGTACTCATACATGGAGGTACTGAATTCCCACAGGAGAAAATAGCTTGTGATCTCAGACTTTCATAACCAGGGTTGAACATGGTGAGAAGAAATGGAGAACGAGGTGGTGAGAAAAGAGCCCCAACCCCACGCCCAGCTATTTCTGACAGCCTCCAACAATTCCTCCTGCCCTGTTAACTCCTCCTAGCATCAACAGCATAGCGTGGAAAAAGTAAAATGGTACTAAACAAGTGCTGAAAGGTATTGTTTTCTTAACAATAAACTGACTTTTATGTACAGAGACAGCAAGACAGTATTTTAAGAACTCTTCCTATCACATTGATTTAACTACAGATGGTTTTTCCCTTCACTGTATTTTTCTTTGTTTTTTGCCATGAAAGCTTTGCCTCTGGTAATCCTCGCTGTGCAAGTCTTAAAAATATTTACTTTAAGAGAGAGTCATAATAATAAAAAAAGCAGCTACCAGCACCACCTGCAAATGGATGCTTCCAGATGCATCAGAGCGCATCGCATGCTGCCACACTGCTGCTTTTACCACACTGCCTGTAAAACCTGAAAATGGTCCAACACTTAAAGGGAAATGAAAGATCCTTGAGACCCATCCATCTCAGATGTGTGCCCTGCAGTCTGTCCTGGGGCAATGGGGCACGGCCATGTGGCCCCACACGGTGACCCCACCACCACGGGGCCCGGAAAGGCAGGAGAAGGCAATGGTAGGAGCAGGCACTGCTGACCCACCCACAGCCTCAGGGCAGGGGGAGCACAAGCCTGAGGGCTCCCTCTCACCACTCCCTCCCATCTGTGCTCCAAGATTTTGGCTCAGTTCGGAGCATTGATCGAGCTGTGCTCCACCTGACCTCACTGAGCAGCCCGTGCTCTTTTCAAGTGCTGCTCTGTATTGACTCTGCCGCAGAGCTAGGGCTCCTGTAATTGGTTTAACAGCTTTTTGAGGCCACTTTGCTTCTGATAAGATGCCCACACATCCACTGAGGACTGAACACAGTTTCGTTGTCAAAAACAATTGTCCAGGAGCACAGTGGCAGCATTTGGCAGCATGGACCCTCGCTGGAGGAGCAGGGCAGCACAGCAAGATGCACAAGGATGGGTGGGTAGCACCCTCAGCCCCAAGCCTCCACTGGGAGCTGCTCAATACAGCGCAATGGGAGGGACCCACCAGCTCCATGCTCAGTGTTTGGCATCCAAGGAAGAATCTTTCTGAGTAAAAACATGACATGGTTCCTATGTCCTCCAGCAAAGGCCACAGCAGCATTTTGGAACACATACCAATAGCTAAAGGAAAGCGCACTAAAAGAAGAACGCACCTTAAAACATGACCCCAAATCCAGAGAGCAACAGAGCAGGAACATGGGGCACAACCATCATGCAAGGATTGGCAGCAGCTCACAGGGACCAGGGCTGCACCCAGCAGCAGGCTGTGGCACCAAGGAAGCCTGACTTCATGACATCACAGCTGACCAGGGCAGTTCTGAAGGCTAAGGGCAGACTAAGAGTCTGAATAAATGCAAGCTGTGAATTTGCTTTTCCCATATGCCACCTCCCATACACCCCATAGGTTTTATATCCAGCCTGCAGTACTGGCCCTTCCTCAGCCCTCGCCGCTCCTTCCTCTCTGTTGATGGAATTATTTGCCTTTGATGAAGGCACTGAACAAGAGAGGAATACTTAATATGCTTCCTACCAAACAACATTATAGTTGTATTTATTGATAAAATAAAATAAATCCATACAATGAAAAGCATGGCGTTATATATAACACCATTTCTCAGCTTAAAAGATTGGGCTGCATGAGATTTTCAGCATGTACAATTTCCATTTCAGCAAAGACTTGCGTGGCTAAGATCATGCCCAATATTTTCCAGAGAACATATCTGACAGAAAATCACTAGCAATCACAAAAAAAGTACAACACCCCTGCCCTGCCAAAAAAAAAGAAGAAAAAAGAGAGTAAGAAAAAGAGACAGAAAAGAAAGCCAAGGAGCAAAGCTACTGTGCGTTGCTCAGAGTAGGCACGAAGGCCTCTCTAGATGGGGAGGAGACCTGGCACATCTCATGGCTCAGATGTGCTACAGCTGCCATCTGTCTGCGCCCACACACCAAGGATCTCTGGGGATGATACCCAAGTGCAACCACGCGTGTTGTGAGCTGCACGTCGCACAGGTAAGGGCGCACTGAGGGCAGAACTGCAGTCAGCCCCAGCGTGTTTGCACGCACTGTGCTGTGGAGATGGACCTCTGCCCTCCTCACAGACACCAGTTCTGCAGGGCTGCACTGACACAGGCTGCAAGGCTGTTTGCTCTGTTGGCATCATCTCCTGCACTCGGCGTGAAATCAAATTCGTAATATCTTTTGCTGTCCTACGTGAATTTGTGCAAGAATCTTTCACTTTCAAAGCAGGTTAATTCAGGTTAATTCAGCTCTATAAGTGAACTCGTGAAAAACTATAGGTTTTGCTGCCAAATGATTCTAAATACCAGCAGCAGCCTTTGACATTCTTCCAGTCTTTCTATCACATGCTTAAACCTCTGCAGACAGCTCAAAGCCACCATCTCGGTCACCTGCAGGCCTGACTTGCTCCCAGGCAAGCAGCACAAGAGCTGCGCTGTGCTTGCTGCATCAGACCAAAGCCACACGCAGACCCAGCTGGGTTGAAAGCTGCCTGTGTTGATCTTTATCTCACCCTCGACAAGGAGAGCAGTAGGGTTTGAGATGTGGCAGCACTTCTTTCCAGCAGAAATCACCGCCATTCGAGATGCAGCTGCAGCTCAGGACAGACTCTTTACCCTGTGGTGTAAATAAGCCCTGAGGCTGCTGTTAACAGAGCTGAGCATGCATCAGACAACTACGCATTGAGTTCAGCACTGACCTCTAGAAGCACAGACATCTCTTAATCATTTTTTAAAATTATTTTCTTATATCTTGTATTTGAAATGACTTAGTTAAGAGATCTCCTTTTGTGAATGATATGACAGCTAATTCCCACTTATTCTACTGAAAAGGGACAATTGAAATAGATGCAACAATAAAAAGAGTGGCTAATACAATTGCCATTGATCATTTGCCAGTTTATCAAATGAAGATCCCACCAGCTAACTGGAGAAGGAAAATAGTGTTGTATATTGCATGTCTCTGTAACACGCTAACTGGACAGCTCATTTGAAAATCTTTGTAAAGTTGGACATCAGCATACAATTTATAGCTGCAGTGAAAGCTTTTCTAGCAGACGCCCGTGAGCTCATTTTCACCTACCTTTTCAGCTGACTGGGCAGTGCCAAAAAATATTGGAATGAAGGCAAGCCATACTATACAGGTAGTGTACATAGTGAATCCAATGGGTTTAGCTTCATTAAAATTCTCTGGGACACCCCGAGTCTTGATGGCATACACAGTACACGTAACCATTAGAAGAATGCTATAACCCAAGGAACAAATGATTTGTAGATCCGTTATGTCACATTTGAGAACTCCTCTGGCTTGATCAGGGTTCATAGTTTTCTGCTCATCATAATCTATAATGATGTTGGGTGGGTCAACTGCAAACCAAATAAAGACACCTAGAAGCTGCACAGATATCAAACTCGACGTGATCGCCAGCTGCGACGTGGGGCTGATGAGCCTGGGTGCTGTCACTGACTTTTTGCCCTGCTCAAATATGCGGTAGATGCGGTTTGTTTTAGTCAGCAGGGCTGCGTAGCTGATGCACATCCCCAGCCCCAGGAAGATGCGCCGGAAGGAGCACACGGCGACATTTGGCTTGGCGATCATCAGGAAGGTGATGATGTAGCAGAGGAAGATCCCCGTCAGCAGGACGTAGCTGAGCTCCCGCCCCGAGGCCCGGACGATGGGGGTATCGTTGTAGCGAATGAAGGTCGCCATGACAAAAATGGTGGCGATAATCCCGAGCATGGCCAAGAAGACGGGGATCACAGCCCAGGGCGAGTGCCACTCCAGCTTGACGATGGGGATGGAGCGGCAGCCGGTGCGGTTCTCGTTGGGCCGCTCGTTGTAGGAGCACAGCAGGCAGGTGACTTCATCGGCCTGGTACTGGTACCCATCGCACAGCTCGCAGTGCCAGCAGCACGGCATCCCCTTCACCATCTTCTTCCTCTCTCCCGGCTTGCAAGGCAGGCTGCAGACCGAGGACGGGACTTCTCGCACTCCTTTACCCCACTGCATGTCGTCGATCTAGGAGACATGTGAAGCAGAAGGAGGCTGTTATGTAGGTGTTACCGCCGGACCACGGGGCAGCACACTGCAACAAACAAATGGAAAACATTACATGTGGTCGACTGTGCTTTTCCAGACTGCACACCAGTGCCTCCACGTGGGACTGTAACCCAAGACTATTTACTACAGCCATTTTTCACATTTCTTAGTAATAAGTTTGTGTAGAATGACAGAGCACCAGATAAAACAGCAGTGTGGAAACCCTTTTTGCTGCATGAAAATCAGTGAGAGCACTTGATTTGGCTTATGGGAAGGCAGCAGCCACACTGTCAGACTGCCTTTGGTGCACCCAGAGCCTGGGGCCTCTCACTGAGACCACAGCAAGTGTTCTCCCCTCCTGGAACTACTGCTACAGGGCAACACTTTGAACGAGGTGGAAATGTACCTAGGGGCTGGAATTGGTGGGAATGTGGTGAGATCTGTAATGAGAGCTGCGTAAGACCTACGAGGTACAAAGAAAATAGCCATCAGTGAAAAACACCATAATTAGATAATATTTCATTTCAAAGTCACATCCAGCTTCTGAAATACCACGCATGCTTCTGGGAATGCAAATTATCAACAACTGTATTAAGTAAATAGAACGTCTCATTTGTTCTGTAGTCTAAAGAATCCTAAATCCAAAGAATCCTAAACTCCAAGTTTAACTCAAAATACTGCACACAATTGGAGTCACAAATCGTTCCGAAGTATTCCGGACTGACCAGCTGCTAAGAACCCAGGAGGTTCAGCACTGAAGCTCCCCCGCAATAAACCAGTCTGGGACCACGGGGAGGTCCTGACACCCAGCTCCGACTCATGGCTCCAGATCCAGCTCAGCCACACAGCAGAACCTCAGAGACCCCTCCACCTGCAGCATGTGTGTGCACAGCTTTTCCTGACGCACTACCTGATCTGCTGGGGCAGATGTGAGTAAGTCTAACTAAAAAAACACTGCAGCTAATAATTCAGGTTCTTCAATGTTTACACGCTCCAATATTTCCTACAACAGAGGGATTTTAAGGTGAGCTGCTGGAATCAGCTGTCTGTGATTACTGATGTGCGCAGGAAGACTGGGGTTAGAATGTCTTAAACTGAAGGATTAAGGTGCACCCTCCTAATTTAATTCAAAATAGACCCCGTACCAACTTTGTTTCACATACTTGAAAAAACATCGAAGCCACAGACTGCTCAAATATGATACTACTGAGAGTCTGCAGCCAACGTTACAGAAATAATCCCTCAATAACAGAAATTTGAGAAGTCTGCCACTGCTCAAGAAACTTTATTAACCTTCAATATTCACTGCTTATTCTGAAAGAAAAGAAGACCTGGCAAAACTTCCCTAATATCGCACTGAGCTGAAGGCTTGCAGCTTACAGAAGCTGAAGAATGATTCCTCCTTACCACTGCCCTCTATCTCACCTTTCTAGAAAGATGGAAGCTGAGGCAGGACAACTACCCTGTACCAGTGCTGGTACAGCTACAGAGAGGCACGCCAGCCCAGGCTGGAGCCCCCATTTGCTGTTACAGCTACTAAACACAGAACGTACTTGATGCTGGCTTTACAGCATGCTTTGACATGAAATGAGGAAAGCATCTACATGCATGCATTTTGACCCAGGCTGCAGCGATGAAAGGGTTCTCACCAATTTTCTACAAACCTCAGAGAGCCACAGAGTTATTAATGCATCATCACATCCCCCTACACCTTCAGACCCAGAAAAGGGAGAATTTCCATATTCTCAAAAGTATCCCGTGCATTGCTAGATAGCGGGGACAGCCTGAAGGTATCTCATTCTGCACAGATACTGGTGTGAGGAGATAAACAGGAGATCGGGCAAAATTATGGAAAGTTCTTTTCTGGTCTGCTGGGACCACACCATGATAACTCCGTATCGCTGCCCTCAGAAAGGCTCACGGTGCTCCGTTGCTTCTGGCTAGAAAATTAATAATGAAAACTGCTGTCAGATAAGCCACCTGCCACTGAGGCAGGCACAGGGAGCGGAGGATCCGATCCAAAGTGGGGATGCTTTCCCCTCCCCCCCCACACAAAGAGCATTTTTGAAGCATTTCTCATCTTCGTAATAAATTATTGCTTCATAACTGCTTTCAGAAGTGCAAACAAAAGCAACAAACTGTTCAGCTGTGCACCAGGAGCCCTGGGAGCTGATGGCTGTGCCCAAAGTACATTATTCTGTTCTCCTCTTCCCACCCTTTACTGCAGTTCCTGTAAACAGGCTTTTGAGAACCTGAATCTAGAAAAATTTCTATTGTGTTGATGAATTGTTACATTCAGTTCCTTCTTTTATTTACTTAAACCTATAAGCCTGCTTCTTTTTAATGGTACTTTTCCCAATACTTCATGCCTATCCGAGCTGGAAACAACTTACTTCCAGATTTTGCCAAGTTCAGAGCTTCAGGAACAGGACCATGATGAAAAAGCAAGCATAATTTTTGTCCACAATAACTGTAATAGGAGTGCCAACAAAAACAGCAGAGCGTTTCATTCAATACAATCTAACTGATAGCAGCAAACCATGGGATTTGCTGCTGTTAGGTTCAGATAAAAGCACTATTTTTAAGCAGCCCATATGAAAGCAAGCACTTCTGGTCTTTGCTTCTGCCCTCAGCCACCTCAGCACAGTGCCAGTCCTGCCTTCAGACTGGCACCCAATCTGAAACGGGTCAGAATCTGGATGGCAGATGGGAAACATGAGGACAGGCACTTTGTCGCGGCCTTGCCAATTCGCGTTCCTCATGTTGGCCGCGCACTGTGCTTTGTGCTCCCCCCATGGCTGCCCGTGCTGCCATGACACCGCATGCACACCCAGCACCGCTGCCCCTTCGCGCTCCCTGAAGGCTGCACACCAGCACCTATTTCACCCCCTGGGCTCATTCCAAGATGCTGCACCCGCAGGTGAGGCTGTACGTGGCTCTGAGCAGTGAGCAACCAGCACCCAGGCGCAGAGCCCACAGCTCACTGCCCACTCTATGAACACCTCGGTGCGATGGGATCCGGCCCCAGCATTAATTCTCATCATGCTCACCACAGAATAAACATTAGCAAGAAATGCTCAGTCTGTCTCATAAGGCCTAGCATAATTGTTCATTTTAATGAATAAAGTAACTCGATATATATGTCTATAATTTAAACATCCCCGCTTCTTTTCTCAGCACCACAAACATTTCTGTAATAAGCTATTTGTTCTGAACCAAATTGTTTCATGCAATGTTTGATTAAAATAAAAGTCAGTACAAAAATAATTACGCTACTGATAATTAACCTTCTCAGGAAGAAGATCGCTACTTTCCCCAATAGGATGTTTATAATGGCGCTGCCATTAATTTCATGGACATATTAGGAAACAATTGCAGAGGATTGCTCTCAGATTTATAGCTATCTCACAGACTGCTTTCAGGCTCCTGTCACTAAGTCAGAGTTCAAACAGTTTTTGTACATTCAACTTCCCAGATAGCAATATTTGCATGACTTAGCTCTTCAGGCTTAGCTATTAATGTCTTGTAATTAGTTTTTCAATCCAGGGCTCTAACGTGATAACAGTTTTAAGCTAAGAATATGTCAACAACACACAGTCAACAAAGCTTCCCGCAAAATATCAACTAAAATCCCTTCAATAGATAACAGCAGCGATAAGCCAAACTACCAGGGAAAGACACAAATCTGCCACAGCGACTCACCCAACGCTGCGTTTCATCCACAGCTGTAACTTTTCCCTTCAGCTCCGTTCCCTGGGGGCGGGGGCACCCAGACCTGCAGGAGGGGCTGCTCCCCACCACCCCATCCGTCCCCATGGCTGGGGCTCCTAACAGCCCCGGCTCTGCCCGCTCCTGCACCTACTGCTGGGTTCCAAAGTGGATCCAAACTGGGCAGCTTCAGACAGAGGAGCAGCACCAGCACCTCAGTTTTCCCACTCTGCTGAGATATTCATCTTAAATCCATCCAGATAGTCTCCTCTGAAACAGGAGCTAAAGGTCCCTCTGTGTGTGTCCTGCTCTGGTCTCTCCAACCACTGCCCGCTTTGTGCCAGGGAGGGCTGCGAGCACAGCCACAGCCACATCCATCATTTAGTCATCATTTACGTGATGAGTAAATCAGTGTTCAAACCAAAGGCAGTGGAAACTCATCACCGCCGCAGGTGTGCAGCCAAAACCTGGCAGTTCCGTGCAGCCAGCACATTCCCTCAGCTCACACACCGCGCCCTGCTGCCCAACACCGAGCCCTGAGCCGAACTGCTGCCCACCGGCCTGAGATCCCCGGGCTCTACGTTGTAACTGGTTTTTGGTGATTTCATTGCAATTGCTTCTTAACCTAGACAGAAACACGACACATCTTCCTTTTCTCATCTTACTGCTTGTTTAGTTTAATACTTGCTGTTATTTTCCACCGATCTCACCTGCCTCGGTAGCACCGGACACTGACTGCAATGAGTAACAATGGTAATGAGATCCAAAGCCTATTTGTTCTACATTAAACCAAGGACAATTTTAGCACAGCACTGATTCAGAGAGAAACACTTAATCTACAGTTTTGGCAAAAATGCTCATTATATATTCCTGTTGACACACAATAAAGCTGAAAATTAATTATTTTAATGCTTTTATATCTGACTGCAGCTTCCTGTTGTCTTCTTGGTAATGGGATGGGATGGGCCATGCATCTTCAGAATTCATCATGCAGCCCCTGCATAACTTTTTTAATTAAAATAGAACACATACTTCTGAATGTGCATTTATAATAAGCCATAGTTATCTATTTAAGTTGATAAGTTAGAGCAAATCTATCTTCTTGAAGTAATCTAAGAGAATTTGTCATCCTGAAGTGGCTTACAATTAGTTTCTGCAATCAGCACCAAGCCCATTGCTCAGACCAACACCGACTTCTGCTGTGCTCGGCATTTCGTCCCCAGTGTGCTCCATTGCCAGCCCTGTCAGAGCAGACTCGAGGCCAATAGTCTTCTTCCCTACTTCACAGAATAGAAATAAGCTCACGGTGCCTTTAATATTTTACATGCAGAAAATAACAGGACCCATGGCGGGGAGCAACACTGCCACACTTACACACCAGGCCTCATTTCAGAGCCTAACGCGTTCATTCAGAGATTAATAAAACCAGCCCCTGTTGTCCACTGTCCTTATGTTGTGGTCACCCAACTGATATCAGAAACTTTTAGGGGAAAATTTGGTTTCCAAAGCCTTTCTTCATTCCCTACTACAACCTACTGTAGTGCAAACCTTGGTGACAAATTATCAGATCTTTTAAAAGGGCTGTAAAGGCATCTAGGGAAAAAAAGGGAAGGGAAGAAAACCCACTGCAAGGCATTATGGGGATATTTATACATCCAATTCAGCTTCATACAGGAAGACAATAGCTCACTGTGAGGCCACCCCTAAATGCCTTAATCAAGTGATGCTCACACTGATATCTGCTGGAGCTTTGCTTCAGTGAGGAACTGATGGATCGGTGTTTAATTATACCATAAATCAACTTGAAATCACCAGCAGTTACCCCCAGGATGCCCAGGAGGAACAGCCATCAGGCATAGATTGCATTGTAAGAAGTGCTAACTACTCTAAGAGCTTGTACTCTTGGAGTCTTGGGGGGGAAGGAAAGAAGGAGGGGAATTAGCAACGTGGTGCAGGAATCATGAAAAAATACCTCATTTCAGTTCAGCTACTCATTGATACTGCATGGACCACAGACAGTCTGCAATTCTGAGTCTCCCTGTTACTGAAACTGGACCAACATTTAAGCCAGCATCACATATCTTGAGAGCATCAGTGGGACAGCCCACTTAAAGGCTGGTTCGGTGGACAGGACTGGGAGCAAGGCGGACTGGCCGCCAGCAGGGCTCAGTGAGGCATCCCTGGCACAACTCACAACCCACAGATGTCAGCCTGAAAAGAACCCAGTTGTCCCACTGCTGGCAGCCCACACTTCTGCCAGCTCCTGATGTTTCTGTGGTCGTGTAGAAGGAGATAAAACACTGCTTAATTAAAGGAGCAATTTACAGCTTGTCTGGCACCTAACTGGGACAATGAAAGCAGGTTATGAGCATAGTAGCCTGGACTATTATAAGCATTTTATGCCTTTGGCATAAGCTAACTTGTCCTTTAGTGTCACGGCCCTCAACAAAGCGCAGCTGGAGCCGGAGCCGTGCACGGCCGCCCCGCATGCACGTCACGCAGTGCTGCACTCATACCATGGTGTGAAACAGGGATGAAAGGCTTCATTTCAAAGCGAGGTGGCCCAGTTATGGACTCATATAAGGGAAACTGCTCAGTATTTTATAGCCGGGCAGGAAATGGCTTTAGCAAAGTTGCCTTCAGTCACAGATTTCTGCTTTTTGGGACGGTCAGACACGATGGCATGAGGCTTATTTCAAATATACCCACATTGCCATTAGAATAAAAATAAGAAACTTAAAAGTCATGAGGTATGCAATAAATAATTAGATAATGGAACGTCACACCTGGCTCCTGACAAAGAGGGCTGAAATGGTCCCACAACCCCCTGCTGCTTCCACCCCAACATCTCTTAGCAGCAGTGAACGCAGCAGCACGTGCTAAATAGGATGGAGGAAGCTCTGCATTCAGTGTAAAGGCATAGCAGAGCAAGATGAAAGCCAGGGCAGCAGCACGTGCAGCTCTCTGTACGTGCCCAAGGACTCGAACAGACCTTCCCTGGGTATTTGAAGCTCTGCACTTGCTCCATGGCTGTCCTAGAAATGAAGACTAAAGGGATTCATTGTGCAGGATGACAAAAATCCCTCAATCCACCTAAAAAACAGCTTGATATTGTGTCAAAGTAATTGCTCAGTATTTAAGTGAATAGTTGAAATCAAATGTTCTGTTCTAATACGTTCATAATACTCAGAAATTTTCAAGTTCAAGTCCCAAATAACAGTATGAGATGACAAGGGCACCTAGAAGCAAAGGCAGGAATTCTGATTTTTCTCCCCAGAACTCATTTTCAGAGCTATTTTTCATAGTACGGCCATGAGTTGACCTTACCCAGGTTTTGAGAAAAGGATTATCCCTCGATGCTTATTTATCTCTGCTTATGAGCTAATAACTTCTTTTTCTGTTATTTATGGTTGTGAAAAAGAAATACATCTGCCAAATCTGATATATTACCTTCAAAATGGAAAGGGTAATAACTAGAGATGTACCAAATGGCAGGTGTGTAATTTGGATAGCGTTTATCTTGAAGTGCCTGCCAACTCAAAATGCTTCAGTTTATTTATCCCACTAATTTCCAAGCTGATTCAAAGACCAGTATGTGCTAGTCAAATTATTTGGTCCTGGTCTTCCCCTTTTAAAGGATCAGCATCAATTGTACAGTAATTTCCTCGTCATGGCTAGTGAGCATGGCATAATGACACACAGGCGGGGGAAGCAAGATGAAAGAACCACAAAATTCCAAGTGATACTTTGCACCTAACTCCTTTAGGCCCTAATTAGGTTGCTGCAGTATTATTAATGCTACTAAGCTTTCTTGCTCGGGCTAGACTCAGTCTCAACCACTGTAGATGGTACATAGAAAATTAGGGCTGGCTAATGGGACTAATTATCCTTCACATGGAGGGCACTCTCCCATCAAGGCTGAGGTCATGTCATGCTGAAACAGGGCAGGGGAAGGAAGAGCAAAGGAGGTGGCTGTCACTGCACGGTGATGGCACAGGGCGTGCTGCTGCTCTGAAGGTTACACGGAACGCTGGTTTGCTTGGGCTGTGCAAGGTGGACAAACTGGCCCAACACATATGAAAGGACACATATGAAAGGCTAAGATGGCATGAAAACAGAAACAGGGTTTGGAAAAGAAGATCACTTCATAGATTCAACGCCTAAATAAATAAGAGTAAAAATATGATCCTCCAACGGCATCATTAACGGTGCTGTCTTCCTGCGCTCCCACTGAAATTCCGCAGCCAACTTCAGAGCTTTATTTCCTACACTAACCATGGCAAGTTAAGGAATTTTGTGCCTCAGTACACTTTTGCAGACTTAATCAGAAATAACCAACACCTTGCATATTTCTCCCCGCTGTACCCTTTTCACCTCCCTGAAAAGTGAGCACAGCGAAGGGAAGCAACTTCTCATGCCCTCCTGCTGAGCACCCTCAGTACGCCACTGCTGGGCGTCCTTTGCAGCACTGACACCCTTCCTTCCCTCTCCTCCCCAGGAATACAGAAATGCATTACAGTTATAGAAGCATCCCAACTAGCAGAGAGCAGCCTGCGCTGCTTCTTCCAGTCGTATTTCTGACAGAAAAGTCATCCAAGCTCTGGCTTTTGCCAAGGGAAGTGGAAGTCCATACTGCTGATTTTGCTTCACCAGCCTGTCTGAAAGACAGACAGTGCAAGAATGGAACAAAATACCTCATTATAGGCAATATTTCTAGCTGCTATTGGGAGCTGGATGCTCAGAAGCCACATTTAATGGTCAAATACACACCCTCCATATCATTAAAAGGTGCAGTTAACAAGTAGGCAAGGTTGTTGCCTGAGAATCATCTACTGCAGCATTTTCATATTAAAAGTACATTTTCAGATCAGTGGAAGAAGAAGCAAACAAACAGTGAAACAAAACAAACAAACTTTAGGCAAAGCCTCTCTTAAGTGCAAACTAAAGGCACTTCTCAGCTCTATTTGGGGCTGTTATTGCCTACCATACAAATGATTAGCCTGAGACATTGCAGTGCACACTATATACCCAATATTGTACTCTTCCCACAAACCACACTGATTTTCTATGTAAGTTGGTATCCAGGGACCTTTAAAAATGATTATTTTTGACGCACTCACTGCATGGACTCCTTTGAGAACCTTTATAATTTGCTTAATCACTGGAAATTCTCATGGCCATTCACACAGCCCTGGTGTGGGCAGAGCCTCTTGAAAACCCTGTATGGAATTTCTTCCTTCCCTCTAAAGAAAACCACCATAATTCCGTTCTGCTATCCTCGGTACTCACATCTGTATGGCCTCAACATTTCGCTTTACAAAACACAGCTGGGTTGTGCTTTGGGGCAACCAGAACAGCACGGCACCAACCATTCCTCTGTCTGTCAATGCAGTACCATAAAATACTTTGCAAAAAAAAAAACAACAAAAAACACAAAAGAAAAGAAAAGATGACAAAACAGGAGCTGGAAGCTTCTCCTGGATGACCCTGGGTTTAATCCTTCCAAGGCCTCTGAGCGGATCCCACAGACCATCTCAAGCCCCCTCACACAGCTCCTATGAGCGAACCCGGCAGTCCAAAGTTGTGATGTGTAGGAGAGGAAATACATCACCTATTTTAAAAGTGCAACTTAGTTATTTTTTGATCTTCTATTTCTTACCTTATTCGCTCTCAGAGCAGGTCTGGTTGCTTATTGGCTCCTGGACATTTAGGAGAACACAAGATGAGGCAAATTCTGAAGCCAGTAAGTTGCCTGACACACTTTCTTTCCTTTCTAGCTTGTAGGAGTTTCTTACCTTTTTTTTTGCACTACCTTTGAAAAGATGCATTATATTTTAGGTACTCTCTCAGTACCCCTTCTCAGGTACTCTCTCAGGTACTCTCTTCTCTTAGCATTTATGTCCTTACGAACATTTTACCTTGTGACATTCTCAGACCTGGAGAAAATTATACCAGTGCTCACAGTTACCAAAAGCTGATACAGCTTCATTCATTTCGCTTTGCCTAAGGTATGCAGCTCATGCAGCATACATTATCACCGAAGCAAAATGGGTCAATAATGAACAAGAAATGACATTTCACATCTTTAATCGCAAGTCTGAGTTGGTCTTCAAAGCGAGGTGCAAGATTTAACTGTTGCCTTCCTACTTACATGGGGTACAAATTTAGATGGAAAGTGCAAACCACAGAATAAACTTCTACCTAAAAAAAAGCCAAAAAACGTGCATATATATAAATTTATATATACATATACATACATATGTATAGATAT
Source organism: Perdix hodgsoniae (assembly GCA_035772895.1). Lineage (NCBI taxonomy): Eukaryota > Metazoa > Chordata > Aves > Galliformes > Phasianidae > Perdix > Perdix hodgsoniae. The sequence continues at coordinate 7,299,495 of JAPSGF010000029.1, read as the reverse complement.
ACATACATATATATATATAGTTTTTGTGACTTCCAAGTATGGCAAGTAAGCTCCAGGAATACCGCTGAGCACTGAACGTCACTGAGCAGCTGCTTGGGTCCAGCTGTCTTCTGGATATGTCCCTAGGAAGGCCTGTACATGGAGGTCTCCTGCCAGAAGATCCGACATCTCATTATTCTTTCTGTTAGATCTCTTTATAACGTTTACTTTCAAATTCTGTAACAGAGATGTTTTGTGGCATTCAAATAGATCAGCCTGAGCAGAAGTAGCTGAATAGGTGTTGAACAGCTGATAACAAAATTACCTAATATATTTGTGGGGAAAAAAGAACCCCAGTGTGGAAGTGGCACTGTTACCCTATAACCTCCCTGAGGCCAGGGCCAGATCCCTGCTCCTGTACATCCACTGACACCGAGGGTCATGGATGTTACTTGAAAACACGGCTGTTTGCTGCCCATCTTCCCTCTCCTCTAAATCGCTGCACTGAACCCACAGTGAAGAAAATAACACAGCACAACTACCTTCCCAAGGATGAGGGAGTTTATTAATAAGCACAGAGTGATTTCCTTTGCACCACAGAACACGAGACAGGATTTATAAGCAGTTAGATTCATGTAGTGTACATGTTTATGGAACACTATTGATGATTATCAATCCGATTCATCTCCCAAGCACTTGTTTAGAAAGATTGCAGTGATAAATCACTTACTGCTGGAGGAGATTATAAAAAGAGCAAGGAATTGCCCAGCTGTTGGCCTTCTGACTCTGCACAAAAAGGCTCTATTCAGGTGGCAGTCATGTTCCAACATCTACACTGCTTAATGCTGCTAAACTATTTACCATTCAAGGGCACATCATTAAAACAATACAGATTTGTTTGTTTATTTCTGCACACAGGGTTTTGAGGCATCTTTAATATGTATTTGTTCCTGCTTACAAAAAAAATTAATTAGAGATATTTTAATTTCACTTGGAACTAACAGTGAACTCAGTCTGATGCTCTGCAAGTGACGCACGTTTCAAGCTGGGGCTCCCTGAAATCTCTGCAGTATAGCAGTGGGCAGGGCAACAGGCTTTCCACCTCTGCTCTTTATCAGCTGGGGATGCACCTTCAGTCATCCTGAAAAATGCACTTCAGCCTCAGACCAGCACCCAGCTGCCCAGTGGCACCTTTACATGCCACAGCACCGAGCAGGAGGCGTTGATGCCATTAAAATAATATGATGCAACCTACACGGACACCAATAGCTGGGAGGCACATCTCTCAGCCCAGACCTGCAGCTCATCGTGCAGGACCTCAGCTCCAACAACTCATTTGTTTCCCCTGCAAGGGCCCAGACCTCCAGGGATGGGGTGCTGCTGCCATGGTGCTGGCACAGCTGCACCAAGTCCAAGCTCAGTGGGATTAAACCATGCAATGAACTGCCAACTGCAAACAGTGTTGGCTTCAATGACTCCCAAGAGCTTGTCAATGCAAAACAGGAAAGTGGGGTACAGATGGAAGAAGAAGTCTTAAAAGACAGCCACAATGCAGGATGCTGCTTGTGCAGCAATGGTACAAGGGTGTGGGAGCGAGTTCAAGCACTGCAGGGAAACAGCAGAGACAAGTATGGGATGGAGTCCCAGGGAACATGATAAAGAATGCTGCTGTGCTAGGGTATGCAAGAGACAAATCCCTGGAAAAACAAGATTCAGCAATTTCATGGGGATTTTTTTCCCTTTACTTTTGGATTTGGACAGCTCAAGGGCAGTTGCAGAGGTTTGGACATGAAAACATAATAAACCTGGCATGCTGAGTTAACTATATAGCGAAAGAGAAGCAGTATCACTACATCTCCCATGAGAACCTCCCATTCCTCTAGAGGCAATCCATTTCTGCCTCCTTCAGATGCATCAGCTCCTCCAGGAGAGGCGTGTTTGTCCTTTTCAGGTACCTCAAAGCATTGCAAGTTGCATTCACAGAAGTCAGCCAGTTCCTGGCATTTCTAAGTGCCTTCCATTGGCCAACCCCTAAGCGCTCTATGGAGGAACAGAGGCACACATGCCAGGAAGGTACCCATTACAGGAACTATGGGGTAAAATAGCACAGACAGTTCACCGCCTTTCTAAAATTCAAAGTTCAAATCAAGCTTCCCTATTTCTTACTGCATGAATAGCACAAATAACAGTCATCAGGTTATTAAAACAAACAAACAACAACACAACAAAAACAAAATCCTCCACACACTAAAAGTTACCCAATGTAAAACAAACAAAACCCAGCTGCTATCTGACACCTTTTCCTCATGCTAAATTTCCTCCTTTCCATCAGTAGAACTGCTTGTTCTGGAACACATTCAAAATAGTTCTCCTTGTACTGATGCTTACAGTTATAAATACATTCTTTATATATATATATAATAATAAACAAGCCTACTCTCAGCACTGGCAAAGTACAGGAGAGTCCAGATTTCCAACACTCATACGAAACCTAGAACACAGACCAGCAATGCTCTCATCCAATTGCACGGGCTGCATCTCTGCTACTGAGCCAGGCTCTGAGGTTCACGAGACTGCACGTCAGTGGGGACACAGCTGGCTGAGTTTCCAACCCTAAAATCCAGGGAAAGCATTTCAAACCATAAGAGGGCACAAACTATAAATACTGTTTACTAAATCCGTGTGCCGGGGGCTGACAGAACTTGACATAACCCTCGTGACATGCTCTGCCATGACCTCCCGTGGGAGATGGTGGGGCATCGTGTAATCAACCTCACCGCAGGGAGAACACAGCACTGCAACAGTTTTTCATGGAACACTGGCCAAACCATTTAAAATCAGACATCTGCTCATTTTACCCTTGCGTAGATATCTGTGAAATACAGCCAACATTTTTACTAAATCATGCCTTGAGCGTTAGGCTAAGCTGTGTTAGATTGCCTGAGATCAAGCAAGTGAAAGAAAATTTGGTAATTACATTGGTCTTATGTAAAAACGACATTATGGCCCAACTTTGCTGCAGTGAGAGTGATGAAGTATTTTCTTGGTAATCAATAACATTCCGACCTCAGATACAGAAACGTAAACGCAGGGTGAGTCAGCTGCTCTCAGAGGAGACACCTCACATTCGCTACAGGCAGATCTGAGCCTGGCTCCTGTGTGTGGGGAGCAGACATCTGCCTTCCAAACACTGCTGCCAGACAAGAAAGCAAATGGGATACAAAGATGTGGAGAAGCAACTGGGATCGAGAGAAACGCACTCAGACATCTCAAAAAAAACAGGTTTGTAAACTGATGATAACAACGAGAAAACAAACTGGCATGGCTTATTGTAAGACTTGTAAATACATGCTGCTAAAGATCTATTGTCTTTTGCAACAGAAAAAGTCAATCAGTTATTGTGAAAAAAATATGGCGCAGCTAATCAAGATTCATCAGCATCACGACTCCATCCTTCTGCCTCTCACTACAGAAGGGTGGGAATGGGAAGACAACATACACCACTGCAGGACTGGACTGGCCATAGACTGGACAGCAACGCTGCTTCCATGGGAAAAATAACAGCAAAATGCTCTTAGCTTCTTTGAATGAGGACAATAGTAAAGAAAGAAACACGTTACTCACCCAGGACAGTCTTTGGCACTTATCTCCCTACTGCTTTTGAGACCTGGAGCACCCTTACCATTAATGGCAGCACAACTGGGCAGAACAGTTTCTCTTTTGTGATGGAGAACATTCAGACACACAGAACTAAACCAGACAGCCCCAAATGGCAAGTCTTGTGGAAAATAGAGCATCATTTCAGCATTTTCTAAATTAAAATCAGCACTCTCACCAACCATCCTTTGTCTCCCCTCTTGTGTTGGTATTAAAGAAATAAGAATTGGGAAAATATCCTGAAGCGTTACCTCAACATCCATTACTGAAAGTAAATTGCAGACTTTGGCAGTTTTCCTGGGAGACATTTAATAGCGGCTTCTATTTTGTTTGGTTATTTTAGGGCATCCTTGACTCCTCTAAGCTCCAGAATGTTCCTTATTATTGTAAGAAAAAACACAAGGACTGTCATATCAAAGCTAATCCTGTGTGTGAGGAGAAGGGAAGCTACTGAGACAGTCTCAGCTATTGACACAACACTGTAGCCTTCAGGATACGAGGGTGAGGAATGCATTTTATGGAAACATTTAGCACAACGGCAGGAATACAAATCAAGCGCCGTTAATTTAGTTTTAAATATTAATGAGCCAGGATACGTAGTTTATATAAAGATTTACTTAATAAAATATTAAAATTTTTGCTAAAAGAATTGTAAATTCCAAGTCTGTAAAGGAGTGTCAAGCATCAGAAGTTGTAAAAGACAGAAATAGCAAATCAAAGAGCATCAGAATTCAAGAAGAGCACAACACTGTGGTTAGTCTCAAAGGCTGCACCCTTGGTAATCCACGTTAATTATTGTTTGGACCAGGAGAGAAAAGCCCTTCTGTAGCAACTGGCATTCCACTTCAGCAACACCTTGACTTTATGCCATTTCTGTTGCTGCAGAACAGTCAGATTGGACCGGAGGTATCACCTCTCTGCTTTTGTGACAGTCTGCAGGGAGCCAAAGAGCTACGTGGTTAACCAGCACATCTCCTCCAGGTCTATGGGGCACAAGCACATGCACAAAGTCAAGCAGGAAGCCTGAGCCCAGACCTCTGGAGATCTGTAGGCCAGGGACCTGCCATCACCCTCACGTGGATAGAGCTGACAAGAGCTCCCAGCTTTCTCAGCCAACAGTCGTATTTGTTTGTTCATCTGGGCACCATCAAAATGCCTGGGGAATCTTTGATCACCTATTCTTACATCCTTACTTTTCTTTCAGGCATCGTTACAAAAGAGATACCTCATTCATATGGATATATTTCACTTAAAAGTAACACAGGAAAAGTGACTCACTCAAGAAATACTTCATTTCAGCTTTCTTAAAAACAGAAAAACTGAAGAGCATCCACAAATGAAAGCCCATTGGTTTCAAACCACAACGCATTACTGGTTCATCTTCCAACGTGGCAACCGGGGACTCCAGACATGCAAAGGTAATAAAATTTGCATGACTGCCTGATGTCCTTATCTGTCTGAGGAGCCTTGGTACTCACAGCACAGATAAAAGGTGTCAGGAGAGATGCAAGAAATAATGCACTGCACAGCTGCAGGGAAATAGTAATTACATTAGTTCCTGCACAGTGGGGGAAAAGGAAAACAGAACGAAACCATTTAATCACTGTACCTGAAAGCAAACAAATGAGTGAGGAAAAACTGGCATGGACTCACATTGAGCTGGAGGTCATCTGTCCACTGCCCGACGAGGCGGTAGCCCGGGGTGCTGGTGTTGGTGGTGTGGTACTGGAAGATGTCGTAGCGCCCTGGTGCATCACCATTTTTGTTAAACATCACTGGAGTGCCAGCACTGCCTGGGGGAAGGAAACAAGACCAAATCCAACCAAAAAAAAAAAAAAAAAAAGAAAAGAAAGAAAAAGCCAAAGCTTTACAGCAGCTATTTTATTTAGTCACGTCTGGGAGCTTTCAGACTGGCAGTGTATTTCAGGCACTGGTTACCCATCACCAGGCCATCTAATGCAGATACTTCAGGACACGCTGGAATAATCCTAGTTCTCTTCCCTGATTAATTACTACTGCCCAAGCCCACTGACTAAAAATAAAATGAAGCAAAACCAGATCAGTTTTCCTTCACTCAAGCTTTGCAGACAGCAAGAAATATCAGAAGGCTTTTCTTCCTGCCCTCCAGCCTCCCTCCCCATCTCTCCTTCCTTAGGGAGTTCTTTACTGAAAATCACACTTGTGAATGGAGCCTTTAAATGATTCTTTTTTCCCCCAGAAAATGTTCCATCTGCTTCTGAGAGATACTGCTGTCAGGAGTCAGCCCAGGTCTAGTGAATCTTGATTGGCATCCAGAAATAGCTTCCTCCTCCACAATATGTTCTTATTCCTGTAATCAGCATGCAGTTGGGGTGGAAAAGAACAGACTAAACTATAGGAAGATCATTCCTTGTGTGCTCCCTTATTGAGTCTCTGTGAAACTGACACAGGCAGAAAAGCACCTCGGGTTGGAGCCATTCAGATCAGGATGCTGCATCAACTTCACCTGCCATGTACCAGGGTAACCAAAACAGGGCTTGGACGCAGGGCAGCAGCAAAGCAAGCATCCCTCCAGAGCCCCCCATGCAGCTGCTGAGCAGAGCTGCCTAGCACTGACCCCCAGTGCTGCTACCAACCATTCCCAGTCCTTGCATGCTCCCCAGGGCACCTGCATCCCAATTGCCATGGCGTCAGAAGTGAACCCTTCCCTAAAGGAGAATATAGAGCAATGCTGCATTTCCTTTAAGGGTCACATTTATTACAACATACATTAAAATAGGCTTTGGTGTGGCAGAGTAATTTTGTGTCAAGATTGAAGATTTCAGCTCTAGCATCTCTATATTCAAAGCTGCTTCCTTCTGCATAACTTCTCTTTTTTTTTCCCCCAAAGCAATGAAAAATCTCTCCTGCAGTGGCACTGAACTTTAAGATTATGGTTTTCTTCATGATTCCCATTCTTCATTGAATTCCATAGAGCAAAAGAAAATTTGAAGAAGTAAATTAGCATAGTTTTCGTTGCAGCCCTGGTAAATGGCTTCCTGTCTATCCTGCAAGCCTCAGAGATCAGATGTGGATTCAGTTCAAAGGCTGGTACAGAAAATCTCCCACAGACATCTCTCTGGTTCCTTATGAGCACAGAGCTGATATTTAATTGTCATTACAGATTCATGTACCCGGAACACATTTATAATGAAAATGCTTAGAATGAAGAGGAATGGCCATAACTCCTTAACTCCTTGGCTTCTCCTGAAAGTCAGCACAAATGGGAAATGGTGTTTTCCTAATCACGGCTTCTAAAGGGCTGTATATTATTAGTTAAGCTCGTTTTCTGGATTTTTTTTTGTTTGTTTGTTTTTTCCTCCCAGAACTGACAAAAATAAAGGTGCCATCCAGAGCTATAACTCTAAGCTGTGCTGTTTCTGTGTTCTGTGGGAGCAGTCAAACATTTTGCCTGTTCCTGCTAATTGTTGCACACAGGCAGTTTTCAAGGATTACTTTGAATACCACTGCTGAAGAGCAGTGCTGTACATGGCTGCTGCAGGACTGGCATGGGGCAGCATCAGCGCTGCGTCACCCCTGCAGCACAGCTCCTGGGACAAGGACTATTATGCACTGACCTGGGTACCTGATTGCAGTGCACACCTGTTGCTGCCTGCAGGTCACCACCATTTCTGCTTTAGAATCATGTAGGAAAAAAAAAAAAAAAGAAAAACAACCTGTGAAACAGGTTGCAAACTGCAGGGAAGACAACCAGCTATAGAAAAGCAGAGATCTGGGATAGTCCCAGGCCAGAAGTCAAGCCAAAGCCTCCTGTTTTCCAGCTTTGAAGTTGGAGTAATTGCACTCCCAGCCAAGGACTTGCATTGTAAGCACCAACCTTCCGCAGCCTTTGCTGGGCTCTGCTGTGTGCTGGTGCTCTGTCTGCAGGGACGCCATCGCTCCCATCCTGCTCTAAATCACTGCAGCACTTCAGCCTGTGTGCAGTTTCAGCTCCTTTGTGCACTCATGAAAATAAGGGATGCATGAAAACCTCTTCACAGAGACAAAAGGATTTCCAAAATTGATTCGATTTGTTACTTGACTTCTTGATCTTATTATTATTACAATATTTGGTTGACGCTTTCACTTTTTTTTTTTTTAAATATAATTTAGGATTTATTTTCCTTCTGCTAAGATTCATACCATTTTGCTACAGCTCCAGCAAGCACTTCAGAAACTGAGCTGTACCCTGCAGGCTGCAGCTCCTTGCTCATTCAGAGGCTATGACAATTTAATTCATCTTCAGCTCCCAACAAATAAGCTGTCCTTTCACCACACAGATGGAGAGCACATGACACCCATTCACCTGCAGGATGCATCCGAGAGGAGATGCAATCTGACTGAATTTGTAGAATTTCAATCCCTTAATCACCACAAGATGAGAAATGAATTAATAGGAGGAGGACAGGATGGTAGGCAGGTGTGCCTAGCCAAGGTGTTTCTTTAGTATTCCATCCACGTTGACTGCGGTTTGAGGACCTGAAGGGCTTGGATGAACAAAGCCTTCAGCTTTTTCACTGGGGAAAAATACAACCTCCACTCTGCACCGTAGGATTTTCAGAATCCTACCGCATGAGCACTTGGAGCTTTAAGTTTTCTGTATTTGGAGGTTTTCTGTTTAAGGATAATGTGACAATATCAAAATTCACACTGAGCTCCTCGTACAAATCCAGTCTCTCTTCATTAAAACGTTGCTCAAGCTCCTTCTGCGTGAATGTCATTACCTTCGCAGGGAAGAAAGGGCTTTGGAAGCAGTTACAGGCGAGGTGGCTTCAGCTTCATCGTGACAGAGAGAGCCATTAAATGCACAGAGGTCTCCAGCTCATGGGCTCAGGACGGGCTTGGAAATGGGCTGCATTTTTTCTCTCCAGCTCGCAGTTCAGGCAAAGCACCCCCAGTGCTCTGCTTTGTTTCTACTACAAGTTTAGGTAGACAACTGGCAGAACAAGATTTTAAGCACACACCAAATATTGTTTTCCAAGGCCTACCTCTGATGAAAAGAATTGCATGGCTGCACCAGCGACCTAGAGAAGGGCAGGATAAGGGCACGGATAACACCAAGGCCGCTGAAGCAAACCCAGCAGCCCCACCACAGCGTGATGCCAAGGCAGACGTGGGCACCAGCACTGCTGTCCCCAGGGCTCCCAGACCACAGCAGCACTACACAACCCAGACCTACAAGTGCCTCTCTTGTTGCTTCTGTTCCCACATCCACCTGCGTTTGCAGGCTGGCCGCTCAGTGTGTTGTGTGGCAGCTGTTGATCCTAGGTTGGCTGAATGAATTGACTGCAATTTGGGGAATTCACTTTTATACAGCACAGAAAAAAGCAAGCTCTGCAGAACCCGTCTCCACATCCACAGGAACCTCCCCCAGGAGGGCTGCAGCTGAATGCTGAGCACGGGTGTGCAAAACCATGCACAGTCCTGAATATGAGTGCAACGAGAAGCTGAATTCCACCCTCAGATAACAACCCTTACAGGAACTGGTTCTTTTTCCACTGGAAATGTCCAAGGCTAAATAGCCGTGAGCAGTTTAACGGTTTTAAGCCCCTCTTCACTTTGTCACCATCCTCCTACCCCCAGTAATAAAGCAAACCGCTACTTCAAGTCTCTGTGCTGGATGCCACTTACTTGCATGCAAACAAAGAAAAACACCAGATGGCCATGTAAATCAATCACGAATGGAGGAAGAAAAGTCATCTTTTAAAGGACTGACCAAGAAAACACCAAGAAGGAAACTAAAGCTAGTGTGCAACAACTCTAGAAGCTAGGCAGTAGGCACCCAGTCTCTCAAATTATTTCTCAGCTCTATTAAAATGGCTCCTGGTTAAGTCTCAGATCTTTATCTTATTCAGAGACAGGGCAGAGCAGTCAGACCTCCTGGTACACACATTAGCAATGTTTATTAAGAGGAAATAACATTAGCTTGCTGTAATGCTACCCCTGCAAGCAATCAGCTCTGGTCCCTCTCTAGTTGCAGGTGAGTGTTGGTTAATGAAACTGTAATAAGATTACAGTAAAATGTACAGAGGCAGAGAGATGTTTCTACTATTCAGGTATAATTCATAAAGTGCAATGCAAATGAAGATATGTGGAAGCCCATCGTGTTGTATGAAACAGGGTTGGTATTGCAGCCATTACCACCCACTGGTAAAAAGTTGGTAGATAAACAATAAGCGCACAAAAGGATAAAGTCATCCCATCCCCGTTCCTACGATGTTACAACTCCTCTAAATACCTACTGGAGGAGTAGAGGTTGGGTGATTACTCTGTCTACACTACAGATGTGATTCTGCAATGGACCTGGCTCTTCAGCTGTCCTCTCTTCTCCTGAGTGCTGAGCTAAGTCAGGTAAGACACCAGAATTTCTTCCAGTTAGCTTGCTCCAAACACAGGAAAGAACACAAATGGGGACAGACATATTAAGACGAAGAAAAACTTGGGCATTTACTCTGCTATCTCTCCCACAGGAAATCACAGGCTTTGGGAAGGCATCCTACAACAGCAGCAGCAATTTCTGTCTTTGCAGAATAGTAGCCTATCTACCTCAGCTAAAGCAGGGCGCTTTCAGATGCTAAATAGACACAGTCTTCTGCCACAAACTAGTGAAATTCTAAAACAAAACCATCGCCTGAACAGAATGAATAAATACACGGAGTGAAACCGAATGGAAAGGCAGCCACGCAGGCAGGGTGCTATGGATGGAGCAGCTCTCACTCACCGTTGAAGTTAACGCTGCGGATGTACTTGAGCAGCTTCTTGCCGCCTGCGTGCTCCATCTCAGGGCAGACCCCGGCGTAGTCAGCACACAGATCCTTGCTCATGTGGTGCAGTGCGTGTGCCATGGCGTACACAGCATCGATCACAAACTGCACCTTCCCCTCCTGCTCGTAGTGCGAGTCCTTGCCGATGCGCTCCTGCCCTGCACATCACAGACACAGAAGGACAGTAAGGTGCAGGGCTTTCTGATGTCTCTCAGAGTACGTGGAAAGCAATGTATGTTTTAGGCATACAGTAGAAACGTAATGATTTTACTAATTAAAACAAATTAAAAAAAAAGGTATCTTTCATTCTTGACAGCAGAACCATCAACGCTTGCAAGTTACTCAACGAATCCTACCATTACCACAAACTTGAAACTGTAACCCGCAGGGACCACCTCAGACAGAGAACACCAGGCTCTGCGCCCTCCCAAAGTGTGGCTTTGAAAGAAGAAAGCATTTAAAATAAAGCACAGCTGGTATTTTAAAGTCTGATGGTTTGTTGTGCTCCAAATCCCAGTCTGTAATTGAAAGTCACAGCCAGGCTGGGGGAAGAAAGCACCACTTCAGACACAGCCAAAGGGGCACCGCAGAGAACTGTGCGAACACGCCTGCTATTAGCACAGCCTTGGGGAGCTCCAGTTGTCTGCTCTGACTTACACCCCTTCCCCGTACCTACAGAGATCGAAACATCCTTTAGAATCCACTGATTGCCTTTAAAATGTTATGACAGCCGAGAGCTCAAGGAGCGCAAACCCTCCATGCCATACGAACCGCGGCAGCTTTGGCAGTTTGTCACCGCAGCACCCAGCAGGGCAGGACGCACCACCTCAGTGCTCCCCTCATCTGCTGGGACATCAAACGCAAGAGACAGGAGAACCGTTTTGCAGGTGGAAAATGGGAACTCAGAAATCAGGCCACAGAGACCCTAACTGCTCAGCAGCAGAGGTGAGTGCAATGCAATATTTTAAGTCGTGGGCTTGCACCCAAAGCATTTCCTGTCAGACCCGAGACACGAGTGTAACCTGGTAACATCACCTGGTAAATGCAGGCAGTAAGGCAGCTTTCTTGCCAACGCCACAGAAGCAGAGAACTGCTGCAAAGCAAACAGTACTGCCAGAGCACAAAGCAAGGCACCACAGAGATATGGGAGCCTTTGAGTTTTCTCTGAAATTGCCCACTAACACCTTGTCTTGCCTTGGCCAAGTAACACCTGCATAATTCAATCTGTCGGGCTGCCAAACATGCGATTATACTTACCCATATCACCGGGGATTTGTGAAACATAATTACTGCTTGTTCAGTGTCCTGAGCTGTGCGGGGAAAGCAGCAGAAGTGCAATCCATTATTTCCCATGGGCGGCAGCTCGGCAGCCCAGTCGTTCCACCAGCCCTGCCTGCCCTCCTGCAGGGCTGGGCACGGACAGAAGTGCGGACAGAAGCACGGACACAGCTCTCAAAATTGCCCTGCAAATACCTTAGGGATTTTCAATCAAAGGAAATACTCATGTTGGGGACAGAAGAGGGAAAAGATGCCTCTGTAACACTGCTGAGCAGCACTGTGCCCAGCAGCCTGCCCTGGGCCAGCTGTGTGCCTTCCTGCACTGTGCTCACTGAGGGGCTGGGCACCAAAAAGGAGCTGGGCCACTCTGCCAAGCACACACGTTCACACAATCCCTTTTTCCTCCTTTGAGAAGGGTGGTGGTGGTGGACTGGAATTACAAATGAGCGCAGAGAGAGCATCATCTTCTTCCAGAAATCCCACAAGCACAGGAAGTGCCTCACCCTGTCTGCAATAGTGAGCACCTCGAAAATAAATGAAAACACAACCCCCTCTATGAACATCTTAATTGCCTACACTTTTCCCCCGTCATAGTTTCCCTCTCTAACTACTACCGTGCACCACTGAAGCCTCATCCACTCAACCTGTTTTGGCTGAGATTCCCTCTACCAAAGCCTCAGTTTTGCATTTCAACTATGTTGGAAACACTGAAATTCTGAAAATAATTCAGCAGAGTGAGAGCTTCCAGACTGTGAAGATTCACATACTGTCGTTTTCATTATTTCACTCCCCTCTCATTGATTACAGACCTTATTACATCTCCAGCCCTGACAAGGAAAAAGCTTTTAAGTGGTTTCAGCTCAGCTACACTACCAAATTAGCAATGCAACAGAAATGCATGCCAAGGGAAGAGGAGCTGGGATTGAAATTCTGCACACAAACAATACTGATTAGGCATATTAAGTTCCAGAGGCACAGTTGGCTGAACGCACAGCAAAGGTATCTGCAAGAAACCTGAGCAAAACGAGCTTAAAAAAAAGGAGCAATATTAACAATGCCCAAGCATGGAAGTCTCAGAGATGAACTGGATTTGAAAAACATAATTGAATTTCCAGTAACAGGGATGAAATCTGCTGCAAAGAGCCGTTCTGCTGAGTATTACACACAGTTTGTGTACAGTGTGGATATGGAGTCAAACGCAACTCCCCACCCAGAGAGGCAGGCATGATTTCATTTACACAACAGGAGATCTTGCACTAACAGGAGCATCCTGCTGTTCATAGAAACACAGACTGAGCTGCCTTCTAACGAATGGGGCACTACTGCAGGCACCACTTCAGCCTAAATTTGATTTGGCAAATGTCCTTCAAAACAATGGCCATGTTTGACATGGCAAACTGCCTTCAGACTTCATTACTTAGAAAACTCCATATAAGTGGGTTCTCTCCTGCTCCCTCTAGCTGACACCAAACCAACATCACAGCAGCACATCAGCACACTGATGCCTGAGGTCTGCTTTCAGACACCATAGGCACCACCTTAACTGCAACTTCAGCAGTTTTATTTTGGTGAGCATTTTGCTGTCTTGGGTTTTCTTGGAGAAGCCAAGCAGAAAGTTGCACACACTTCAGGAATAGCATGTAGGGGTGCATGCAAATTCAATTATTAATTATTCCTGGAAGAGAAGAAAACCCACAGAAGACATTAGCTTCCTGCAGGCAGAAGCAGCAGTACCAGGAGCTTCAGCACTGGCTGTGTGCACCTCCCCACAGAGGGGCCGGCCTGCAGCCTGCGTAGCATTGGGAGCCTTGGAGGAGCCGGCAGATGAGCTCAGGCATTGGGTGCAGCAAGAAACTGAGCAGTGCCTCGTGTGTGACTGGGAGACACCAAGCAGCACAGAAGGGAAACAAACCCCATCTGCACTGGGGCACCCAAATCTTCTGTGCCTTGATCTGTAAGGAGGGCTTTAAAAAAAAAAACAAACAAAAAAGCCAAACAACCCAAACTTGGTGATCTTCAGGGAACCATGCAATAACTGTTTTCTTCAAGAGTGAGGAAGATGGTACCTGAGGCACACGCACACAGAGTGACTGGGAGAGAATGCACTTCTGTGCCACAGATTTGAAATGGAGTGCCTGGGGATGTCAGGAAAAGGGAGAAACACAAAAGCAATTTATTGACATGAGGATTTTTTGCTTCCAAAAGATCTGTTTGAAGGTGATGACAAATAATTTAACCTCACTTCCTACTACAGTCTCAAGTGCTCATCATTCCTAAGAGACTGAGAGATGGGTCTCTTGCTTCAGGCAAATCTTCGCAAGAGAAAAATACTGCAACAGAGCGAGAGAAAAAGAACCAGCAACCACCACCCACCAGAGCAGCAAGAATACAGAGAGGAAGAAGTCCTTGTGTATAATCTCCTTCAGAAGTGAAGTGCAGCTTTAAGAACTCACGGCTGTACTTTTTGCATCACCATCAGGGTGATGCTTCACACTCCCTCCTATGGAAAAGGACCTGAAAACCTTGTTTTTCACGTTTTCCTCTGCATTTCTCCTTCAGATGATTTCTCTAGACTCATCACCAGTATTCACAGAACGCCAGCAGTATGATTCGAAGTGTAAAGAATGCTGCAAGGACAATTTCTGTGGCATGTAATTCATACAATGAACAGACTTCAAAATCCCAATTAATCAGCTCTTACAGTAGATGAATGCAGACACTGGTTCAGTTTCTGGAGGATTAAGCACATTTTCAAAGGAACTTAACACAATAATACTGTTGAGAACCTGCTGATAGCCATCATTAACAAGAGATGTAATTGAAAGATTGCAGAACGCTTGCAGGATGGAGCAGGCGGCCGCTATTTGGACAAGAACTCATGGGCTGGCTGAGCGCTGGCCAAACCGCACACACTTCACACGTCAGAGCACGGTTAGCAGCCTCACAAACCTGATGCCTGACAGCCATGAGATGCCCACCATGCAGCACCTGCAGGTACCAGCCTGCAACTGCCCATACGCCGCCTCAACCACCCTGCAGCCGCCTCCTCCACCTCATCCTGTGCACAGCTCAGCAGTGCAGCGGCTCCTGCTGTGCCCGTGCCCCTCGCAAACAAGCTCAGCAGCACAGAACAGCTCTAACAGACAAAGACGTAGACCCAGGGCTTGTCAGAACAAGGTCAGAGCTATTACTCCTCCCATGTTCTCTCACGGAACAGGCACTGCTGTGCACACAGGGGCTGCGGAATCTGAAGGTTTCTCCAAATAAGATCTTTATTTGAAAGTAGACAAATATCAGAGTCTGAGAAAAGCTAACAATGTGCGAGAGTAAATATTGTAATTTGAACATGAGGAGAACGACAATCAGGCCCCTTTGCAATATAATCCATGTATTGTCTTTTTACAAAGAAATTCAAGATCCAATAATACTGCTATGTAGTTACAGTCATCTATCCAGCCCATGCTAATTCAGATCTCATTATAGACAAAAGCCTTTATCTCAACACTATCAACCCAATCCCCATGGATTCTGTTGAGGGAAGTAGATGAACTCTCAGATTTCTGCTGCTCTTTGAACAAGAACATCTCCCCGTGCTCAGACCAGACCTGGCACATGGCACCATCTCGTGCCGGCCCAGGGGCAGAGGCACCAGCCAGGGCAGCCCAGCCCAGCCAGCGCTGAGCGCCTGCCTTGGTGCTGAGGCTCACATCTGGGCCTTGCTGCCCCTTCATCTGCTGTACCCCTCCACGTCAGCATGGCTCTAGAGCTCCCGCAGCTCTGCTTGGGATGGGAAACTCCATACCGCACACCAGATGTACCAATCAGGACAATTGGTCTACACCAGTAACGAGCAGGGAAGACCTGTACAACTAGAATATGTGTTGTACACTCTTGATCCACTCTCAGACATCGCCAACATATAACTGTGCTTAGTGGCTCCAGTAATGCTACCAAAACCCACCCAACCCAGAAGCACATGTAGCCAGCTTCAACTCTACCTCTTCAGCTAATACTAATTCTTTCTCAATTAACTGATTCAACCCACCATAGCAGCTTTTGTTCTCTGGTGTGGACGTGTATCTAAGAGAACAGATTTTAGATTAGAAAACTGACCTAACTTTCTTATTCAGTATGTTTTCTGTGCATTCAGCAGTCCTATTAAAATATCTGCAATAGCTGTCACTTGTACTCCAACACTGAAGCACCACAGCCATAAGAAGTCAGCACCAGCAGTGTCAGTCACTGACACTTCTCAGCTTGAACTTCCCAACGTGCAAACAAAGCAAGCTTCTTGTAGCAGTCACTGCTGGTGAAGTCAGTGACCACAGAAACATACAGAAGAAGCACTTAAGTATTAGAAGGCTTAAATTAGAGCCATCTTTATATTTAAGCACCTGGGTAAATTCATAGCTTGCAAATAGAGGAACATATGTAAAAAGTAGGAGGGAGCCATAGAATTGCTGGGCTTTGTTGTCAAATCACCTTGACGATCTAGAAATAAAAGCACCATTAAGAAATATATTTCAGAAAGATAATAGAGTTTAGAAAACCATAAAACTGGTTTACCTTAAGAATAAACTGTTCAAGGTTGGTTTAATGTTGGTTGAATCAATCACTTCAGGGTTCTTTCAGGAAATTGGGCTCTGTATGTTTTGAAGCACTGTGATGCTAGACGAGATTAACTGTTTGAGCTGAAGGTTTGGAGGTCATTAAGTTATAACACAGACTTGGGACAATCTAATGCTCTGTGGAAAAATATGCTGCTCAGAAGACACAAAGAGCCAGTCAGCTTGCACACTGGTGCTTAACGTGGTTCATCTGCTCTTCAACTTCTGCACAGCACGTTTTCCTTTCTCACGGATGTTAGCACCGACAAGTTTCAGCAGGCTAAAGACTGTTGAAGTACCCACAAAATTGGATGCAAAGCAAAGGACTAAAATTCTGAGTTTCAAACTGAATCAAACATTCACCAACTCACGTCAGCCTCAGCATCTCTCAGCTGCAGCAGCACTGGCCCAGAAACTTCCTGGAGTCCCCCAGAGATGAGCTGCAGCTGGGAGATGCATCTCAGCAACGAACCAATGTGTGTTTCAGTAAAACTCCATCTTGGGTCTTTTTTCCCTGCAAACACTGCACTTTGAGAGAACCTACAACTGCTGTCATGTGTAACGTGAAAGATGGTGTCAGAGGAAGACTAGAAGGAAATACTGTGCATATGTCCAGAGAAAGGAGAAAGGCTTCCCGGCCGATGCTCCTTACACCATAATTGGAATGCAGCACCTTTGCCACCAGGTGCCCCCCTCCCCTTCAGACCCATCACAGCCCAGAGATGCACCCCCAGGGGTTTGGGGCA
The DNA here is from genome assembly GCA_035772895.1 of Perdix hodgsoniae. Taxonomy (NCBI): domain Eukaryota; kingdom Metazoa; phylum Chordata; class Aves; order Galliformes; family Phasianidae; genus Perdix; species Perdix hodgsoniae. Next base: position 7,282,446 of record JAPSGF010000029.1, on the reverse strand, counting down.
CAGGAGCTCACTCCCCACTCACTGCAAGGCGGGGATCTGCATTCCCAGCGCTGTGCGAGGTTCTCAGAGTGCACAGCACTGACACAGCCCCTGTGCAAACACTGCAGGACCACGGGCTGCTGCCCTGAAGGCACGCTCTCTTGTTCCAGTTCAAATACTAAGCACAACACTCCTGTTTTCACGACGGCCTTTGCTACATTTCTGTCACTTTGGCTTGCAGGGAGCCTTGCCTTTTCTTTAGAGCAAGTCATTGCTTGAGCCAACATCAGGGCTGTGCCATCAGACTGATTACACTTCCAGATAATTAGAAAAGCTCTCTGAGCAGTCTCCATTCTGAGAGATGACATCCAAGGTGACACCACCCTGATATCTCTTCATTAAGTCTCCTTGAGTGTAAAGCCTTCTGAATTAAAAGCTATGTTTAAAAAGTGAAAACAGTCAAGTGTTGCAATTTCCTTTTCAGTTAGCACTACACTCCAGGATGGCACTTTGTTAAAAATGCAGGACCTCCTCGTGTAGCTGATGCTGCCGGGTATTGCAAGTCCTTGCATTTCTTATGTGTGCACCTTTCTGCCATAGTTGGGCACAGGTGCTTCCTTTGGAGCAGGAAATGGTCCACAGCCACTCGTGAAGCTGCTGCTGCAGCACACGGGAGCACCCATGGGACAGCTACACTGCTTGCATGGCACCCTGCAGGCACAGCCCCACTGCCTGCATGGGGCGGGGGCTCATGGTGCAATAATTCCAAAGATTCTGCACTGCACATTTGATTTCAGTAGCCACTTTGAAACTTATGTTTGAAACAACCTGGTTCATGGCAATACATACACAAACATCTGCTTTAATGTCTTAATTCTGACTCCTTCCATCTCAGAGCAATGAAGGCACCAGCACAACACGATTTTTCCTCACTGAAATGCTTCAGCTGAGCTCATAACCAAAGCATCTCCTCGCCTCTATGCATGCGAGCAGAGCATTCTGCAAGGCTCTCCCCACAGCTATTTACTACAACTTTGCTCTCCTCTATAAAAGCAGATGCTTTCTTCAGTTAAATTTTTCCTATTAAAACAAGCATGTGAACACTTTTGGCACAATACATGGTACTAAAGACTCATTTTTGTCAAAATAGGTCTGCATTACCTTGACGTGGCCTGTTTTGGCTGAAGGGAGTCATTGGTATTCTGGAAAGTAAGCAGCAAGAAGTAAACCAACAAAGAACTGTCTGAAACCAATACTTTGTACTATTGTGCTGCTTCAGTGATTGCGTGAGATTCCCCATAGAGTTTGATGAAGTGTCCTCAAAAGCAAATCACAGCATCCCTCAAGGACAGAGGCAGCGGCTCCAGGGGCTGGCAGCCCCCACAGGCAGCACCTGGCTGAAGCAATGCTGTTTGGTGCATACAGAACGGATCCCTCTCTGCTTTGGGGAAAAGCAGCGGTCTCGGCTGTCCCTGTTGTACACATCCACGCTGCTGTGACATGGCCTGCATCCCAGCAGAAATGACTGCACAACAATACAGGTGTCCTTGGCAGTGGCACGACTTGCAGTGCTGGATCGTGTCCTGAATTATGCCAAAGTCAGTCACTTGCCAGAAACAGCGTTAATTACAGCAATACGTTACATTTAGCCTTGTCTAGAAATAAGGCACGGTGTGCTAAATGTGCTTTAATTTTCTCACCCCACATCCATCCATCCCAACAAAGACAAATTTTTCATGCAGAAATGATGTTGCAAACTTCGTCTGGAGAGACCCCTCAGAAGGCTGCAGTGTTAAAAGGCCAGGTGCCCACAAGGTGGACTCTTGGAGGGGCCTTTCTTTGTCACCTAAGTACATCTGTATGAGCCAAGGACTCCCTGCAGTGTGCACGAGCTCAGCTGAGGAGCAGGAGCCCCAGTGCCCAGCAGCATGAGCTCTGTCAGAAACTGATGGCCTGTGGCCCAGTACCTCGCTGCATTACAAATTACCAATCAAGTTCTAAAATAATGATGATCATTCACGATATTATCACATCAAAGGGGCATTAAGATTCTCATACCAGCAATATAATTCAAAGCTAATGTTTTTTCTGATGCACGATTTACCTCGGTTTGTACAAGAGGGAAGGAAGATGTCAGGGCAGGGCATGTCACTGGTGCAATACCCAGCTATAACGTGGTATTTCAGTGCAATAGGATAAGTTAGCCATCCAAAATAAATGTTTCTGCTGAATCTAAGGTGTGGGAAGGGTGAACACCATTCTTATTCGCATCAGAAGGCACAATCTGTGAGCAACTCGTCCTCTTTTCTAACAAAATAATGGCACTGAAAATTTTTAGGGATTATCCTCAAGATCTTTCAGTGATTTTTATTTCAATTCCAGCCTTCAAAGGGAGATTCCAAATGCTAAATTTAATGGCAACGTATTCCCAGCGGTAACCGCACTGCTTCTGTGCACAGTCCTCCTACTCCCATCCATGAATTGAAATCAGAAACAGATGATATGAAATATGGAAAGTTTTCATCAGTTTTCAATCAAAGTAAAACATATCCTCCTATGAACTAATTTTCTTTGATCAAAATTCAACACAGTTATTCAACACAACAGTTTAACTGCTGCTACAAAAAACTGAAATGGGGGGAAGGAAAGGCAAAGGCTCCATGTCACATTATTGGCTTTAATTACCCTCTTATGATATTGATGGTAACGTGACTGAAAAAACTCCATTCCTACTTTTCCAGCAGCACTGAAGTAACACCATTTTCTTCTATTTAAAATGAAAATATTTCATCCACTGCCAATAATTTCCTACAGGTGCATTTCCATGGGACAAGAAATGACCTCCAGTTGTGCCAGGGGAGGTTCAGGTTGGATGTCAGGAAGAATTTCCTCTCAGAAAAGGTGGTCAGGCAGTGGCACGGGCTGCTCAGGGAGTGCTGGGTCACCGTCCCTATGGGTGCTTAAGGGAAGGATAGATGTAGTACTCTGGGACATGGTTTAGTGGGAAACACTGCCAGAAGACGGACAGTTGGACTGGATGATCCTAGAGGTCCTTTCCAGCCTGAATGTATGATTTCCCCCTCAAAAGTCAAAACTGCAGGCAGATGGGTACTGCAGGACCACTCTGCTGGCTTACAAGCAGGAGGTGCTTTGACACGGCTGGTGGTCACTCTGTGATTTGCAGACACACAAAAGGCTCAAGCATGGGAATATTCTCTGTCTAAAATCAACTTTCAGAAACCCAGTAAGCTACTCTGTGCTCAAATGAAAGTCCTGTGGAAAATACTGATTTTCCTTCTACACAGACAGCCAGAAAAAGGAAGAAAGAAGGAAATGTTGTCTCTCTTCACCTACTCTTGTCCCCCAAGGCGGATGCTGCTGTTCCATTTTCTCTACAACCAACAAACATTCAATTTATTTTTTCAGTCTGCCTGCAGCCAAGCTTCCCTGCATCAGCCGTGCAGCCGCCCCAACACGGCCTCATTCGGCAGCACGAGCAGGGAGCAGTAGCTGGATTACCTGTGCATTTGCGGTCTGTATCCTCCTTCTTCGACCCGCTGATGGTTAGCTTGCAGTTGAAGTTCTCCTCCCAGTACTCAGCAAACCACACGTTCCTCCTGTTGTTCTCCAGGGTGCGGGAGGTGAAGTAGGCATCGAACCCTGGAGGAGGAGACAGACAAAGCTCAAGCTTAGCTCCTGCTTCGTGCTGAGTGTTGCAGCCTGAGGAACAAAGCCACTGCTCGCATCTCCTTCAACACCAGGCACGTGTTCGTGCCTGTCCACCACATGAGAAGCCCACGGAGAGAATGGAAATCACTTGCACATTTTATCTCCTCAACTGCACCTTGCAAGATGTACTCAGCTACTAGCTGAGAGTTACAGAACTAGTAAAATACATGTAGAAGAGATTAATATTAAAAAGAAAGTTATAAGCAGGAAGCGTGGATTAGATATATACAGATAAGGAATGAAGATAAATGATACTTGATGGAGCTCAATACAACTGTAATTTTTTTAATTAACCTCTCTAGACCTCTAGAGAATGCATCTCCATCTCACTCAGATGGCCATTATCAGTACAACTTAATACTTTTGCATCGTGTCTCTTCATCTCCCCTCCAGACGCACAAACGTAGCACAGAACTTTGAAGAGGTGACTGGAAAGCAAAGCTGAGTGCTTGGCTTCAGTGACCTCCATAGGTTGCAGTGGAAGGTTTCCAGGCCCAGGACCATCAGACTCAGCCCATCACTGAGGCAGTGCAGGCACAAAGCCCGTGTTTTACATTTATTTATCAAAGTGCTTAGTGTTCTGTAGTATCCGAAAGAAAATATTGCATAGCTGTGTAGCATTGAGTATTTCATAATTTTTATCTGGCTCATACCTATCTCCTCTCTCTCTTTAGCACCTCAACTTGCCAAGAAAAAGAGACTTCGATTTTTATTTTTTTTTTCCAGTTCATTAAGTTCTGGTAACAAATTGGATCTGCCATAGTGGAGCCATAGCTTCAAATCAAGCCAAGTATTCTTTAACAACACAGACAATACCCTTCAAGGACCATCCCCATTTTAATGGAGTTTTCCTTACAATAGCATACAGAACTCCAGGAAAAATATTTATTTTCCCAGTAAGCAGTGGCAGTTTTAGTCCACATCACTAATTACCCAGGGCACCGCTGTTTGCCTCTGTATTTAAGCACTCTTCCATCAGCTGTTCTCTTTCAAAGTAGAGATAACTCCTTACAGCCTGAAGGAACCCTCGTGCATACAGATACTTGCCAATCGACAGGCAGGTACCCTAGGTGGGCATGATGCCAGCAATCTGGCCCTTGCACTGCCATGAGCAGAGCTCCCAAGCCCTGCCCAGCCTCCTGGTGAAAATACGCTTTCCATCTCCACTTTTCTTTCCTTTTACCATCCCAGCTTGCTTTGAGTTTTTCTTGTGTGTTTAGTAAGGAAAATATTTGCACGGGACAAATACAGCACTGCACGAGCACATGCTCACACAAACTCTTTTTTCTTTTGGTAGCCAATATACATATGTATGTAGGTGTCATGTATACATAAAGCAGGTAGTACAGACATCACAAATACACGCATATATGATCTGCAGTACTGATAAGTCTATTGCAGCTTTGTCCATTTTAAGGCAAAACCTTTTATTTCTTTATTCCTGGCCAACACTACCGCTCTAGCTGTGCCAGCAAAGACATTTAAGGCACAATCAAGACAAATTTCCTTCCTGAAGTTTCACAGATGGGTTGAAAAGTCAGCAGCAGCACCTGGCCCTCCCAGCCAGCTCAGCACAGAGCTCTGCCTGGAGGTACTGCTGGGGAAAGCAGATATATTCATCTGTTACTCTGAGCAGTCATTATACTAATTTCCCAAACCCGACAGTCACTGTGCAGTAAGGGGGCTGTGCTCGTTCTCTTCAGAGAGTTGCATAATTCTTGTAGCAAGTGTATTTCAATAGCAGGATATTCATCACTGCTGCTGGCAGAGTGGAGTTTTCCTATGTCTTTCAAGTGATGTCTTCAGTCTGCAATGAGCAACATGAGAGCTTTTGCTTAAGGAGACAGCCTAGATTCATTGTTTTGAATATAACCTTCCAGAACTGTAATCAAATTTCAAATTCTGGTTACAAGGCAGTTTTGCCTCTTGTTACAAAGACAGTTGAAGTATTCAAACTATCACACAGAATCACATAGAAAACTGTAATGATCTGAAGCATAAGGCAGATCACAAGTAAAGAAGGCTTGAAGAAGTCTGGTTGTACACAGAGAGGCTCAGGCTAAGTTACCTGACATCCTCAAAAGTGCAAATCCACCAAATAGGCAAATCTCAGCTTTTCTGTCTTGTTCCTTTGCGTAGCTTTGCAGGTTATAAAGGTTCCACGAGGTGAAAACAAGGAAACAGCAAGCTCTTACAAGTACTAAACTATCTCTGGCTCTTCTGATTTTGCAGTTAAGAGTTGCAGTAAATACATATCCTACTGAAAGAGAAAAAAAGTTCGCTGCACCATGGCCAACAATTTGTCTCTCTGAAATAAGTGGGTAAATTGACTCAATCTGGCACCCCACACAGTGAAATGGAGGCAGAAGAAAAACATATGGCCTCATTAAATTAGCTTAGCAACCCATGTACAATGGGATAAAAATAGACAGCATGTAAACAGATGTTTTCAAACAAGAAAGAAAATGAGGAGTGGGGTCAACCTGTCTCCTCATGTTAGCTCTGTGCCCTACTGACCCAACCAGAACACATTTTCCTAATTCTGAGCCTACTGTTTACGAGGCGCATCCAAAGCCTACTGCTCATAAAGCACAATGCATATCAGCGCCAAAGAAATAAATACTGGGGTCTTCCAAAACCAGGCTGAAAGCAGTTTCAATGTTGTCTGCAGCCAAGCTTGAAAATAAGCCCCTTTTGCTAAAAATACACCAGAATGCCTCCAAACCACCACAGGCTGTGAGCAGCGCGCCCCCAAAGCTTCGTGCTGCGCTGCCCAGCCGATGCCCAGCACCGCAAGGACTGCAACCTGCAAGCAAAACAACAGCATGGGATAGAAGGCCTCAGTGCTGTGTGTAAGCAGTCCTGCAAACTCACCCTGGATATGTGCTTCATCTCCATACGCTCAACGCTGCTGTCCAGCCCCTACTGTTGTTTTTGCAGCTTGAAATGAAAAGTTTCCAGAGTAAAACTGGACAAAGCTGTGGGAAAAGAGCAGAGCTACGGTGGCTGAGACCCCACACCTCTCCAGCTGTGGATTTATCCCAAGGGAGGCACCTAACAGGGATTCCCACCTTTTAAGGTAACCAAGTAGCAAAATCCTCCTGCCTCAGCTGTCCCGCTGAGTTAAGTTCCACTGTTCCACTTTGGGGTTTGTTTCTTCGCACTGCCTCCAGAAAGGAAAGCACAATTTCTGCTCGTCTGAGCTGAAGCATCCTATGGAAAACACTCGTTTAACAGAAGTCAAAATCTCGTAGGTTTTCTTGTTGCATACCAGCTAAACCTGCTTTCCTGTAAACCTACGTGCATTAATTTTATTACTGCTTAAACGAGCATTTCAAAGGGGATCTGTGGTCATAAAATCTGCAATGAATAGATCTTGGAAAGAGAAACAATATACTTGACCAGTGTTCCAAAGTAAGTGACCTCTATGAAAAGTGCTCTACAGCTTAATAAGATTAGATCAATACGTCTTGATAAAACTGTAATAGAATTCCACATGAACTACTCTAAACCTTTACAGATTTAATAACAAATAATAACGTTCCCATTGACTTTTTAGTGATCCCTCCCCCCTCTCAAGAAGGAAGACAGATCCCTGTTAAGGAGTGAACATTTTTAATCATTGTTTTCTATTGACCAAGCCGAGCAGCCAAGTGACTGACAGAGGGTCAGAGGTAAGCAGAGGCCAAATGTCCATTAAGTGTTGGCTGTGTAGAAACTCTCAGCCCTCACTTAATCCTGACACAGCCTATCATAACCGAACTCTGCCTGCTTACAGTAGATCAGATTTTCTCCAGTTTAGTTACAGGTTTGTTTCGAATGCTCAGTAAAATCCCACTGCTCCCAGAATGTGGGTGGGTTACTCTGTACCGCTTTGTTTTCCTCCTTATCATGTCATTCACAAGAATGCAGACAAGAGGAGTTAATTACCACTGCCTGAACTGAACACGCACCACACTCATTGCTCTGTGACTTCAGACAGCAACCATCACCATTTCATTTTTTTCCACTGTTATTTTTGGACAGGTAATTGTACGAAATGCAATATAAAGCAATTTTTAAGAAGGAATCCGGAAAAAAAACCAAGTTTTTCAATTAAGAGCAAAAAGGATGTATCTTTACGATTTATAAACGTCCCGTTAGATGCATGGCTGATAAGCAAACAAGACCCAAGTATTCTATAGTTCAGTCTGTATCAATCATTTGCCAGAGTGGCAATATTGCTGCCTTGCAACCAACCTTAACATGGATTAGAATTAAATATCACGAGTCCCATGACGAATCTATGACCTTTCTATTGAAGAACAGCTTGTGTTGAGCATCGTTGCATCTTGAACACTAATTGTAAGACTGTGGTGGGACTATGGAAAGATGCATGCTATGTGATTATTTTAAGATAACCCATACATGTGAGTTTATTTAACAGCTCAGACACCAGCAGCTTATCCTGATCCATGATTACAATCAGCAGCTTTTTCCATTTCAGAAGGCTGACAACTTCTGTGTCAATACAGAACATCAGTTTCACTTCCTTCAGTGTGTTGGGTGTGAACCATGTCGAGTGTCACGTTATCGCTGAGCAGTTCCCGCAATGTTTCACCCCCCAAAGCCCAGGATCCCACCCGCCACCGGTCCCTAACGTGGTACCCAGCCTCACCCGACAGGACGGCACACTTGGGCGTCCATCTGACAGCTTTCCTCCTGTTAGCACTCCGACATCTTGCACATCACATCATCAGCACATTTGCTCGGGTTAATTACGTTAAAGTGATAGAATTTCTTCAGATGGGAATTATAAATGGTATAATTACATACAAAATAGAGCTGCTGCAACACCTGTCTTAGACACCCTGCAGATACTGCTAATTTTCCTCTCACCCCTCCTCCCATAGTCTGGAGATCACCCAGTGCATCCTCCACACTACAGCAGGTTCCCTACAGTCAGCTTCTCAAGTCACTGAGGATTAGGTAACTTTCCACTACGTTCAGCCTGACCTGTAATTTGTTAATTCTCGGAAAAAGCCCAAACTTGAATCCGCCTCGAAGATGTACAAACGCACTGTCTCAGGTCCCTTAGTCAGCACTACTTCTACACCTCCCACACACCAAGCAGCTGTCCTGTTACACAGACAGCTCCATCAGAGCCTGTGGCTTTGACTCAGAGGACGTCTTAAACACACACCTAATTCTACACACTTTTTTTTTGAATTATTCTGATTCAGAAACCATTAAAATTTAATGTCTGCAAACGTGTTCTCTATAATGACAGGTGTTTAAGCTTAATCTTTTTGAACTGAAGCCAACAAGACAACTTAAATGCAGAAGGCTGAGCACAGGAGTAAGAGTTTGGGATTCGGGGGCTCAGGGAGTTGGATGACCCAACCAAAAAAGCTGGATGCTTAAATGTAGGTGTATGAATAATCACTTCTTACTTTTGTACATGGCCAAGCATTACTCCAGTGTGGCAAGATTTAGCGATTTCCCAGTGTTGCCCATATATCATACTTAAGAAAATTACTTTTTCAGCAAATACCTCTAAGATACAGATAGCTATTTTATGAGATTTTACAAATGAAAATAATTCTTATTACTTTAAATCCTCGTGATTTCATTAAATCATTACTCTTACACAGAGAACGATGATATTACCTAATGGTTTTTTCTACCCTGGGGGATAATTACGGAAATTAATCACGTGGTGAAGACAGAGTTTTTAAGAGGGGGTGCAGGGGAAGGGACCAGATCCCCAGACAGCCTTCTGCTGGGGATGTCCTCAGCAGGCTGCAATGACACCATGCTCTGAGTACACCCATACGTCCCCTACTTCGTGCAGGGCACTCACACGGCCGCTGCACACACATCCTCTATCGGGATAGGAGGCATCACCAGCACTGCAACGGACTCAGAATTTACCAGAGGCCGGTAAGAAACTCCGCACATCAGCTTTTATCCGAGCGCTTTGTTCTGTGCTGTTTGTGGTCAGCCAGCCAAAATGAAAACATCAGCACAGCATGCAGCCCTTCTGAGGAAATGCTCGCAGAGATCCAACCTCATCGCTTCTCAGAAAGCTCCTCCAGGCCCAGGCACTGCTAAGGAAGGAAGATACCCCCGTGTCGAGGAGCCAGCAATGACAAGAGCTGCGGCTCATTCTCAAGCGGAAAATGAGGCTTGCTAACTTGTGGCTGTTTTTTACACAAAGAATCCCCCGATGATTTATTTCTAACATTAATCTCGCATCTCCCCTTCCATCTGATGTTACACACTGCCCATTTTCTGCCTGGAAGCATAATGCTCGCTTCCCTGGCAGTGATGGCCAAGGGAATTATACGTGCTTTGGAGGCTAAACCAGGCTCCAGGGCTAACGATGTGGTTTTCCATGGTCAACTGCGTTACAGCAGGGAGGGGAGTAGCGGGGAAAAGAGAAGACAAGCTGACAGATGAGGCAGTTATCACAGGGAAAACAGCAGGCAAACACCAATAGGGAAAGAGTGGGCAGCAAGGAGAGATGCTCCCGCTCCACTGCAGTTCTGCCCAAGAGCCAACACTAAACTGGCCCCAGTGATACCAGCAGCAGCCAAAAGAAGTTTCCAGTATCCCAGAAGAGGAACTCTGGGCAGGCTGGTCAAGGAATATCCTCAGTCATGATGCACCATCGGTGTGGATGTAGAAGCTATTCCGAAATAAGCCTTCTGTGCCACTTCTTGTTTACCACATCACTGCTACGCACTGTGAAGCATTGCTTTCATGCATCAGTAATGATTGCGAGGGCAGCCAGGTCATTGGTGGTTGTTATTTAATAAGGAAAATAATAAAACCAGAGCATTTGACCTAACACATCTCTCTGTGCCTGAAGTGTTTTCATTCTCAGACCACGTGGTCTGTGAGCAAATACAACAGATTGACCTAATTTCATGAGCAGTTTTTATTAGTTTAAATTATTTTTATTCTCCTCTACTTTGTCCAAAGCTGTCCACACTAATAAAGGCCAGCTACACAAATTTCATTCACCCAGCCAGTAAGTCACCACTTACTTATGGTTACTGATGCCACGTGAGTTGGGAGCAGCTACTCAATTTTCTGATTTCCTTACTCTTCAAGTCAACATGGTTTAATTCACTAACATTAAATCTGGGATAAAAGCATTAGATATGGAACGATAAGATCGATTTTTAAAGGCAGCCAGTCTTTTTTCAGATCTCATTACATTGCTCCAGCTGCATACTGTGTAGTATTGTGGAACTGTTAAGATAGTTTACAGATTTTCTTGACCTCCTCAAGAAGACTATAACGTGGAAAGATTATTTTAACTTCCTTCATGACAAAAAAAAAAAAAAAGCATTTTTATAACAGTTGCAGATTGAAACATTGACAAAGGGTACGTTGGCTGATGTCACATTTTTGTTATACACTACATACATCATGGACAAAGGAAATTCAGCTTACAGCGCCCTAGGGCAAATCTGTGAGTTTAAGCTGTAAAGCTTCTATTATGGAAATAGATGTATGTTGGCTAAGTATCATTGTTATCACTTTTATGAAATTATACAGCTGCCATGACAATGAGATCATGACCCAGGTGGTGCCTCGACAGCGCTGTGGTAGGAAGGTTAAATACACAAGTATATTACTATTCATTATTCTACACTTCATGGCCTTCAGGCACTTCTTAGTGTCACAAAGCTCCCATTTATATCAATATAAGAGTTAGAGGAAAATCCAAAATTTATTTATTCTATTGTTGATTTTATTGCTGTATCAGCTGAGAATGAGCTTTTTCCTGTTGCAGCAGGCTCCGGAGACACATACAGCAAAGAGCTGATCCCCGTCCCCTGCTGCTGCAATCCTTGGGATGGCATCACATATATCCCTTACTGGAGCAGGAGATTGTGTTTTAACCCAAAAGGAACCACTGGTTTCTCTACCAAAAGGAAAAGACCAAATCCATGTCTCAGAGAGCAAGGGAGCTGTTACAGGGCAGAAGATGAATACAGCCTGAGCTCTCTTCCCCCTAACAACTGCAGACTTCATAATGCGTGAGAGTTTTGCATTTTAAGCCACAGAGGGACTTTCTAAGTTGACATCACTGTAAGTCACCGGGCTGCTTTGTGTACACTGTGCTCTCCTTTCAGCTGAATACTCGACTTGTTATTCAAACGACTCCTGCTGCTGGGATGAATAATTCTTTTATGAAGTGCAGTGTGCAGTCACATAAGCCCACTCTTGCTAGTGAGGATCTGTAACTGCTGCAAAGACTATCACCAGATTCAGGCAAAACCTAATAGCTTTAAGAATACATCCAGAAGTAGAATGTTTCTCAGTAATTCGCCTTATCCTGCTACCCACTTATTAGAAATGGGATATTTGTGTTGCAAGGGCCTTATCCTGGAAGTATTTGCTTTTCCTCTCACCTGAAGATGGGGTAAAATGCTTCACATTTTTTTATTAGCTATATTGCAAGGCAACAAGATAATAGCCTTCTTCCCTTCTCACTTTCATAGCCTGCCTTGAAATTATCAGCTGCTTTCTGCTGCTGGAAGCTAAATCAGCTTTTGCATCGATCTCCTCCAACAGCAGCAAAACTGCAATGGAGTGAAACAGGGACACAAGCCAGGGCAGGGAGCAAAGCAGAGCTAAGTCAGGCCAAGGTGCAGAAAGCAGATCACTCTTTTTTATTACTGGCAGTTACTCTCAAAGCATGAGCTATTATTTCAATATGTTATTTACAATTAAGTATCTAACTAATCTCCTTGTACGCATCAATACCTTCCTCCCTGCACTTCTCTGGGTTCGTTCCTCCTTCTCACCATTTCTCCCTACTCCACAGATGGCCTGTTTCATTTCAATAATGTAGAGCAGTGATATCAGAGAGATACAGAGAGTCCAAATGCAGAACATGCCAGAGTGGTTCCTTCCCTTTGATAGCAGCAGCAGACAAAATGCGTATTGCACATCCCTAAAAGCATTTAAACTCCAGTCATACGCCTACATAATTTAAAACACGGATAAAGGTACAGACATCTGTCTACATAGTGATGCAGCAAGCAGAGTAACCCCCAAACACGGTGGGTGCATTGACAGCAGGACAGAGGGGCCACATCCCAGCACTCTGGGGCACGCAACCCAAAGCTCCTCACAGCATCCATGCTGATGGGGCCGAGTCCCTCGTGGCCACCACACCGCAGGGCCATGCACTCACTGCTTGTCACACACCATCCACGTGCAGTGTTCAGCTCCTTCAGCACTGAGTCCATGCCCCGTCTGCATGCGTGTGCATCACCAAGGTGACCACATCGACAGGAACCACCACCCCACGTACATATATTCACGCATCCCCAAACACGTGTGCACAGTCCCATACTGACAAACCAGGCAAGGAGAGATGCTGCTTTTTCTCTTTTCTTTTCAACTGTTGACATGGTAACACCAGCAGGATAAAAGTACCAACATTCCTTCAGATTGCTGTTTAACATGGTACCTTTTTTTCCCCTGCAGAAATGCAATTCACACAGCACGTGTGGCAGCACATCCCAGCGCAAGGAATCAGCAGGGCTCACCAGTGTTTGGGCACAGGTAGCTGTGCACAGCAGCTGGGTCACTTCTTAAACTACTGCATATGCTAGCAGTCTTACTTTCAAGTTCCACACGAGAGAATATCCCTCAGAAAGAATTACTTGAGGTCTCCATTGCACTCCTGCTCTTTTTTTTTTTTTTTTTTTGTGGGGGGAAGAGAAAAAAGATTCGCTTCCTCGATTTTGACAGCTGAGTTCTTAGTTGCAATCAGGTTTTAATAATTCCATCCAGCTAGAGCATGCAAGGATGGGAGCAGCACAGAATAGCAGCTATTCCCTCCTTCTCTACAGCCTCCTCAGCTGATGCTGCTAACACAGTTGCAGCACTCACTCCAGCTGTGCACATTAGTCATGTCAAACTGCAAGGTGCTATCAAAAACAAGTGCTCAGACTGACATGTGAAAAGGCAAATACAAAAATAATTCAGATTTCTGCAGCCAGAGGATGCAGTCCCCCACGGGATCTCCTGCATCGCCCCCAGTCACCTGTACTTGAAACACCAAGAATAATTTAGGGAAAAGAAGAAAACTTCCACTTCTATTTCAATATTCCAGGAGCAAAATATCCTCTAGGCACATAATCCTCATCCTTTGATCACCTCTGCTGGCTTTTTCCTTCCCTCCTCCCTCTGTCTCAGGGCTATCCCGCCCTGCCATGGTTTCGGCTGCGATAGTCAATTTTCTTTGTAGAGATTTGTACAGTTCTGCGTTATCAATTTTTGATAGAAATAATGGCTATAACACACTGAGGTCATGGCTTCGGTTTTCCCACTTTTCCAGTAAGAAGCCAGCAGACTGCACTCAGAAACCCCAGCCGTGTCTCTAAGGAAGTGCACACAGACCTGAGAAGATCCACATCCTACAGGAGTAACTCCTCGAGCTGATACAGGGCTGCCAAACAGCCCCTGCTGAGCCAACAGCGAGCAGCAGTGAGAGCAGAGCTGTGGGACACAGGGCTGCAGGGCTGTGACCCCGCAGAGCAGGGACTGCAGGGCATCTCCCAGCAGAAACGCCTCTGCAGAGTTGAATAAAGCAATGTGAACATAAGGGAACTTTTAAATGGCTCTCAAGTTGCAAGATAATTTGTATTCCCCTCTCTTCATACCAACACATTAACCAAATACATTATTTCCATAATGAGGAGATGAACATCTGTGTGGCTTCCCAAAATTTCAAGTGGCAATACTTGAGACAAGTATTCTCTCCTTAGGGATTGACACATCAGCATTTTAAATCATTGCCAAAGCTAAAAACATCATTTGAATTCCCAGGAGGCACTAAAGAACGATTTCAGGTATGATTTAGATTTTTTTTTTTAAATCAAGTACACCAATTTACTTCCACAAACTCAACTGCAGTAGCATTGTATCAGACTTCGTACTCAGCCCCATGTATGGAAGTTTGCATTAGTCGTCATCTCAGAGTACAAGACAGAAGTGCCTGGACTACAGCCACCGTCAGGATGGGGGCACACAGAGCTCAGAGCCCCTCTGAGCTGAGCTCATCCCATTCTGCAGCACATCAGCCCCACCAGCCAGGTGCAGAGTGGCAATTCTAACCAACACAGCTCCATTGCTTCCTATCTGCAATGGAGTAAATCCACCAAACCCAAACATCTACTCAAACAAAGGGAAATTTTTGGCTTCTGTAGTGGTTGTTGGCTGATTTTCTGTAAACAATTTCTTGACCAAGTATGGGACCTGACCCAATTAGCAAACAAACCTGTGGCTGGAGAGCAACTCAAGACCACCAAAGGCCCCACGCAAGAACCCTGTATTCACACAACATGAGCAGTATTAGATTTTACTGCGTATAGGTGGGCACTTTGTGGAAATGATGTGAATGTTCACATATGTTGAACATGACAATGGGTTACTTTCTACATGGTCCGCTCCTGTAACCAACCAAAGACAAATCTGGTTTTTCAGCATGACCTTAAATGGCACAGAGGGATGGCACTAATTGCAAACAGACAATTCTGCACTACCCTGCAATTATATGTCAATTATGAGACAAAAAGTTTGCATTTATCTGTCCTTACCAGGAAAAAAAAATTCCATGATCTTCTGACTCCAGTTTCATTATCCTAAGAGCTGGAACATGTGATCACACTGAGGATTTTTTCCTAAATAATTTTCAGTCTCTGTCATTAGAGCATTATCACAGAGTCACCAAAATGAAAACCCATTCCCAAAGCAGGTCTGCAAGCCCAGCGTGAGAAAAGTGGGCACTTCAGCGTCCACTGTATCATCTTTAGGGAAATTGTGTATTATTTCCCAAACTATTACTACTTTCAAAAGCCTATCATCGCTCAAGTTAACCAACACAAACCAAAAGGAAAAGGAACAGCAGCTAAACAAGACCAAGCACCTTTCACAGCCCTGCACAGCAGAGGAGCTGCAGACAGCACACAGCCCTCCCTGCGTGCTGCACACCCCCACATCACCCATAGATGCTCACGCAGGAAAAGATAGATGGTTGTGCAGCCACTATCAGACACGTCATACCTCCAGTGAATATATTGGTAATGTATAATGTAAGCAGATTCGTTTGCCACTTGCAAACATAAATACCATATTTGCATTTTACTCTCATAAAAAGCTCAAACATTTTTATTTTTGCTTTCCTTGATTTATTGTGAAGTGGTATTTATTTTCAGGCTTGCTAATAAAGAGGATGCATAAATGAATCACAGGACATGTCAGAGAGTAATTTTAAGTGGCCTCGAGGGACAATTTCATTGGGTTATAGCTATGGTCAGAAATGGCATAAGGAAAAAAATGTGTTGAATTAAGAAACCTTTACTTTCAGTATCAAAAACCGAACCCGAAGAGGAAAGTTCACACTCATTATGATTTGTAAAGAGTGACGGAATAGCTGATAACAAAAGATAAAGAAATGCTGAGATGTATGAATTTATGAATGCATGAAATAACGTGTTACTGTAAATATATCAGACTGGAAGTAATCCTGGGACAAGATGTACTGCACAGGACTGAACCACACCTAAATCTGTAGACATTCTGGTAAGACAGGGGGGTTGCTAAAGGAGCAGAAGCGAGGAGCACCGCAGATATGTGCTCACCTTGTACCTGCCAGGCAGGGGTGAGGAAGGAGATGCAGCCCTGTGAAGACCAGAGCAAGCCCATGGGGTGCCTGAGGGTGCCGACAGTGTTGGCACAGCGCGTCCCAGCTCCTCCCTGCTGCCCCAAGGGACCTGCCTTGCCTCGTGCCTGCACAGCACAGGACCCATGGCAGGGCTGGGAGGCTGCTGCCTCTGCGTGCACAAATGCTCCTCCAATGGGCTGCACTGGTATTTGCTTAGCAGATGGAAGGGGGGTTTGTTTCTTTCATTGTAATTCCTAATATATGAGGCTATTTTAATTCTTTGTTGCAAAAAATAACCCTTGTAGAAACGACTGATGACGGAACCCTTTATTTCTTCCATCACCTTATGGCACAAGCAGATTGTATTTGTATTCTGCGTTTCACTGTCCCCAATTTCAGTGTTTGAAGCTTCCTAAATTAAAGCAGTGTGATCACTGTGAAGGAAAATAAACAGGTCTGTGGACCTAATCCCTAAGTTCCCCCTTTGGAACTCTTTCCTGGGACCAAATTCATCACATGTGGGAATCAGCACTAGGAGAATCCGCCAGCGCTTCTGATCAAACAAGTGGCATCCCTGATGGCCTGCTGGGCAGCAGCTATGGGTAGTCCACCAGGCACTGGACTGGAAATGCTACACACTGTGTTGAACTCCTTCCTGCTCTGCCAAAGCCAGGCATCAGAGATGACAAATGACCTGTGCCATTACGAGCAGCCTGTGGTTGCCAGCCCTCCTGCAGAGCGGTGCTTTCAAAACTAGATGCATGGCTATTCTTACCTGAAACAAACAGTTTATTTCAGAATGCTCTTGCAATTCTTTCATTGCTAGAAAAATACGTTAAATATGAATGGTGAAAGGAATATTCTGCTCATACTACTTTCCTTGGAGGTAGAAAAACACGTTAACCTCTCCTGCCCCTCTGTTTCTGCAGTGAGGCTGCTCGTGCTCCTCGCGCAGCTCTGGTGCATCACCTCAGCTCCCTGCACTGCCTGCGCTGAGCCGCAGAGACAACCACAGCGTGAGCACTGTGCCTGGCACGGTCCCAGTGCCAAACTGCGCTGAGCGAGTGGGAGAAGGTGACGAAATCTTTTCTGACTCCTGTTCCTATGCCTGAAGAAAACGACAAACTAAAACATTATTCTTTCTACTTCTCGTGAGCCAGATCTGCTCAGCAGCTCAGGAGGGGCTCCTCCGTGCCAGTGCAATGACATTCCCTGAGCTTCACCCCACAGCACACCTCTCTGAGAGGTGATTAAAAATTCAGATCAGCCAAAGGTTCTTCTGTATTTCTGAAGTGGTTGGAAATGGCTCAGCCAAGCCATGCTGGGACTCTCCCTCCCTACAAGTCAGGCATCAACAGAAAAGGTGTAATTGAGCATTGCTCATTGCCAGACCCAGAGAATGTCATTGCATACAAAAGGAAACCACTTCCTGCAGTGACTGACATGAAGCAACACCTTGCTGAATCCTTTCCTAGCTTTGAGATCATGAGATTTGTTTTTAGATCATGGGAAAAGCCTTCAGGATTGCTCTTTACCTTTTGGTATTACCTAACAGTCCTCCCTGGGGACAAAGAAAGAGGAACTTTGGCTGCTAAGTCTTTCTATATACGTTACAGATCCTGGAAATCCTGCCAGTTTTACTAACAGATGGAAAATGAATTCAAACAAATGAGTCTTGAAACTCTGCATGGAAGCAGGGACTAACAGCACTAGAGAACGCCAGGATTTCCTAATGGCCCACTTGGGGGGGGTGGAAGAAGCAGGCATTTGCCTTGTGTGCTGGCCGTGCACTGTTCTCACAGGGATGGGGTGGCTGCGTGCCAGCCTCAGCTGCCCTCAGCTCTGAGTCCTTGCAGAAGTGCTGCAGGCAGCACGGGGCTGTCAGCTGTGGAGCACAGTGTGCCCTGCACGCCCTCTGCAATGGCACGTCCCCATTAGTGCCCAGACATCCCTACCACGACACAGGCAGATCACACATGGTAACAGCAGGCTTCTGAAAACAAAATGCTTTTCTTCTGGATGGAAATACCTGCCTGGACGTGCCCAACGGGCAGCTTCATCACTGGACCACAGAGGGGAACACTGGTCTTAGGAGGTGCAGTTCAGACTGATTTGAAGTAAAGACCACTCACAGCAGACCCGAGCAGCGATCAACAGCTCAGCAGTTTTGTCCCACGAATTCTCTCTTCTTGCAGTGCCAGCCACTCTGGTGTGTACACGTGTGAATCTCAGCACAGCCACCCACACAACCTCCAGCATCCTGAAATAACCGCTAAACATGAACACCGAATGGAAAACGCCAACGTGAGCCCAGGGAGGAATGCACCAGAGTTAAGGGCACGTGCGCCTGCAGAGTGAGCCAAGGCTGCCCAGGTCAGGAGATGCCCATCTCACAGCCCACGTCTGGCAGGGCTGGGTGAACCCCTCCATTCCTTTCGACGAGCCTAAATAATGATATAATGATAAGGTCCCTAAATCTGTGCTGTAAGGCACTTCCTTGTCCAATCAGACCTTTTCCATGAAGCAGCTACAACCCTTAGGAAGGTACTGCTTCAAACTTGACTACAAACATATGTTAATTTGGAACTTTATAGAATCTGTGTTTCTTAACTTTCCTATATCTGCATTCTAAAAAAAAAATAAAAATGCTGCCCTTAAGGCTCTGCCTCTTCGAACCTACTAAACTCTCCATGGGCCTTCAGCTCAGCCCTTTAAAGCCAAGCACTGCAGTGCTTCTGCACCTCTATGACGATGGTTCCTGCACCCAGGTGGGGGGGGCAATGCCAGCCATCCTGGCACACTGTGCCCCACTCTGTAAGTCAGCACAGGGGCAGAGGCAGCAACAGCCAGCACTCAGCCAGAGAACCACAGCTGATCCTCCCTCCCAAAGTGACTTTCCAACACTCTCGGATCGATGCGCAATAAACTTCACAGCTGCAAGTGTCCTGGGCTCCCAGGTAGCCACAGAACTAATTTAAATTCATTAATGACTTCATCAGCACTGGGAAGGACGCATTCTCAACAAGTTTGCAGATCAAATGATTTTAAGTGCTGAGTGACAGAAGAACAGAAAGGTAAATTTTTCCCTCAGCTGCACTTGGCCAGCCGAGGCGTTTGTCAGGAGGGACCCGGAGTGCCCCTGAGAGCATCCATTTGATAAACTGCACTGGGTGAAGTAAGAAACCCGCCTAAACAGGTGACACATCTCACCTCACACATCACCAACGCAGAGTACCCTCCGCATTTTAATTCCAAAGCTGCTCAATACAATTTACTCCCAGAAGGAATGCAGATAAACTTATCCAAAACAGAGTGCTGCTCCCAAAGCACTGCCACAAAGCAGCACGACTCCCACCGCTACTGCCTGTGCTGGGCTGTGGGAGCCAGGGGTGGACTCTGCTGAGAGCTCAGTCCCAGGGATACGGGGCAGCACCTCGAGAAGCACAGAGCACTGTAACAAGCTCTAAGCCAGGCTGTAAGCAAGAAGAATCCTAAACTGTTCACTTTACAAACATTGATAGGAGGTGCACGATGCTTTTCTGTTCAGCTCAGGGAGGAGATGGGTAAACACTGCGCAAAACAAGCACATCCCTCCCAGAAAAACATCCCAGGGCTGTAGCTGAGTACAGGACAGCAGGACTGCGTTCGTTAATACTGCACAGAATTCAATGCTGTCTGTAACAGAGCAAAATGAACCTGCAGCTCCTTACCTCACTAGGCTGGCGATGTAGAGGCAAAATATTTGAAACCACTAAACTGTGAGAGATGACTTCATTCTGTTTGGTTTTTTTTTTTCTTGACTCGCTATTCTTTCAGTGCTTTTTTTCTACATATAATACTGCTCAAACAGAAAACAGCTCTTGTTGGAAATAAAAACTAAACCACTGAAAGCACAGTTCGCCATCTTTTTGGAAGACAAGCAACAGAACAACTCAAGGACAGTTTTATGTTGGTTTACAGCATTTACAATGCTTCTGGTTTTTTTGGTGCTTTTTTTTTCTTTTTTTTCTTTTTTCTTTCTTTTTTTTTCCCCAAATAGCTGTGCTGAATTTGTGCCATCCGTTAACCTCAGAGCTGAGTGCTTTCTGAGACTGCAAACCTCAGCCGCATGCAGCTCGCTGGAATTGAATCATTTATCTCAAATCTGCTTGAACGTCACTGTTTTGTTGCATCAAATTCTGACCTCAGACCATAAGCAATACTTCTTTCACTATAGACTAATCATTTCAGTAGACTTTCAAAACTATTAACATTACGTACGTCTGTTACTCCAAAAGTAATGCCTCCCATTTATTTCCACAGAAATGACAACAGTTACAAAGAGCACGATAGCAAGGATAGAGAAAATTCTCAGCTGCACAACAATATTTTTTGATGTACTCACCACCATTAGCCATGCATTTTCACCAGCCATAAACAAGAGCCTGCATTTGTAACAGTGTGCACCACTGGAGATGACCACTGCCACCATCACCACTGCTGAAATGCACCAGCCACCCCTCACTGTGCACACATCCACTATTATTTGGTCTCCATAAATGTTGATGAATGTCATTGGGAGCCATTTTTTTCACAGATAGGAACCTCAATTCCACCCCTTTGCTATGCCCACACTTCCACATCACACTCCATTCTGTCAGACTGACCCCCTGCTGCCAAGTGTCGCACGGCAACAAAATGGAAGCATAGCGGTGTGGGAAGGTTCAGCCCCTACTGCTGTACCACCAACATCCACCCCTGATGTCGTGGGCCAACATCACAATATAGGAGGCATTACTTTCAGAGCAGTCCTCATATAAATAGCAACAGAAATATGTTCCAAATGCTGAGATTCCAAATTCAAGATCCTGAATGTTCCTGCTCTACCTGTTCTCTGCACTCTCTACTCCTCTGTCACGCTGTTCAAGGGCTCTAATGAGCCACATTCAACCTTAATGGATACTAAAGACTGATACCAGCAAGTTTAAAATCTGAAGCGTGGATATTGCTTAGACTTGAAGAAAAGATGGGAAAGGGGAGGGAAGATCATCATTCTGCATCCCAGAGATCATCAGTATCACACAGTCCTCTGACTTAAATATCTGCCTGTAGATGCATCTAACAGCCTTCCCAGTTTAATTCGGCAAATACTGCACAAATCTACTCCTGAATGATGAGGCTTTTCCTTCCCTCGTGGCACAGACACTTTCTTATCACTGGCAGAAAGTAGTACTTTTTCTCTGGGGATAGGATTTAGGAACTTCTGACTTGGAAGCTGCCTGCTAGGGAGAACTTCAATCGATGTCTGGGCCAGAAGTCTTATCATCTTTAATCAGAGGGCCATCCTGATATCTCTTATATACACGTATATGGTTAATAAAGACAGCTACTCCGGGCAGATAACAAGGATAATTAGATTTGGGCAAAGAAGTGATAATGAGAGAAGGAAATGCTCTAAAATTTATTAAATCTACTGAAAAATGAAGCAGCAGAGCGGCAGCAGAATACTGAAAGGTCACTTTGTGATTAACAAAGATTAGTGTGGAAGAAGTTCATTTAAATCTACAAAGAAGTGGGGTTGTGGTTCATCACTTTGGGAGCTCCGCTGCTGGAAATGGGGTGAGCCGCAGGGGGAGGGGGCAGGGAGCATCAGCACTGTTTGTTTATGGCTGCTTTGAGTAGCCTACAGTGCTTCTGGGGCTTGGAATGAAAAATAGGACAAATGAACAATGCTCCCTTAGACCATCCCTGCCTAGAGAAAGGAAAACCAACCCAGCAATTTGCTGGTCTGAAGGAAAACAGCTCAGTGGAACTGCAAGCACAAAACACCGCTGTTTTGAAATCTCAGCCTTTCCTCTCATTTTCCGCCGTGCTTCCATTTTCCCTGCAGCGATTGAACTTTTGGGAGCTTGTTGTACTCGCCTCAACGTCTCCCATTTATCCATTACCCTGATGGCATCATTGCTTCAAAATGGCCCAAACTCTTCCTCTGCAGCCCCCAGCTGCTCCTCCTCACAGCACCGCACCTCCGCAGGACCAGCAGCAACGCGTCCCCTGGGCCGACGTGGGAACCTCCCCACACGCACAGCTCACACTGAGAGGAAGGACGAGGACGAGGCTTTCTGAGGAGCGCAGCAGCAGAAGGTAACAGCGCACCAAATGCATTGTGGAGAAGAAAGGCGTTCTGCAGATTTCTGTTGTTGTTGTGCTGTTGTTTTTATCAACGTCACGTGCACGCAGAGCCACAGATGTTCATCATTTCTATATTATTGCAAAATGAACATAATAATAATGATTATAAGAACGCGTGCCCGTTCAGATTTTAATTACGAAAAAAACATCCTTTGTCTTTCATTTAAACTGTTTTTTTTTCCCCTCACATCCCAACACTGCTATTTGCTCTGTGGTTACGCTGTGCCTTCCCACAGCCGTGGCACAGGGCTACGCTCAGAGCAAGACGCAACTGGAACTCACCAACACAGGCCCTGCTCCGTGCAGTGCCGCAATGTGCTCACAGCTTCTGGACTGGGCTGATGTTTTAGCAGCCCACGAGCGGGAGGACGCACCGCTAAAGCCTTTTTCGTGGGAGCAGTTCGAAGCACCAGTAACTGCAGTACACTGTTCTGCTGCAGTGGCTGTTCCAGAAGCACGCCCTGCCTGTTTCCCTTGAAGCTGAAGCATCGTTGAAGTTGGCCGCGGAGTTTGTTTCAAACACACAAGTTTCTGTGCAGTGATTACTATTTAAGTTTGCACTTCCTCTGGCTCACTGTCTACTGCAATTATGCAAATGAGATGCAACTTTATCCCTTCAGCATAATTACATCAAACACAATCGGGCTATATTAAGACTGACTTAAGAGGAACAAATTCAGTTCATGTAATGATTTCCTAAATCACCCCATGGGGCTGTGGCAAAGAAAAAGCTGTCCCAAGGGTGACATCAAGCATCTAGACAAATAACCACACATCTGGGGCCTGACACTGCGTGCTTCACGTCCGTGTTCTGCATCCAAGAACCGTGGCTGTAGGAGTGGTAATAAAAAATGTCTTTTTCTGTAAACTGACCATTTCAGCTTACAACTTTCGTGACCAACAGCTCTTGAAATGTCAAAAATCTGATAATCCAAAGCTCCCACGTACGTTTTAACATGATGGCACATTAATTTTCAATGCAATTTAACTTTTCCTGGCCTATAAGACTTACATTTTTTCCTAAAGCATGAGAAGAGGTTGACAGCATCACTTATTTAATATCAATACGATATTTTCTAGACGGGGGAAGCTGCACCGCTGTTTGCTTCCAACGAAGTTGGCTGGGAATCCTTTTCTAACATACTACAAATCATCTTTAACACAACGGTCAATCGTAAGAAACAGAAGGCAAGTGCTCTGAAGTAAAACCAGGGCAACCCCCGTACTCATCCCTACCAGAGAAGCACCCACTGAGCCCAGCAGAAGGCAGCTGGTGCCTCGTGGTGCCTGCAGCCCTCGAGCCGCGCCGTCGGCAGCAGCACTGCAGGGAAAGGAGCCTGCCAGGCTGGGCACTGCTCAAGATATCCTCCTTTAGGGCAAATTGAGTTCCGTTCTGCTAATTTAGTTTGTTTCCATCAATTTATAGGGAAAGTCGGGGCTTCTTATTTCATTTATTTTATGTATTCTCCCACAGAAGTACATTACTAAATTCTAGTAGCAGATGTTCATTGCTGGATGATAGAAGAACAACGTTAAAATGTCTGTTTCCAGTTCTCTTGGATTCGATGCCAAATGAAATTACTACGGAAAGAAAAACAAAACAACATACAGCAGCCTGAATCTAAGAAAGAAGACAATCCATACGGGTGGCAGCCTGGCTAAGCAAAGAAATGCTAACACCTGAGGAATCCTTGCTTCTGCAAGTAACTGATTTCAGTGGATGCCTCTCACGGGGAATGAAACAGAAATGGAGTTGGTTTGAAAGGAGAAACATTGAATCCTGGAAAACTGCTTCACACACCAAGAGGAGCACTCAGCAAGGCAGGCACGAGGGTTATGTTGGAGGACAGTATGAGAATGACTGCACAGGAGAAGGGAAATGCGCTCTGCACTCATAACCATCCCTTTACTCTTCCCCCTAACAGGGCTAAGCAGATGGCAAATACAGATGGTAATTAGGGATGGATGAACGAAACTGAAAAAGGTAAGGACCAGCCTGAACCTTTCTAGTGGTCACAGAGCGTGCAGGAATCATTTGCTATTGACATTGGAACTGCAGCTCTAGGACATCGTGCTCTGCCTCTCCCTTCACACCCAGCGTGGCACCAGCCTTGGGCTGATGGCTTTTCCCTTTCTGGAAAACAGCACTCAAAATCTGTACCTGAGTGGCAGAAACTGTGGTAGGATGAATGCAATCTATATATAGGCAAAATATAATTCAAGCCTCACAAACCTCACAAGCAGTAATCGTGTGAGTGCAAGTGCAGAATGCAACGAGCCAGCTTTTAGCTAAAGCCCAGTATAGCTGGGGAATAAGCTGTGCACAGGCTCAGTGCTCATGCATCCTGCAAGGCACTACATGTGCTGATATTTGTAACTGTCACTTAACCAACTTTCTGTACCTGCATCCCTTCAGTCTGTCATTGTAACTCACTATTTCCAAAAGAAAACTCCATTATGTCCAAAGTGTTTAATGTGTAACGCAGAAGGAAAATATTTTAAAACAAACACATTGGGAAAGTTTTTCTTTCTGTGTGCTGTTGGCAGACTTCGAGATTTTCTGTCAGAAACCCTCAGGGATGAATACAAACAGTAGGGAGAGATTGTTAAAATGCTGTGTTTTTCAGAAACAAACCACTTCATTCTCTACAAACTTTACGTATTTATGGAGAAATAACATGTAAAAATGCCTCTAGGGTTCAAAAATTTAATATTAAGGACCTGAGAAGAATAACTAATGAGGTGGTAGTGTACACACAGTAAAAATGAATGCAAACGTTTGCTTTCCCTGTGAGTGAAGACACCAAAGCCCATTTTTGTGTGCACAGCACATGCAGGGACTCTTGTGCCATGCACAACAGAGGAGCTCGTTCTCTTTACTCTGTGCCTATGAAGAATTTTCCTTTTCATGTCAAGGAGAACATGGACTGTAATCAGCATGCTTGGTTTGCCCAGAGGAAGCTGATTGGATAGTTAAGCATCTCCACAGAAGGGACAGCAAATTAAGGACGGATCAGACATAGACTTCAGGGAGAAGAGAAATGCTGAGAAACGAGGAATTCTGTAACAGAAGTGCCTCATAATCTTGATATAGATGCACACACATCTACAAATACATATATTGGTAGAGTACACAAAAATATAAATACATATAGCATATGATGTGAATAAAATAAAAGTTAAACTAAATAAAGTGAAACTTTTGACTTGAACCTGAATTTTTTACTTCCTCAGTATGGAGTTTATCTGCTGTTTCTGAGGGGTGCGTAACTGCAGTGCATTTTCTCTTCCTACATACATACATGACACATTAAGATCATTCTGGTTTACTGCCTCTAAGGTGACAGATAACTGCTGGTAGCTCTTCAGCTGCAGATATAGCATATAATTCCCAGATGAGGAACACAGACATTCAGGAAAATTCCAGGGGATAAAGACCAGCTCGGTGTATTTTATACCCTTCCAATACAACCACATCCAGATACAGCCATCCAAAAAAAACAACCACACACAAGACACAAATACAGGCAAGTCATTTTGTGCCACTTGTTTTCAGGAAACAAGCAGTGAGGCAAGAAGATATGAGAGAAGGTGGACAGAGCTCTTACCCTCAATGGTCGCTCGCTTGGGCAGGATGGTGATGGCCCCCTCCGCCACGTCCTCCTGCTGCAGCAGTGGACTCACCTTGGAGCCCCACGTGTCCGAGCCCACCCATAGGAAGTGCCCCACTTGGTCAGCCCTCTTGGCAGCTGCCAGGATTTGCCTGTGGAAGAGGACAGTTTGTTCACGACTTAGTTTCATTTCAACATACGATTGGTATTCGGTATGTTTGGTAAAAAATGGTGCGTGGCAACTGCAGAATGAATTTATTTCTGTAATCAACAGAACCCAGAAAGTTCACAACACATCGTGCCATGATCTGAGCAGCAAAGATTGAACTTTCCTTTTAATTCACCCGCTATCCTAAGAATGAAATCCCACTGACTTCACTGAAACTTTATCCCAACTTCTTGTGTCTCACTTTGGAGAACTGAGCCTCTCAGCACCTCCCAACACCATCAAAGTGTCAGGATAATTTAAAATTCATAAGTTAGAAATAAGCCATGCTTTTAAAATATTCTGCACGTAATTTTAATGGCAAGTGATATCTGAATGATATGAGCATTCAAGCCACTTTATCACCAGTAACCATAACCTGTCATAAAATACACTTTGAATTATGAAATTACTCATTGTAGTATGAGCTTGGAAAGAGCAGCATTTTCTTAATGTTTCTGAGATAAATTCAGGTCTGCCATCAAATGCTTGAGTAGTTCTACAATAGGAAAAACCTTCAGAACTTCAGCTGGTGCTGGATGGGGCCCTGGGCAGCCTGGTCTAGTATTAAATGTGGAGGTGACAGCCCTGCCTGTGGCAGGGGATTGGAGCTTCGTGCTCCTTGAGGTCCCTTCCAACCCAAGCCATTCTATGATTCACCCCTCGCAGCCCATCACTCCCTCCTCCCCACAGCACGATCCAAGGTGCCAAAAGAGCCAGGCAGCAGCAGGAGCCCATTGTGACCCTGCAAATGGCAAACCCCACAACACAGCTCCTACCAACAGGCATTCCCTCTTTGTTATCTGTGTTCTTGCTTGCTTTTTTCTGCATTGCTACCAAGCACAAATGAATTAGTCCCCTCAGCCATCCTTACTTTATGTCCTCGTCGTTGGCAAAAATAACGATGGCCCTGGCGTTGGGAGTTTCTAAGAGCTGCTTGATGATTTTATCGAAGTCGATGGTTTTGTCCTTGCGATCCTGTGGGATTTTCAGGGACTGAGCGATGCAGAGCCCACCTGTGGAAGAAAGAAGAGAAGGGCTCAGTCAGCAGGGAGCATGGGAAAGGGAGTGGGAGATACATGTAGACTGGAGGGGCAGCCTGGATGGAAAACACCCTGATCCAAACGTCCCTGCAGAGCACTTAAGCCTCCCTCCAGGCATCCCGAGGTGTAACTACAGTTTGTTGCTGTCAAGGTGGGACACAGCTCCATTCATAGACCCATACGCACAACACACGGCAGAGCAGGGCCATGCGTTGAACAGGTGGGTGCAAACACCATCATGGAGTAATAAACAAACAAACCAGACAATTGGGCGTGGAAACAACAAAAACCAGCGCAAACCATGGAAAAGCTTAGGCTGACTCAGAAAAATAAACACAACAGGCTGAAATGCAAACAATGTTGACAAGGAATTACGCTTTATCTTGGTGAAGAGCAGGGATCCTTTTTGATTTTGAGTTGAAAGATACTGGGAGAAAAAGCTTCCACTGCAGCAGCTTATTTGAAACGGGAACAACAAAAGAGTTGAAATGCTGGCAAAGGGAAGATTGGTCATGAAAATCTGTACTCATTGAAACGTCCATCACCAAACAGGATGGAGCTGCCTTGAGATACAGCACATCTGTGAGCCGGACATCTCGTAAACACACAGGTAGCATTGAAAAAAACGAGTATCAATCAATAACAGCAATAAATACATCCATACCAAAGGAACACTCATTTTTAACACATTTCACACATTACAGTTATTATGCTCGGTTGGGAAAAAAACAATTAAAAAAATAAAAATCACATCTCCTCTGACATTGTGCTTGT
Organism: Perdix hodgsoniae; assembly: GCA_035772895.1. Lineage (NCBI taxonomy): Eukaryota > Metazoa > Chordata > Aves > Galliformes > Phasianidae > Perdix > Perdix hodgsoniae. The sequence goes on along the minus strand of JAPSGF010000029.1, from coordinate 7,254,258 downwards.
TGATAGAGGCAGATGAAGTCACACTTTTGCCTTTATTATTTTGTTTCTCAGCAATAAACTCTTTCATCTTTTCTGGCATCTCAGATAACAACTTTCTCAGTGTACTGCACAGTGCGTTAATTAATAGTTTTAGAGGTGCACAGCAAGAACCTGAAGTAGGGATGAATTAATTAAAAGCCAGCAGGATAAAGGAGCTATTTACTGGTATGCTTTAAGTCGCAGATTTGAAAGAACAGTCAAATGAAGAAATAGAGAGGGTGTTCTATAGGACAGCATGCAGGAGGAGGAGTGCCCACATAGGAAAACAAGCACAAAATCACAAGCTGCTACAAAGGGCCAAGATTTATTACACAAAAATGACTGTGCTCCCACAGTGGTGTCCCTCCCAGAGGCTCCCACTTTGACACAGCAGAGCAGGAGAGGATGTCTGGCAGCACTGAGACCTGAGGGTTTGACATGCTGAGTGGGTCTGCTACTCGGGCACTTCTGAAGGTGCTGTGCAGATCCCTGTCAACCCCTCACAGCTCTCCATTACTTTCATTCAGAGAAAGCGAGCTCTCAGCAGATCAGACACAGCTCCCAACAAGAGGCACTTGCAGAGAGATGTGGAACAGGGTTCCCCTCATCTGCTGATCTCAAATATCGTACCAATCGGAACGTCTAAAGCCAGGATGGAAGAATGCCTGCAGTTGCTTTTGCCCAGGTATGGCACTGCACACATGAGGCAGTGATACAGGAGCAGCAGCAGTGGGGCAGAGCTGAAACCACAGCAGAAGCCATCAGAGAGTAGCAGCGTTCTGTGCTTTCATTATAGAATCTTTGCATTTGAGGGCTAAAGTAAAAACCAAAACCTATATCCAGGTGATACATTCTGCGTATAAAACTATTATAAAAACACAGCATCTAATATTAAGTAATTGACACCTACATGATTTAGGTGCATGAAATGAAGGGTTGAAACAGTTGGCAAGGCTGCTGGCTCAGCAACCCCTCCTGACAATAATTACACCTCTTGTGTGGGTCATGCAATCTCTGCTGCCTGGATAGAGGAGCCAAAAATCTGATTATGGTCGATAACGATTACAGCTGAACTGAGCATCTCTGGACAGGGACAGCTGTGGTCAGACTCTCAATAGTGAGGGAAAAAAGCCTCCAACGCAACATACAAAGTATGTAATTATTGTGCGTGTGGAACTAGGGTGGAGAAAGTGTGGAAACTGGGAGGGGTGGGTTTTTTGGGTCTTTTTTATGCCACAGGGTTTATGCTTCCTGGGGAAAGTCAGCTCCTGGTTTCCTGGTTTTCCTTCCTGTGGCAAATGTCACAGAATCATCATCATAGGATCATAGAATGGCTTGGGTTGAAAGGGACCCCAAGGATCATCCAGTTCCAACCCCACTGCCACAGGCAGGGTCACCAACCTCCAGATCTGGCACTGGGGCTCAGGGCCCCATCCAGCCTAGCCCTGAACGCCTCCTGGGATGGAGCATCCACAGCCTCTCTGTGCAGTTGTCCCAGCACCTCATCACTCCCTCTGTGAAGAACTTTCCCCTGGCATCCAATCTAAACCTTCCCTCCTTGAGCTGAAGTCAGTCATCAAACCCAAAATACACTGTTTTACAGTAGAGTAGCACTGCCAATGTTTAACAAGCTCAGCTGCCACAGGAACCCGAAGGGGAGAACTGCACAAGAGCCTGGGAGACAGCCTTAACCAGGCACCTACAGAGCAACATCAGGAGCAAACAGGGCTAAAGCAACACAAGGCCTCTTATGGGCAAATATAAAAGGCAGAAAGTGAGAGGGAAGAGGAACAAGGCTCGGGTGATACCAGGCAAACACGTTGATAGATATCCTGATTTTAACTTGCCAGCATCTCTTCCAGGAAAGTGACGCTATTCCAGATTAACTAAGTTGGGTCAAGATGTATTATTGTCTTTCTTTGCTTTGCTCAAGCCTATGCTGGGCAGCTCTGACACCCAACTACAAGCTTGTCCCAAGTGTGCGATCAGCCCCAGCTCTGCAGGCCGTGCTGGCTGTGCCGGCTCACACAGCTCCTGCCTGCCGGGGCTCCTGAGCTGGCTGCAGGCTGCCCTGACCTCTGTGGGACCCCTGTGGCAGGCAGGGCCACATGCCACTTATCTCTCCTCAGCAGCAAAGGATGCTCAAGGAGCTTCCAATTACAGTAGGTAACACACGTGCACAGGTGCTTCAGGTGTTAATTCACGGTGTTCCTGAAGTAAAACCTCTGAGGGCATTAAGCAGTAGTGGGAGGAAGTTGCAAATTAAGGATTTCTACATTAAAAATATGACTCCTGTAGGACCGGTGAGCAGGCATACGGTGTTACCAGCTGTGGCAACTGCTGGAAGCCACGAGGCTCCAAGTGCCCCAGCCTGCCTTGTGCTGCACCGTGAGCTGTTGGTTTGCAGCACTGCAGGGACTGGCATTCTGCATCCCAATGCAGGCTCCACCTCTAAGGTAAAGGGTGCTGGAGAGGCATAAAGAAGATCTGAACTATAGCTTAGATGAAACAGTGCTCAGCGGACAACGTGCTTGCTTGTCTTGCTCCCCCAGCACACAGCACACACAGCCCGTGCAGCTGGTGCCTCCATTTATCCATTCACGATGGAAAAATGTAAAAGCAGCATAACTGAACCAGGGGAGAAAAATTATCTTTTCTCCAGAAATGTCCAAGTTCCTGAAACTGATGGATTTGAAGTTTTTATAACCAAATCCTTAAGATTTCCTCTGCACTGTTGAAGTTAGAGTACTTCTTTTGGGAAATGAGGGTGCTGGAGGAAAATGGAGGAATGTTTAATTCCTTGAAAGATGGAATTTGAGGAATTCACAGGAAAAAGCACACAAAGAGCAGTCACAGCAGGGACTATGGCAGCCAGCTCTCTACCGCTCTGCTCTTGGAACGGTGTCTTTTCTCCTCGGGGCTATGTATAGAAGTCCAACATTGGCACCCCTTCCACCCTTCCCTGCTGCCAGCAAATGTTTCCTAATAACATGAATCTGGGAACAGAGCACCAGGAGCAGACCCAGCAGGTTCAGCCCTTCCAGATGTGCCTTTGTCCAGCAAGTAAGCCACAAAAACATGCAGTAACCCACAGAAGGGAGGAGACAACAAGGCCAACCATTTCCTCCAATAACGACTTGAAAATTAGTTTGTTTCCTAGCTTCTAGTTTTCCCAGGGGTTTGTGCCACATTGGCAAACTGACCCAATGGCTCCAAACTATTCCAAGCATTAAAACTCGCCCTCTGCAAGCCACTGGCAGCACTGAGAAAACAGAAATGCTAACATTTCAACCAAAATTAACAGTGCCTCCTGATTTCTTGGTTTTCTTTTTTTTTTTTTTTTGGCCAACAAACCAAACACAGCACAGCTGGCCTGCTGAGGGCCCAACGCTTCTCATATCAACCACCAACGTTCAAATTAACACAAAAGGAAAGAAGGGAACCACCCTCTCAGAACACCCCACAACTCCAGAGAGGTGCTGGATTGGAGCCTGAAGTCTTCTTTCATTTTTGCAGACGATTGTTACCAATTAGGAACAAAGTCTGGAAGCAAAGCGAAGGAAAGATCTGCAATGGTGATCACAAGTTTGGGTCTCGGGAGTAGAACAGGATGAGAAGGTTAACAGAAATAGGCTGAAAACGATGTGTTGGGTAAGAGCTGTGAAGCACACAGGGCCGTGGGAGAAGGAGCCGTAAAAAATATCAGGACTGCCTTGGTTCACCCACTGATGGGTGATGTGCTCTGCCTGTGAGAGGAAAACCTCAGGAGAGCTCTCTGTGCAAGTTCACGCAGTCATGCATCAAATCGTTCGGGGCATTCAACACCCAGCTCTGGTATTTAAGGGTAATGGATGTATCTGGTAATCGAAGTGTTGCTCCAGTATCCATGGATACCCGTGATTAAGTGGTATTTTGATTCTGGTACAACACTAAGTACATTATTCTGCTTCCCTGAAATTTTCCAAGAGCTATTTTTCTTATCACCCCTTAATTGGATTACCAGGTAGCACAGGAGACAATTTAACACTTTTTCAGATGATTTCTCTGCAGAGATTCTATTTTTGGGGAACACACTTTCAGCAGCACTGAAAACATTGCTTCAGAAAGTTAGAGTGGCCATTTCTAATTAATAAAAGGAATTCTCAATTTAATTGATGTGTTACTTCAGTATGAGCAGCTGCCAGAATCTGCTCCCTGGATGCTTATGGGAGGGGATGCTGTTGGGCTCAGGCGACTTCCTTAGGCATGTGGGTGCCCATGGAAATGCTCAGCTGTCCGATAGCTTACAAACAGGTTTGCAACCCTGAACAACACAAAGGAGGGCTGCCCCCCCCCCCCCGGGGGTCCATCACCAGCACACCCACACCATGGGCAGCCCAAGGAGCAGCAAAGCCTGGCTTCACTAGGGAAACAGCGGAGAGTTTGTGTGAGTTTGGGATGGCCCAGAGGAGAGGAATTAATTGTGGAAGAAGGAAAATACATATCAAAGACATATTGTGTGTTTTTTTCCTTTGTTGTTGTCACTGCTGGGTTTTGGTATATAATTATATATCCCACATATACAATTTATTAGCTCAAATGAATTTTACTTCTAAACCTCATCTATTTTACAGAAGAAAAGGGAACCAAAAGCAATAATAACGAAGACTAAGTTTTGTCCCTGAGTAGTGCTTGAACGGCCCAATCAGTATCATCCCCACAAACAGACTTTCATACTTCACAATTGAGGATAGTTCCTGAAAAAGCAGAATTAGGTCCTAGAGGAACTGGAATGATAAAGGTTATTACCCACCCCTGCGTTATCAGCCTCCTGCAGGAAACAGGAAGAATTGCAGCAACCGAACCTAGGAAAATTCCCAGCGCCATTTCCAAACGTGTAAACTCACAATAAACAAAGCTAGAAAAATAAATCCCAACATCCAAAATTGAAGTTCGAAAGAGGCTCTGTATTAGACTTTCTTTAATAGGAAAGGCAAATAATGCGGCTACCAAGAATTACGGTGTTCCCACATATGCCAGTAAAACAAATTTACAGCTGCATTGGTGTGCAGACAGAACAGGACTTAAATTAAGTCTCCACAGTATCATAATTCAATTGTAAAAGTAAAATGTGCCCCCAGTAATAAAATTACATTAAAACACAGAAATTGTCCACAACCATCCTTGTGGATATGCGACAGCCTTCACCTGGAAGCTTCCCGTATGGGAAGATTCTACGGAATCGTCTTAAAGCTTCAATCTTGGCTGTCTGTTGTCTCATCTTTTCATGCTAGTTCACATCATGATCAAAAAACAGAAGGCAAACTGACACAGAAGACTAATACTTGAAGTGCATTATTCATTAATGCTCAATTCTGTCGCACCATAGCATAGCTCTGTATTTCATGGCACTCCTTGTGCATTTTATCACCTCAAAATTGTCCTTTACTATGGCAGACAAACCCCAGCAGTATACAAAGATTAGGAATGCTGTATTAAGTTATGAGTGGTAAAAAATCATCATTTTCAAGGATTCGGAAAAGCTCTGGCAGAAAATGCAGAAGGCTCTCTGGTTGGTACAACAGCTGCCCATGCTCCCCAAGCACACATTCACTTGCTTTGCAATGCTCCAAAGCATCTGAACCAGACTCAGCCAAGGTGTTTGCAGGGGAGGGACTCCAGATTTATTGGTATCCTAAAGTCTGTATGACAAAAAGTACATTTGAGCTGTTCTGAAGATCTTCCAGATGAAAACCCAGGGCTGGAGTCTGAAGAACCAGGTTCCCAGCTAAATAACGTTACTTATGCATAAACTTTTGCCACATACCAATTTCCAGAAAGAAATGCCTATTATCAAACAGAAAAGCGGGGTCCCAAATTCAGACACCAGAATTATGTTTCAATGAATGTAATTAAAGGTCTGCAAAAAAGTCTTGGGTGCATCTGCTGATCAATAGGATGAATACTACAATGCAAAACGTTTTGTGCAGTCTCGTATAGGGAGAAACAAAAAATGTAGCCCTCCCTCTGCCTTTAAGACTCTGCTTTAGTCAGACTTAAGACCAACTCCACTGTGTTGTGCATAAAAATAGAAAAGGCAAAGTTCTCAGAAATAGTGTCAGAACACTTCAGCAAACACAGTTTCTTTAGGAACAACTGTAGGCGGTGAAATCTCTGGCTGTGGATAGAGACAGAAACAAAGTGCCAAAAATACCATGTTTAAAAGCACCATGCACAGCCAAGCAATGATACAAATTAGAGCTATGCTCAACACAAAACACCCGCTAAGGATCTCAGCCTTGCAGCTGGTTCACAAACCCTCAAAACTGCCAAATGTGATGCCCTAAACTGAACTTTGCATTGAGAACAAAGCGAGACAGACATCTGCAGCATCACAGAACCACGGGGGTAGGAAGGGACCTCTGGAGACCAACTCCTGAGAGGACTTCCATGCTGTGGAGGAGGCTCCAGGGAGCTCCCCCTGGTTCCAAGCTTGCTGTGAACACGCTCAGCAGTGGGAGGCAGAACCCCAGCGGGGTGCAACCAGCAGGACACAGGCAGCAGCCTCGGGGTTCACATTTACAAAGAGCCTGTTCCAGTGCATCAGCTACGGAACACGCTGATGAAACATTTTGCTTTCCTATAAATCGGTGTTAAGATTGAGATGTATTCAGGCACAGAGGTAGCACTGCCAAGACCCTGAGGCACGGACCCATCCTCTGCTTGGCACAGCGAGGCTGGACCAGCTCAGCCCCCAGCCGGGTGTGCGGGCAGCCCAGCTCGCCCACCACTCATCCCCAGCACCTCGTTTGCCTCCCCTGGTGCCTGAATGCAACGCTGCTCACAAACAATGCCTGCCGAGGCTGCCTTGGCTCCCTTGCAAAAAGCAATTTCCTGCAACCTTCACATACACTAAAGAATCCTGTGCTCTATGACACGGTTTTATTTGTCTGAACTGCCTCTTGGAGCTCCACTCTGTAATTTAGGAGACTGCTTAGCGCTGTGCTGTTCTTGCAGGATATTTCCCCCCTAGTAATAATGATGCCACCTCTGGATAGTGAATCATTATAAATTGCAAGCACAAAATGATCTCTAATGATGAAGCTTTTCTAACTACAATTTGGAGTGTTCCCATGTTTCTAATTCATTTTTTTTCTTGGAGAGGTAGCATAGTATTTTAGCCTTCTCCCAGATAATGGCATTTTCTTGCTTGCTATATATCTGTAAGGGCAAGTAAAGACTTGTCAGTTCTTCAAAGAATGAGAAATTCAGAGTACAGCAATGACAAAATGACAAATCTGGGTGGGAAGGGAGGGAGGATTAGAAATCTTTTAAGTATTCTTTTGGAACGAAGCCTGTTTTCTAATTTTTCCACCAAAGAAAAGACTAGCATTCACAACAACAAAATATCTACCATGAACCAAGTGTCAGGCTTGCAAAAACTCCATGGGATACAAGGAACACGAAAACCAAATGATAGGAACTCACGGGCTTTGAGTCAGAGAGGACAAAAAGATGCGGGACCAGAGCACAGCCCTGGGAAGGTCAACTACTGCTTTGGTATCAAAACAAAAGGCAGCAGGACATCAGGCCAGGAGACACAGAGGATTAGAGGAAAAGAAAGTGAGGCTTTCACATCATTTTGTTTAACCTCCAGTTTCTCCTATCTCATGCAAACCAAAGCAGAAAAGAGCTACTTATTACTCCTATACACTTCAAGCAGGATGAAGGTCTCTTCTTCGGATGCTTCAGCAGCCATCCCAAATCCTCTTCCAGGAGACTGTTCTCTAATTAGCACATGCTATCCTGCACGTGCTGCTTTCCAAGTTTAATTGAAATCGTAAGCAACACTGCTCACACAGCCCCAGCCCTCAGTCCTGCTGCACTGCAGCCCCCTTCCCTACAGAGATCACAACAGAATCAAACTTCGCGTGGCCTGATTTTACAGACAGACAATTTCATGATGCACCATTAGCAAACTGTCATTACCCCGTGCACGTCCATATTGCACAGCGCTTTGGGTGAAAGCTGCATAAAGCTCTGACTCACACATTTCTTAAAAGCACGTATAAGCACATCATTCTGAAAAGTCTCAAATGCAAATCATCTCTGGAGACAGGATGGGCAGATGGCAGCTGGGATGACTGAGATACCAACAGACACTTCTCTGTTAGGTCCTACCCAGGTTTCTGAGCCCTCGGTCTTGCTGACTGACCACCGATTTCTGGGACTGGAAAAATACATTCAGCAAAAGCAAGAACTACGTGAACAGAACAGCTTTCCAGCCTTTGGATGAGGGAAATAAAAAATAGAAACAAAACACTGAAGAGTCTTTGGTCTCTTCTTCACTTTCTCATAATCCTCATCTCCTGCACATTGGAGGAATGTTCTTAATGCACAATGTTGTGCTTTAATAACCCACTCTCAAATGACTACTAAAAATGCAATATAGTTCAATAAAAATACTATCTCAGCATTGCAAAAACACCTCCCTATATACTGCCCACAGATAATCAGTTCATTCTAAGGAAGCTCTGCAACAGAATGATGTAAAAGGCATAGAAGTAAGGAGGAAGCTCTCAGGAGGCAGTCTGGGTTTTGGCCCAGCAGTACCTTACCTCATGTTTAGCAGCTGGCAGCAGGTTGGAACCTGATGATCCTTGAGGTCTCTTCTAACCCAAGCCATTCTGTGATCCTATGAACACTGCATGTCACAGCCACAGCACAAGTGGGCCAGGTGTCCTGGGGACCCCACGAGGAGGGCTCAGCACGGGCCAGGAACCCCCTGGCTTTGCACCACTCTGGGTTGGAGCTCTTGGATGCCAAAAGCATCTGCTCCAAAGTCAAGACTTGGCACTCAGTCCTGTCTTTCTTTATCGGCCTTCAAGAGCAGAACGTGGGGCACTGAGCTGCAGCCCACCTGCTCCAACCTGGCAGAGACACGGGGGGCCAAGGGAGGAGGGAGTGCTGCTGCTGTGTGGTGGATATGCAGGACACAGCACCAGGATTGCTGTCTATCTCAGCAGCAAGGCTCTGCTTCACAGGCTTGGAACCACTGCCAAGCCACATTCCTGGAACGTCAGACCACATCAGCTCTCAGATGAAAGCTGCCACAACACTGAGTGATCTCAGCAATGTTTGCAGCAGCCCTGGCCTCTGCTTAGGAGGGTGCCTTTCAGTTTTCCCATTCACCTGCAATCTGTGTGGCCAAGCCACAAGTACAGGCACACAGGTTCGGGAGCACCAACCCTTCATCAGCAAAAGATGTGCTTGACCTGAGCACCAGCCTCCAGCACACGGCCATTTGCATTCAGTTCCAATGGGAGTGAACTGAATATGGTCATACATGAGTTCTTATAGCACAAAGCTCTTCACTGACTGTTTTCTATAGAGGTTTTTTGATGAACAACCCATTAGAGATATGATTCCCTTCACTGGACACTGAATTCAAGAGGTGTATGACATACTTGTCAATATTCAGACTACTTAACGTGTATAACTGAAAGAAAAGTGGTTGCTGCTGAAATCATTCCTGCAGTAAAAGCCCGTATTTCTCCCACTGCACCCACAAACATTATGAATCTTTAAAGTCTTCATTTTCCTTTCAACAGTGGCCACAGCGGCTATAGTATGCCTGCATCTTTGACCGACCACGGCTTTAAAAGTCCTTCCTTTCCTCCACGGAAGGAAGAACAAAGGAAAACCTGATTTGTTTTCTGCTTTTACTGCATACAATAAAAAGTCCAAAGCTCAGCATTAGGACTTATGGGAACCAAACTCTTATTTTCTGGACTGAGGTGAATGGAACAACCCAGCCAAGTGGCTCCAGGACAGAGAGGAAGGGAAGGCTGCATAGCGCACGTTCCTAACACTGAACTTGTCACATGCTGGCTTAAAAACGTGACTTACGAAACAAGTGAAACCGAGTGAAAACATACACAAAGATAGCAGCAAATATATAAGCCATACTATTCAGGATTTTGAGGTAACAATTTCCAGAGAACATTCCTTAAGCGCCATTGTTAAGCAATGGAAAAAACTTGGGCTTTCCTTAACTGAATGCATCGTGCAGAATAACCACCACCAATATTACGTTGTGATTCTCTCCTCATCCTGTAAGTTTTAAAGACACCAAGAAGCTTACACTGATAGGCTGAACGTCCCAGACAAAAAGGAGCAGGAGCAGTGCAGTGAGCATCCGAGAACAAGAACTCGAGAGTCGAGAATCTTTGCTCCCTTACAAAGGCTGACTTTGCACTGATGTGAATCCATAGACATTGACAGGTATTTTCACGGTGCGAGCAGGAGAAGGATGGAGTGTCAAGTCTGCCTGAGGTCTGTCTGCCACAGTCCTGGTTCAGCGGGCTGCCATCCAGTGCTGCTGTGGTGTGGGACATGCTGCACTACGCTACTGCGCTAATCAATAACACAGTAATGGCAACGAATCTTACTTTACAGCAATAACTTCAGAGAATCAAAATATTTTTGTCTTCTACGCTTTGTTACTTCAGGAAACAAGAAATGAGGTCACACTTCCAGATCAACAGATAAATATTTAAACAACCAAGAAAGCTTGATTCCTAGACTTTCTCTGGAAACTTTATATGAGAAGGGAATGCCAGAAAGGATGGAATTCAAGAGACGAAAGAGACCAAATAAAAGAGTGGATAAGAAAAAATTAATATGCTGAATACGTCCCTTTCCTTTACTGCTGGGGCACTCATCACATTAGTCTAAATTTAATTAAATTTTCTTACATTATTTGCAGATCAAATTTCACACTCTTCCAACTACACCTTGCAATGCACACCTACAGCTATACAGAGCCGAGCAGCCCCCTGTTGCAATTGCCATATATTATATCTCACAGGAATTTAAGAGATAAAAAGCCCAGCTTGATAGCTTAAAATGTACACGTGTAACTAATTAGCATGAAGAGGAATTGTTCTTGCTTTATAAACCCCCCTGCTTTGGGATGTGACTGCAGCACCCAATGCTCACACGGACCACAGCAGCACATCTGCCCACCATGAGTATGCCTGTTCCCAGGCTGTAACACACCCACACAGGGGTTGAGGTTGGTTTCTCTGCACTCAGCGTAGCTGCACCTATTTCACTGGAACCACTGGAGATCTGACACCTTCTGCAGAGGCCAGCTGGCAGCTGCCACAGGTTTCAGCATCTTTAACCATAACAAACAAGAAGGGACACTCATACTCTCACTTGAGATTGTTAGGCCTATCACTTGTATGAATGTAAATAGCGTGTTGAATAGCATTTTTTGCTCCTTTAAGACCCATCTGGGCACTGCGACCCTCCCCAGGTGGCAGAACCTCCTCTGCCTGCACCAGACTGGTGCCAGAGCATTGCTTCTCTCTGCACATCTAATGGAGCAACACTCAGACAGTGAGTTGAGTGGGGCTGAAGCACATCTGAGAGAAGCACGAGGTTTTGGCAACCAGGGCACAGCACTGCACCTTTGTCAGAGCCATGAAACGTTCTCTGCATGGAAAAGGGATAAGAAGAGTAGATGTGCCTTGTTTAATCCGTTTGGTTCCAACAGAGTTGTTGTTTGGAAGAAATGAGTTTTGTTTTTTATTTTTAATTAAGTTGCCTGCCTAGTTACGTGAGTAATACCTGACTGGCAGACGTTTTAACCATCCCACTCTACCTGAGCAGTGTATGTGCACCGATAGCTCCAGTTTATTGCGATAAAGCAATTTGTTGAGTCATGCTCTTTTTCCCTCCACATTCCATTTTGATTCCCCAGACAGAGTCAGTTCTCCGTTTGTTAATCCATATTTAATTTTTAAATCACAAAACACCCTGGTTTTAAAGATAAGCTTTTAAAACGCCCTCCTACACAGCCTTTCTCGCTGTCTCTCGGGATATTGCTGATAACAAGCAAAATCACACGCTTCAAATATTAATGAAGAAACCACTGCTGCAAATGGAGAACTTTGAGGCCAGGTGATTACAGCGTGCATATGTGATTTTAAATACAACCTGGAGAGAAACGAGGCTAAAACACATGTACAAGAGGTGTAAAGGAGCTCCCCTCCTGTGTTTGACAGTGTCACAGTCTGTAGGAATGAGAACAAAATGGCACCAGTTCCCAGATATACCTCCGTCCCTCAGCACTGCTGCCCATGTCAGACTCACCCACCCAGCACAGCTCCTCTCCTCGGCAACCTCTGGGAAATCACCCAACAAAGGTTTCACTGACGCCTTGCGAAGCCTTGAGCCCACTGACATCCCAGCCTCTCCCTCCCCAGAGACTCCTATTTCTAAGGGCTGTTTCATTCTATTATTATTTCAACTTCATGCAGTAGTTTGGAAACATGATGTGCCGTGTGGCTCAATACAGAATCACGGAGTTCAAAGATGCTCATGTCCTCTGCCTGGGCCTGGAGAATACTAAATTAACCTTGGCTTCAAGGCACAGTGCTTCTGTAGCAGAGGACAGTGAAGAAAAATAACTGCTTGCTTTTTTTTCTCCCACATTTCAACCATATTATGAATGTTCCCACAGGTTTTAAGTAAGTATAAGGGCTTTCTTTTAAGACAACTCTTGTGAAATAGCTGGGGGCACAGTACAAAATATTTTTAAATATGCTTTCATTCTTGAAAAAGCACATAGATACCACTGAGAATAGCAGAAGGAAAACAAACATCAGAATTGCAGCTCGGCACCAGCACATCATTATCTCCCCAGCACACCATAACTGCAAGAAGCTCTCATGGATTTCACGTAGTGCAGTGGCAGTGCTGGGACAAGGGAAGGACGTGGGAGCCCAGCCTCTGCTTTGTGTTCCCTTCTGCCTTGTCATCAGCCAGAAGTTCAACTGAACGTGCTCCAAATGTTTACTTCCTTGTAAGTAACTGAAATCCTTACAGTGACAGTTTGAATGATTCACCCCAAGTCAGTAAAACAGGGTATCATGAAAACAATATGATGCTTCAACAGTCAGCCTCACATCACTTAACATCTCCTAATAAAAAAAAACAAAAAAAAATTTTAAAGCCCCATCAAATCTCAGATGTCCTCAGTAAGTCCATTTTAGTTCATTAGAAAAATCCCACAGTTCACGATGGTGTTTGAATCCAAAACACAAAACTGCATAAACTCCCTTACCTGACACTACTGGAAATGCACTTAGAAGAGACAAACAGCATTCCTGCTCGCTCCCTACTAATAAAGCTATTGCTTTTATAAATAGCACCTCCTCAACTCAGCTGCAGGCCTTCTCCTTCGGCTGTGAGGTTTCAGGGTTGCAGTAGGGTGCTTGTTTTTTCTTGCAATGAAAGCACATAAATCGGAGCAGTGGATGGGCTTCTGTTTCCAAGGGAAGGCATGTCCTTTGGGGAACGTGCAACTGTTGCATTCAGCCTCAATGGAAGGGATTCACAATGAATCAGTGGCAAATGCACCCCTGGACCAGTAAATAAAATGATGCTTTGTACAAGTTTGAGCCCGCCTGTCAGGCAACGCATCTAGAAAACATGATTTGTAAAATTAATTTGCCCAAGAAACCTTGCATTCAAATATAAGCCATGTAAAGAGCTCATTCCCCCTTTGTCCTCCAGGAACGTTATTCATAGGATTATCATTATCAGGGAAATTATCACAGGCAACTGAACATTTTCATCTCTCGCTGTCTCATTAGGGAGATGCTGGGCCTCATGGACCCCTCCTCTCCATCCCCTGCTGCCGCCTCCCCACAGTCAGTGCAGCATTTTCCACCAGTAACCTCAGACCCCCTCAAGGGAGAGCAGCCTTATCATGGCAGTGTATCTGGATGACACGACAAAGCCACCAGGCTAAGCTTTTATCCAAACAATCTCCTGAAAGGTCGGTACAAAATTGAGGGATGGATTAAAGGAAGAGTTGCAGAAAAACATGTTCAATTGCAGAGCGAAATTGTTGGAACACATTTTCTTTCTTTGCATGCCTGTTTTGGTTCCGCGTTCTTCTCCTCTGCTTGCTTACTAGAAAGAGAGCTCAAAGAGCTTAGAAAGAAATGACTTAAAAAGAATAATTGGAAACTAGAAGGGAGGGTGAGATGGACCTGAGAAGGTAACCATGAGAAACGGGTGTAATTAAAACCACGCCACGCCAGAAGGGCGCTGCTCAGCCAGGTTCACTCAGCAGCAGCACAGACCTGCCCTGTGCCATCACTGTGGGGTCTTGTTTTTTCTGAAGATGTCATGCCTTCTGCAGTAAAAAAAAAATGATGATTTTCAATAGGCAGTAATAACTTCCCAGTAATAGAGTTACTCTCTCTGAATAAAACCAGCCCTCTTTCACAGGAAGCATCCATGCAGAGGAGAATGGGGGAGCCAATAACCCCTCCATCGTGACCCCTCCAAGATAGCTGCCTTCTAGAAGATGGCTTTTGGAGTAACGCTGCATTTTTCCTTTTTCTCTTATCTCCATGAATACACCACTTCACGTCTGACACACGAGAGCTCTTCTCCTCCAGAATTACATTTTTATGCTAAGCAGGGACAAATGCCCAGGGCCAGGAACTTTGGTGCTGTGCAGGGCGAGGGGCTGCCTGCAGGCAGAGGTGCTGCTGTGGGATGGCTGCTGCTGCTCCTGTCCCCGAGAACAGCCCTCCTCCTCAGAGCGTGCCAGGCTGGCACTGGCAATGTCAGAAAGCCCAGGGACCTCTGAACAAATTCGTCGTGTGATCAGTTCATCTGACAAGAAAAAAGAGAAACTTTTCCCCTAAACAATTCCTTGTTCTTAATTGAGAGGGAAAGGAAAACAACACCTAACGAAAAGTAACCAATGAAAGAAGGGATTGCAGAGATCTTCTCTTTCCCACTTTTTTCCTTTCAGTCCATAGGATGCATGCAGCACCTTATTCTACACCCTGTGCTTAGAGAAACCTAGCTGCTGTGCTCTCAGCATCTCCTATCCAAGCTCCAGCAATGAGCAGAACCCCATCCCCAGCCCAGACAGATGTGCGCCATCAGCTGTGTGCGCCCTGCCCTGCTGTGGTGTCAGACCCAAACTCTGGAGGACTGCAGGGAGGGGCTGAGGTCATCCCAAGCATCAGGCTGTGCCCATCTCTCTGCAAGAGCGATCTACTCAACGTTGCTCCAGAGCAACCAGTTGACACAGTACAAACAACGCACTGCGGTCCTATATGAATTACATCATAGGAACATTCATATGAATGATAGGATTTATGTTTTACATTGCAAGTCACCAAGGGTTGAAATGGAAACACTTTTTAACCTATCAAAACACTGAGTCCAATGTTATGTGTTTCCCTGCAACAGCTGAAGGCATCACTAACACCTGAAGAGAGCAAAGAGCTGCATGTGAGTACTGAGCATCTCAGGATGCAGAAATAACTGTGGTTCCCCTCACCTGTCAATGGAACGTATCCCAAAGCACATATGCAATTTAAACCAATGGAAAACATACCTTTCTCCATGCCCACTAAATAATATTGTTTTCTAATAACTGTTTCTGAGGAGATGGGATGGGAAATGCTGATGGCCAGTCAGGGCACTGCTGCTTGGTGCTGTGCAGCATCTCCTGTGGGAGAGCTGGATTGGTTACATGTAGTGCATTTAGTAGCGCTGGCACAGTCCAAAAGAAAAGATATAGGAAGAAAAACAAACATGGAGAAATGCAGAAGTGGAAGGAACAAAACAAGAAAACATTTATTTTTGTGAAGATCAACTGTAATTACTGGCAACTGCTGGTAACCAGTAAACAGTAAAACCAGTAAACTGCAGAAATTAATGCTATTTGCAACTTCAGTAAGCAAATGGATCACAGCTTCTATGCATGCTAAATTTTTCTTCATCAGTTCTACCGTCTGAGTGGGTTTGATATTTGCTAATATCCTCAGATTTCAAAAGATGACGTAATACCTGCTGAAAAACAGCAGATTGTTTGATGCCTTTTTTTTTTTTTCTCCAAGCAGACACTTAGACTCGTTCAAAATTTCTATCCAAATTAGACAGGAGCACAAAATAAGAGAGAGCACCGATGCTCGGGAGCAAAAGAAATTGCAAACAAGACATGTTAGAGGCCGTAGCATTGCCCTGAAGTCGGCTAGACAGAAACACGTACAAATCAATACTTACTGAGACAGGTTATATCTCATTAGTAACTCCTGGTTCATTTGCTGCCTTTTATACTGTCCCTGTAAGCCTCCCAGCAGCTCGCAGCCCTCGGCACACGACAGCTACCTTTCAGAAGAGTAATGCCTTCATACTCAGGCAGAAGCCAGGAGACATAATTCTCCTACTGCTTAAGCATGAAGCCAGATACGGCGCGGCGCTGCTGCAAAGCACCGACATGCTGCTTTCTGCTGGCTGTTATGGAGAGCTGAGGGGCTGCGAGGAGGCCCACGTGGGTCGCTGCTTCCACCCGTGCCTTTGTTCAACGCTGCCGAGTGTCGGCTGGGAAGCGGCGATGCGTGAAACCCAACGCTAAAGAAATTCAAAAATAATGATAAACAGAGCCATTCCTCTTTGTGGTTGATTTCCATTTAGCTGTACCTGCACATAAAAGAGCTATCAAAGAAAGCTATCTGTTACTTGCCGATTCAAAATGACTTCAGAAAGCAGTCCCCAAGCTTCCAGTGATAGATGTCCAACAAAACAACTTCCTAATCTCTGCAAATTGTTGCTAAGAGCTACATTAAACCAGCCTGCCATCAATCTTCGTTCTCTTTGCTGTAACTCAACTGGATGTACTACCTGAAAGTACTCAGAAGGAACAACTGCAGTAAGCTGCTGTGGCAAAAGTAAAGCCAGCAGCACAAAATGAGAGCTTTGCTTTCAGAATCCCAGCGCCTACGGCTGCTGCGCCAATGGGGAACAGAAGGAAGGAACGACAATTAGTACTGACAGTGCTCCGGTTTTGCCTTCGTTTCAAAACGCTTTCCCCATTCTTACTCCTGACAAGAACAGCTTCCTTGGACAAGCTCATAAAACCTTTTTTTTTTAAACAAAGGGATAAATTAAAAAAAAAAGTAGTCCCGACTGCAGTAGCTTTGTGGCTCCAAGGCAGCTCCGTGAATTATTAGTGTTGAGTCACACTTAATTTAGGTTCTTCAAAGATGGAAGGGTTAAAGAAATCAATGGCACCGACCATACCTTTCATATCCTACAGAATTGCCTTTGGGCTTCTGCCCATCAACCGGAACGTGAGCCAAAGAGAAATGATAGCCCTGCTGCTAGCAGACAGAAATGAATTAAAATTGTTTTGTTTTCCATTGTGGTTAAAACTTACTCTGAGCAAAATACTTTGGTACTCCTACCAGTTCTGGGAGCAGCATTACTCCTGTCTATAAACCCACCTCAAATATCTGATGTATGCAGTCACCAGGACCCAAGATTCCACAAATGCCCAAATCCATACAAAGGACAGGACAATGCTGCCCATTTTTTCCTGTTTCAGGAACAGATTATGCAGACCAAGCACAGCGGCAGCAGAACATTCAAGCACTCACCAGACTCACAAGAAGATATGCTGAAAAATTGAACAATTTTGGACAATTTCTTTAATGTTTCAATCATGTTCTTGGTTATTTTATCTTCAAATCACCCATTTTGTCAGATGTTAGCATATCTTCTATGGCTGAGCAGCTGCTGCGTCGTTTCCAGATGAAACCCAAGGCCCCCTCCATTGTCCCCCCCAGCCCCCTATGATTGCATATCCACCCCCATTCAGAGGAGATGGGGTACCAGGACCTCTCAGAGCTCGGCCCCATCCCCATTTCTCAATTGGTTTCAGAAAAGGCAGATCATTCTCCAAAGGCCCAACTACTCAGGCAAAATGAGAGATAATTTAAGAAAAATCACAGCGAATTTCCTGCAAGTTACTGGCATTATAGCAGTTGCCTATTTTTATACTACTTTAAAGCATCTATTTGTTTCAGGTGAACAGCAGTTGGTATTTTTACTGCCGTTATTTAGTAGGTGAGGTAAGGAAAGTACAGTGCTGGTGCCGAGGGAATTGTTTCTGGATTAAACACAGCGTCAGTACCTATGATATTCTTATTCAAGGCTCCTTTTATTTTCCATTGATTTTTCTCCAGCAATGTCACTTGTGATAACAGATCCAGATCCTAGTTGACCTACATAATAATATGCCTGGTAAAGAAAGCACCACAGCTTTTCACCATTTCTGTGAAACATCGAGGTAAATGTACACGGTTTGCTGGGTTATCATGCTGCTCAGTAGCTAGAAACATCGAATTTGAACAGATGTTCCAAGTTTATCCAATTTGTAAGCCAAATTCACAGATCCATTTCTTTCTTTCCAGAAGTACACAACAATTAAATAGGTTTATTATTTTGTGCTGAGGCATAAATCTTCCTGTTCTACACTAACGTGACAATAGAGAGCTTCAGTCTAGGGATGGCCTTCTTTGACCTAAGGGAAGGAGCAGACAGAAGCTCTCCTTCAGCCCCTGTCCACGTTGATCAGCTTACAGCAAGAAGCAAACGCAGTAAGATAGGAAGAGAGAAGCATCAAAATGCTTCCAAGCTTTTTCCTATTACCAAGTTACTTTCTAACTGCCACAAATTAATCCTTCAAAATGACAGACCTGTTTGTTCTCTTCTTGCTGCCTCACTCCTCCTTTGCCTAAAATTTAATGGCAGCCTCACCTGCCCGCTGTTTCCTAAGCAGCACAGAGCAATTGCTTTCACATCCACGCTTCCAATCAACTTCAGAAATAAAATAACCCCAGTTAATTCTGTTGATATACATACGGTTAAGAAAACATCCTGGACAAAAGGCACACGACCAGTTCAGCAGGTAACACTCAGAGCATGCTATCTGCACAGCAGTCATTTTCACAGCTGTACTTTGCACCACTATTCCTGCAGACCCCATCTCCACAGCACACACCACGGGGAGGTCAGCCCCGTCCCTGAGCTGTGGCTGAGCAAATCCCTTTTGCTCCCCAGGCTCCAAAGGCAGAAGAAAGATTGGAAGGGCTCTAAGTAGAGCCATGGGCTAGCAGACATGAGGTCTGAGTGACAAGCCTGGAGCTGAGTCCTGGCTTCCAGCACTCCAACTTATTGGTATTCAGCTCGTGACTCAATGGGCAACGTTTTGTAAGTTCAAAACCATGTGTTTATAGACATTAAGGAGGCTTTACTCAAAAGAACCAAAAAACAAAAAGACAACCACAAAGCCACGCTAAAAAACTGGCCATGCAACTGAAAACTGGAGAAGTAAGATGCAACAGGAAAATGAGTCTTCAAAAATAAACTACCATAGAGCTTACAAAATCAACTCCAGGCTTATATCCGGTTTTGTTACAGTCCATGAAGGCTCTGACCCTCCCTGTGGTGCAGGCAGAGAGCCCCAGCCCACGGCAGAGCTGGAGCTGACCGCTGGCTCTCACTGCTGCCGGGGAATGGCAGAGCCAAGGGATGAACCCACTGGGAAACAAACAACCCAAAAAGGACACATTTGCTAAAGTAATGTTTGCACCTATTACAGCGCAAAACTTTAATCCCTCTCTGTTCATCTCAGCCTCCTCACTTTGGCACGTTCTGTCCTTCCTTGTAAGGCTTACAGGGTATCCGCTGTCAGAAATCTTGTTTACTTTAATAAAGAAGTCAGTAATGAAAACAAAATCCAGTGAATCAAGTGTTGACTCAAAACTGAAGAGAAATTCCCACAGGCAAATCTTTTCAGTACTCTGTCAGCATAACTAATTCAATTAACACCAGTCAGGGAAAGATTATACAAAGCTGTATGTATATAAATATATGTATACAATAAGAAAGCCTACAAGTGAAGGAACTTTCTTTGTTCCAAGTAAGAGCTGCATTGTACTTTGCATTGTAACTAGTGGTAAAAAATTCTGAGTGCTACCCCCCTAACACACGAAATATTCATGGAGAACAGAGCTCTGATCGATTCATCCTCAGGTACAGGCATCGCTTTATAGAGAGCAACGTTAATGATAAGGCCCAGGAGGGCAGAAATGTTAACCTGGTTAGCAGGTCCACCAGAGTTAATAGCAAATTTGGTGCTTAAATGCTTTATGAGTTTAGGTTAATGAGTTCAGTGTCTCTCAGGACCAATCCCTACATCCCCCCACACTGTTCTTTTTATTGCCCATTTGACTCTAGGAAGCATTTACAAATTTCTAGACGTGCTCAATGCTGGAGTTTTAGAACCCTCTGTTTTCATGATTTTTTTTCCCCCAGTTAGATCATTATTGGAAGTCATCTGCATCAGTAACCGTGCACATGCACAAAACACAGCATGAAATGGAAGGGTACTGATTTAATGAAGAGCACAACGAAGCTCCATCCTTCACTCTCCCAGCAGTAAATCAGACTCTTCATAAAGTACATGAAAGAAAGCCACTAGAAAAATCAAGGATGTGGGAAGAAGCTTGTCTTGGGG
Organism: Perdix hodgsoniae; assembly: GCA_035772895.1. Lineage (NCBI taxonomy): Eukaryota > Metazoa > Chordata > Aves > Galliformes > Phasianidae > Perdix > Perdix hodgsoniae. The sequence goes on along the minus strand of JAPSGF010000029.1, from coordinate 7,233,854 downwards.
CTCACCCAAGCAAGGAGAGAACCGAGGTCTGCTCTTGACAGCCTTTTCACAAAGCAGCCTATCTAGGCAGTCAGAAAGCTTTTTACAAGAAAATATCTTCTTGGGTATTTTTTCTTGGACTTGAGAAATGGAACTTTAAAAACCCACCTAACCAAGCAATCAGTGAGAACCTTTGTATATGAATTGTATATGAATTAACACCTGAAAATGAGAACTGAAATGGAATGATCATGAATTCCTGCCCTGGACAGTCCAGGCAATCTGGCTGCTTTTACTTCAGAACAAATGCATCATGGCAATCTGTGCACTGGAAACTGCACGGCTTCACCTCGCTGGATGAGTCAAAGAATACAGAAAGTTTTCAGAACAACTCTCATATTTTCTTTCCTGTTAAAAGCACTGAAGTTTCCTGCCTTGGGTCTTCCCTTCAGGCTAATTTAACACTCAAGATCAGCCAGAGCAAATCAAAACTTCATCAGCATGCACTGAGGTATGACAAAGTTCCATATTCGTATCACTTTTGCTTGAAAAATGAGCTTAAAGTAAAAATTATATACTACTTATAAATGTCTGAATCAAGGCCAACTAAAACTTAAAATAAAATGCAAGATAAACAGACATATGGGAAGCTCTGAGAGAAAGGCAGGAGGAGGATCAGTGCATATCAGAAAGCTGCGATTTTGCATGGGCTGCTGTAGGTGACTGCATCTGGTGCCTAGGTCCCAATAACAACCACAGCTTTACTGCTCTACCACAGCTTCCAGGAGGACCTCAAGGCTGTTAAATGAGAATATCTGGAAGCCTAAATGTGAAGTAAACCTGCATCGTTCCGACTTTGCCCTTGGGGAAGCTGAAATAGCGCGGCGAGAAATTTCATTGACTTCTTTTGACCTCAGCTGGTTTTGGAATATTCCACTGAAAAACTTGGCCAAAGCTCTGAATTTCAGCTGCACCAGAGCTACAGATTCAACATCCAGCCTTCCCCAGCACCGCCTATCGAACCAAGTGCTGGCGCTGCTGGATTGGAACAAGCCCAGGGATGCTCTGGACAACGCACAGCAAGGAATTTTAAAAAATAATGAAGTAGAGGCTGGGGAAGTTGCCTTTTTAAAATGGTTTTAATTATTATTTTAAGCATAAGGGCATCACGTACTCTAGGAAGCCTGCCCAGCAGCAGGCTGAACCAACCGGGGCTCTGCACATGCAGAAGGGCAGTGCAATACGTTGTGTGCAGTGTGTCCTGAGTGCTGCTGCACAGCCTAACATTGCAGCTCTCTCCTAAAGGCTCCACACGTCCTCCAGAATGGTGACAACTCAGTACCCCTGACAAAGGGACCAAACCCTCCTCATATCCACCCCACATGCAAGGCACAAAGCCCAGGCAACTGCACTGTGAACAGGATAGATTTGAGAAACACGGATGAGGAGCAAGCAAGTGCACTATGTAAATGTAGTAGAGTGAAAAAGAGAGATACACAGCAATGTATGCACACATTGAGGGAACAGGGGAAGCAGAAGACGAGAAGTCACTGCATGTCACACACAGACTGTCTCTGTTATTTTTAACCACAGCTTGTGGAAGAATGCTGCTGCTCTGAGCTTCTTGTTTATGTCTGTCTTCAGTGGGAGCAAAGGTGAATTTCTAGAGGTTTTTATATTCACATCCTTGAAAGAATAATGAATACATAAATCTGCAGAGGGGAACAGCAATCTGTACAGACAAAACCTAAACGTTAGAGTGCCTCATGGAACAGCCAGCCCTAAAAGGTTTCTGATTCCTTGAGATAAATATTGCATCCTCCACCACTGCACAACTGACAGGATATTCAAGGCAAGTACAGGGTAACTGCCCAGACTCCGGGCAAGGATGCTATCTGTGGGAGTGGAAGCCAGGTCTGGCTTTTATCTGTTTTTGGTAGTTTTTTTGTTTTTTTTTTTCTTCCCCATCACCGCTTCCTCCCATGAAGATGCAATCTTATGGTCACTCTGTCCTTCATCTTTCCAATGTCTATTTGATTTGCTTCAGAGTAAATCATTTAATGGTAGATTTAATTTCTTGGAACTGATAATGAGTGTAGCTAGATATGGATCCTTTCATTTAAAAGTCTTCCTAGCCATTTAATCAGGCTTCTCAGCTGCACCACTAGCTTGAAAGCAAAGTGGGATGGCTGCATTAGGGAATAAAGAATGCAGAAAAATGGACAGAAGTTAGATTAATTATTTTATCAGAAACACTGAGCTGCTCTCTATAATCAGTTTAACTGCGGTGCTCCCTCTCCTCAAACTTGTGCTGCTCCACAGAGGACGGCTCTGCTGCAGGCAGCCTGGGGGCTGTCTGCTGGGTGAGCACTTGCCTCCATCCTTCCCAACACGCAGCACAGGGCTGTGCGCACAACACCAGGACAGAAATACCACCATTCACACTGATTTCTCCCTCCTAAGCTTAAGAAACCTTTTCTGAACAGCACATGGTGACACTCACTGATACTGCAGTGGCCAGCAGCGAGGGCAGCAGGAGCTGCAGGACAGATGGCTGCTGCTTGAGCCCTCACCTCCTATTACAAGCATTGCTCAACTTCCCCTGCCTCAGCCTTGGGACTGTCACCATGCCCACGTGCCAAGTTAAAACCTATTATTTACCAAGAGCAATCAACACCTGCCTTCTTACCACCAGCACACTATTCCCAGTGTTGTTGACCTTCTTGCAGGGACAGGGCTTTGTCACAGACACAGGAGATTCGGATCAATGGAGATGGGAGACAGTTATAAGAAAAGCGTGACTCCCTATAGGAACTCTAGAGAAATTCCAGGCTTAGGAGCAAAATCACCGGTCAGATTTCATTGTCTCCCTCCCTATTGATACACTTCCACATTTGACCATTCTGTTGCCCATCTATTTTTTTGTTTTATCTTTGTAGAATGTGTGTCCTTGAATGCTTACATAAAAACTGATTTAACCGGTAAAAAGAATGAATCTACACAGAGAAGTATAACCATATCTTATTTAAATAATATGGAAATGAGAAATATATCGTAACTGATGACTGAACTATTTCCCCTTAAAGGTATTTGATTTAGGAAAGGAAGCTCAGAAACAAACTGACAGAATCAAATGGCTTATCTCACTGAAAGTATGTCATTTTTACAGAAGAGTTAATTTTTCAAGAATAACATCATCTGCCAAAGCAATGAGACATTTAAACTTGATAAGGATGTGTAAAGACTTGCAGGGAAAACTTTCCCCGTTCTCTGTAATAGGATTAGAAACCTCCCAAATGGCTCCAAGAGCTGGAGCTTCGCCCTGAACAAGAGAGAAATGCCCCCAGAGCAACTAGAAGAGAACCCCAGATGAATTTCTGCATTTTGTCATTTTTTTTTCTACAGGAAAATGCCATCAGTAAGATATTCCTTAAACATACAAGCTTTAAGTTTTTCCAAGTCATGCTCAGTTTAGAAAAAAATATATATATTCATGCTCCTCATCTGCCAGTTCCCCCAGTGACATCCTGAGAAACCCACACAGTGCCTCTGTTCTTCCTCCATGTCTAACACAGCGATAGCAGCACCTGCTCACATCACAGAGGAAGAGATACACCAGGCCGTGAATGAGCTCACTTACATGTATGTATACCCACGGAACCACAGAACCATCAAGGTTGGAAAAGACCTCCAGCATCCCCGTGCCCAGCCCCAACCACCCCACCATGCCCACATCCCTCAGAGCCACATCTCTGTGGTTCTGAATGCCTCCAGGGATGGTGACCCCACCTCACCCTGGGCAGCCCATGCCAATACCTCAGAGCCCGTGCTGTATGAAGGCATATCGTGAATACAGCTGCAACCACAGCACAGAAAACCTACAGTTTGCTGCTCACTTCGCATTTCCTATGCTTCCTGCAGAAGCACTGGAGTTCCAGCTGCAACCAGGCAGCATGGCACCCAGCCGCTTTCCATGGAAGCGCTCCATTTGGCAACCTAGTTAGTTTTCCTCTTAAAGAAAAAACAAGGCCAAAAGTTTACATGTATGTAAGAGAGATGAAAACCTGAGATATGAAACTCTGAGACACTGTATAATAAGATACTGCCTTTCTTGACTTGGTGTCAGCTGCTGCAACTTGAAAAAGGAAATGTATTATTTCACAGACCTGCACTATCCTCTACAGATAAAGTTATCTTTATCAAATTTGGAAGGTCATTTGTGGAACTAAAAGTGGCTTTTCTCGAGTACGATATATGCTTGGGCAACTGCAGAATTCCTTATGTGCTGGTCTGCCAGTGACCACATCTATGAACCCTTATCACCAAACACATTGTGATTTTCCTCTAATTAATGTAGCCTGGCAACCTTTCCATCTCTAGCCACAGTGCCCAGCACTTTACAGTAAGTCACATTGATGTAACAACAGCACTGATCATCGTTTGAAAAGCATTTCCCCAGTCCATACATTGGATCAGGAAAATCAGAAGTTGAGGGGATAGTTTTCTCACTTAGGCCAATTTCTCTCCCCAGATGATATTCTCCCAGGCTGTTCCAAGTATGGCTCTTAGTTAAAATAATGTGACTCCCTGTCTGATCATGTCATTGTCATATTCTATGGCCTGGAATATTTAGGATTTTGCACTTTGCTGATCTTGTCTCCAGATTTCTGGTTTCCCCTATCGCTGTTATTTGCATATTTTGTGCTGTCCCTGGGTCTTTTGCTAGATTAATTCTCTAGTAATGCTCTTTGTAATTCAGCACACGAATTCTGTACTGTGGCAAACAAGACTGGAGATGAGGTGCACCAGTTAAACTTGAAAAAGAAATTGGACACCATTTTTCTTCAGCACTAAACAAACATAGGATAAAAATCACACTTGTGCCTTTCTCCATCTATTCCACATCACCCTGATTTTACAGACAAGACTGAGACATGTCCCTCCTGCCCCACACCACCAGCATGCTCATGGGTGCTTACGCAGGTTCCTACTGTGCTGCAGAGATGCTCTTAGAGATAAGGGATACCATAATTAATTTATGTCTAAGTCTGCTTCTGGTGCAGGGAGGAAGGAAAGCTGTAAGCCTACGTAACTGTAGGCTTGTTCCTTAAAACCAGAAGCTGAAATTGGAGGCAAATCCCTCACAGAAGCCCTGTGCAGGAGCCCAGAGCAGCCCTGCAGCCCTCATGCTGCACACTGCTGCCAGCACTGCCAGCCCTGGGGTGGGGAGCAGATTGGGATGGATTTGCCATCCAAGCAACATTCCACAGAGACTGGCTGGTTGAAAAAGAAAGGAGAGCTCCTCTTGGATGGAGACCAATCCATGACACAGCTACTCAGATGAGCAAAGGACGTAGCTGCAAAATAAGCTTTCAATACCAAACATTTTAAACCACTTTTGCAATAGGACAGGGCAAGAAAAACCCTGCATTCAAACCCAGCTGCTAATACACCTGTGCACATTCATCTATGAAAGAGAAAAGCAGCTTAAGTACTAATGATACCCAAATTACATCTTTCCCATCTTTAATGTTTATGATTCCTAGCTCCTTTTAAGAAAAATATGTCACTAAAGCTTAATCAGTAGTATTCTGCTTTAAGAAAGGCTTTCTGAAACTGACAAGAACCACACAGGTTTTGCTTTGAAACCTACTAGAATTGGAGCAACGATGTTTTCTTTTCTGTGCCAGGGAGGTCATTGAAATCTCACAGGAAAAAATCAAACAGCAAAACCAAGCATGATCTCATCTTGCCTTGTTTGCCTGCAGTGCGGATTTGAACCTTCAGAGCTGCCTGTGCCCAATGTGGGTGCATCCCCCAGCAGCTGTGAGGTGTGATGATGAGGGGGAGCTCTCTGAGAAGCCCCAAACCCAGTGATGGTCTCCAGTAATAGAACATATTCCACCCAAAACCAGGAAGATGGTACCCTGGAAAGCAGTCATTCCTTCACCACACTTGTCTCACTCTCGTCAATGTCCAGCATCTCCCACTGCAAGGAACTGCATTGTTTGCCCTTCTATTTTTGCTCTCGAGAAGCAGGATTAGTCGTAGTTGCTGTGTTGACTGTAACTACAGCCTCATCTCCTGTATTTGTTTTTGGAAAAGACTGAAAAGAAAATGCATCAAAGGCATCTTGAATAAAACAGCAATTTTTTGCCAGAGCCTCAAGAGGCAGAAGACTAATAAAATTTTGCAAAGCACTCCAAAGTGCTAATTGCTTTTTTACTGCATCTTACAGAGCGCTGGTGTTACAGGGCATCTAAGTGTGAAGAACCTCAACAAGGGCTGTGCAGTCCGGAGCTTCTGGAGAGATTTTTTCAATGTTTATTTCAAGGAACAGCTTTGTGTATTACATTGTTTGGCTGCGACTTTGTGATGCTGCTTCTGTCTTCCCTCCTGATGTTAATAAAAGCTACTCGATTACAGCAATCGAAGGTTTGAGATGAGTGCTGGCTGCTGTGAACATTCGCAGGAATACAAGAAATGGACCGGTTCAGACAATGACTGAGGGGGAATGGGGACTCAGTAGAAAGTGGGAATATCCAAGGTGAAATTCATTCTGGCTCCAGGGGAAGGAGGCACCGTTATCACCCAGTTTGAGCTGGCTAAATAAGACCAATTTTAATAAACCAACATCCAAAGAAAGCACACCTCATCCCAAGCTCCAAATAAACACACTCCAGCAATAAACCAGCAGGCTCAGCAGAGGGATGAGTTATTTATCAAAGTGAATGGTGTTACTCTCCGGGAGCATGACTCCTTCTGGGATTTAGTCTCTGATAAGACACGTCACCGGGCTGCTGCATTACAGCTCCAGAGCTCAGCTCTCAGGGCTGTCAATCTCCCACCACACATGAATGCTGAGGCCGCAGCGTGGAGAGCCAGATTGATTTCTGTGTGCACGGAGCAATTGCATCTCCAATCAATTTTAATGGAAGCCACAAATGCTCAGTGTTTTGGAGAAAATCAAGGCTCTCCAGTCCCTTCGTATAGATTCAGATGTCCAAACATAAGAATTCAAAGAGGACTTGTTTTTGACGTTGAAACATGAAGAGAGCAATCACAGGGAATAATAAAAGCATGCTGGGCAAACATGCCACAAAGCAAAAGCCCTCCTTACCCAGAGTCCACACATTATCCAGCAATGATACACCCGCCATATAACCTTAATTAGCTAATAAAAGTTTTTAGACAATCTGTCTAGACTTCCTTTCTCCTGGATATAAAAATGGCTTTAAAAGAAAGATATACACAGCAATGAAAAGTCAGCAAAAAGCTTTCAAGTAAGCCTCCTGCTGTTTCACATCCTCATCCCGCACTCTTAACACACAGTCGTATCGCCAAGACCCTTTCTGAGGCAGAAGAGCTGATCTCTTTGGGATTCCCAAACTACAAACACCCTGCCTGCCAGGGCAGCTGTTCACCTGCAGAACTGTCCTATGAAGCCCCGACCAGCACAGCTCAACATATGCCTGGAGGGAACCCAAGAATTAGAAATAACCGTAATTCCAGCTAATGCCAAGTCTTAAGATCATGTCGTCTTTAAAATGGCCTTTTTACCAGTGTAGTTGTGCCACTGGTGCACTGATTGAGGTAGAGAAGACACTGTTTTACAGTAAAGCTAGAATTTAAGCCACTGCAGAATAGCACTGTGCTGCCCAAAGCTGCACAGCTCAACTTCTGCCCTGTTCTGCAGAGAAGCCTGGGGCTGAGGGCAGCACTGAGACACTGCAGAAGGAAAAGGGGGATCTGAGGAGAAATATCAGGCTACAGGAGGACAAAGTACAGACAAAAAAAGGGTTGATTAGACATATGGATTAGTGAAGTTACGGGGAGACACTAAATGCATTCAGGGAAATAAATTATAACTTCTCTTAAACTAAAGAAGGCTGAGACAGCCACGTGCAGACTTCTCCATCCAGATGAAACCTTCCATTGCTGGGCAGCCACCTGAAAGCACCAGGCTGCTGGCAGGGACATGCTGGCAGCAGAACACCCACACCTGATGGACTGCATAGAGCAGCTCTGTGATGGTCCATCCCCAAAGCCTGAGAACAGAATCCCAGGGGTAACGGCCACAGGTGGCTCTGAGGGGCAGCACGGCAGCTGAGCTGCTCCATCAGCTCATCCAAACCCCACATCAGCCTGACCTTGCTCTCTCTGGAGGGACTGGAGCCCCCAGAAGCTGCAACAGCTTGTCCTGCAAGGGATTCCTGCTGAGCAGGCTGCAGGGACAGCACAGAATGCCTCACTTTCCAGTCAAACCCTGGATACAGAGTTGATCTGTGTCGTACCTGTGCTCCTCCAGACAAACAGCAACACAGCAGAGCATTCCCATCTTCCATTAGATTGCTCACTTATGTGGAATATTACCCAGTGTTAGCATAAAATCTGATTCAAACTTTAAGCAACATCCACACATTTGAGCTGCCTCTGCATTACTCAAAGTTTACTCTGTTTCATCAGCAGTGAGCTACATACAAAATCTTTTGTTGCTGCTAATGATGCGAGTTCAAGTAGCCCAGCTACTCAAAACACTGTCTTAAACAACTTTCCTGCAAATATCTAAAGAAAAAAGGATGAACTTAATTGATCGCAATTGACGACATACCTGCTACAATTCTGCCACGTGGGCTTTTGTTCTCTGCTTGACTTTTTCTTTTTTTTTTTTCCCCCCTGCAGCAGGGGATGGCAGAAGGAAGGTTTGCAGGGCTGGGCCAGGCAATATTCCAGGCCATGGAGATCACAGCGATGCACAGAGCCATCCCCCAGAGGGCAAAGGGCTCGGGGTGCCTGTCAGCTTCTGCTGTGCAAGGGGAAGGAATGGGGAGGGGCTTGATGGAAGATACAGCTCAGCGTTATTTATGTGCTGCTGCTCCCCCATGGCTATGAAAGCTGTTCCTTGCATTAGCAAGAAGTGAAAGGGACTGGCAAGTGTGGAAGGTGCAAGACAAGGCAATATTTTGTATTTTTTCCTGAGATGCCAAATTTCCGTGACAGAAACAGCAGTAACTTGCTGTGTTTGATTCTATCTCACCCCTCAGATGCAGAACTGCACCTTGAGATGGTCCAAAATGATGTTCCAACAAATTTATCCCACTCTGTAAAGTGGACGCATCCCATGGGATGGGCTCAATGTAAGCATAGAATTTCTATTTTCTGTAGGGAAAGTCCAAACGAGGGCAGCGGACACCTCAGCAGGTGTTTGTGAAATGCACGCTGTTCCTCCAGGAAGGCAGACAAGACGCTTCACACTGAAGCAGGACTGGGGTCACCCTGGGGTCTGGGAGGTGGACAGGAGGTGAGAGGAAGGACAAAGTGCTTGGAGGCTCCAGCAGCAGCCTGGCAGCACCGTCCTCTGGCAGAAAACGTGAGCTTTGGACAAAAATTCTGCCTCAGAACCAAACAGTTCTGCTTCTGAAATCATTAATTTCTCAGTGAAATAAATACCTTTTTCTAGCCCACTCTCTACAGCAAGGCTTCCTTATTCATGGATTTTTTTTCTCCTGCTGTGATTCAATCTTTCCAACCCCAGCTACTTCTATCAATTTTTATTTCACAGCTCTTCATCTCCCCTTCCATAACAGCCATACCTGCCTCGCTGTCCACAGACTTCTCCCTTCCTCTTATTGCTCAATAAATCCCAACTCCCCTCTGCCCCTACCACCAGTCCTTCCCAAAACAACATCAGCCTTTGAACTTCAGCAGGACTTTACCCCCAGGCTTCTGGATATGCATTAACTGATTTATTCTCCCTTCCCCTAATGTTTCCATCACTGTCTCCCCCTCCTTCTCCCCCCCCCCCCCAAACTTCCCTTCTTCCCAGCAGAAGATGGCTGCAGAACGAACAAGAAGGCTCTTGCTGCTCTGTTCCTACTCTGTACTGCTATCTTTACACCAAGAGGAACACTTTACCCATGAGATGTAGGAAACCTTTCAACAGACAAGCAAAAAAAAGCAGCTGGATGGGGGTGAACAGCTTACTGAATCCACATCAAACCAAATCCTTCACTTGGTACCGTGGGACAGCACACTGCAAGGCACAGGAGCATCCCCTGGGGCTGTCTAACTTGACTGGTAAAAATAAAGGCTCCACAGCACATTGCTCTGCTTTGGAATAACAAAGACTTAACCAATCATTTATTTTCGACTGATCCACAAGATACATTTCACATAACCATGAAAGCAATGTTTTTTTAAATTTGGGGTAACATTTTTAAGGGATGCTGGCAGTTATTTCTTTAGTAACAAGACTTTGCTATTTCAATTTCATTCTGCTCCTTGAAAAGCAATCTCAGAACATTCAATAAATGCCATAAAAAGGCAGATATTATCATTAAAGTGACTTACGCCACAACTGTGACAACAGACTGTTACAGCTTTCCAATAACACTTGAATTCTTTTCAGCCTGGAAAGCAGCTGTGAGATCACTCAGGAGGACAGCAGAAAAGTTCCTGCATGTATCAGCACGGAATGGGTCTCAGATTTCACATAAGCAGACCCTGAGGTAGTCACAGTGTCACATCTTTATCTCCTTGCTTCTCCCCAAACTCCACTGTATTGATTTTACATGAGTCTGTTTGGGAAGGAAGAATCTCACTCAGACCCCCGCTAGTTCCAGCACTGCACCACTATTGGGGATTTCTGGGCACCTCAACCACGTGCTCCTAATTCCCACCCTGAGCAAGATCCTAAGAATTTCATACATCCATACCATGCATTTATCTCCAAACAACGACGAAAGAGAGGAGAATACACCTATCACATTTATACCAATGCATGGATTCTTTGTAAAATTCTAATGCTTTAATCTCACACTTCCATTCGGTGCCTGCATCCCCCATGAGAGACCCAGATGCTCCAAAAGGACAACTCAGACCTCGCCACCCTATCCCAGCTCTGCCACATCCGGAGGGATTCTCCCCACGAAGCCAGGCACCTGCTGGGCTCTAACCAACACCAGTGGGAAGCCAGAAGCCAAGCAGTGCCTGAAGGACGTGGCTGCCTGCTGCTCTCACTCAGGTTTGCCCCTCGCAGCACAGCACGGCCACGGCAGCAGCTTGGCGCCGTGCTTTGGATGATGCCCATTCCTTCCTGCTGTCAAGACAACATTTAATCAACTGCAATCCAAAGCTCCAGTGCATCTTCTACTGGGTCGGCTACAGTTTAACAAGAATCCTTCCATGGATTATTTCCTGCATTTCTGTTGGTATGAAGGTATGGAGCAAGTCTCCATTCACGGTTACACTGGAAGCTCACCCACTTCTAAACCAAATGGAAATTTTTGTGTTCTGCATGAACCTGACAAGATTTCATTTGGGAGTGCTGAATATTCTAGAAATACTACCATTATTGCTTTTGCATTTCTCAAGACAGCACCAGGAGGACCTCGGCAAAGGCGCTGCTGTCATTCCAGCACCAGAACAGAGCGTAAGCAGCGCCTGTAGCACAGAACACGACTTGATACAACTTTAGAGGTTTCCCAGCTGTCTGAACAGGACAAAACAATTGTTACTTTGTGAAACACAGGAAGGAAAGCAACAGTTTCTATATTGCACAGAACCACAGAGTGGTTGATCCTGGAAGGGGTCTGAAGGACCACCTGGTTCCAATCCTTGCAGTGTGGGACACCCCCAGCAGAGCAGCTTGCCCAAAGCCCACATTTCACACCAGTGTTTGTGGCAATGCACTTCTCCTACAGTACGTATCCTAGAAGCAGGCAACAGTGCTTCAGTGGATAAGAAAAGATGCTTTATTAGTATCAAAATGCATGATATAAGAAATCCTGAATTTCTACGTGGCAAAGGAATCAGTACTCTATAGGAGATGCTGGCAGAACAGCCTCCCTTCCCTCAGATTACTGTCAGCATGCACAGCTCCCTCCTAGAAATGATTTAACCCTCTCATGTTCTCCAGTGATAATCTGCACTAACGGCATTCCCAAAGACAGCACAGAAGTTCTACTAAAAAATATGGATTCAGGGCCATAATGGCAGCTGTACAGACCTACAAGAGCCCATAGAAATGCTGTGCGGCCAGCTTCCATGCATCTAACGCACAGATTTTAATGGCACTCCAAAAAATGATTCATCTGATGGAACGACACATTACATCTGTCAGGGGCAACACACCTCATAGGCACACACATGTGCATAGGCATGTTTTCTGCTAGGAAATATAAATCTGGAAGAAGAAGATAAAAAGAAAGTCAAGGATAGGAAAGAAATACCGGCCAGCATCACTGCTAGAAAAAACTTCATTACTGAGAGAAGGGTTCAGACCAGCAGGGTCCCCCCCTCTCTGCCTGGGCAATGGATGGCTGTGGATGGTTCCTTCCCCTTCTGAGCCAGCCTGGCTGCCCTGCTGTGCGCAGCTGTCCCAGCCTTATGTAAGGGCTGCTGCATGGCATCGAGGAGCGGGAAAGAGGAATTAAATGAATATTTCAAAAATAAAACTCTTCAGCAAAAAAATAAAGAATAAAAAGCAAAAGAAGATGAGACTGTTGCAAATGCTGGGCTTCCTACATGGGAGCGGATTAAAGTTTATTCCACACCTTTTTGTTCTGTCAAGGTGGTGATGGCCTTTTCAGAGATATGACACCACAACTAAAAGTTGTTGGGAAAAGCTTCAGTATACATAATAATCACATCAGCCCTCCGATACAAGGGCTTTAATCTCTTTTTTTTTGCATCTTTGGAACACAAAGCAAAATGACACGCTGCTCCAGAATCTGCCTTTTCCATCCCTCCCAAGTGGCTGAGAACAACACCTGGATGAACTCTCGGCCTGCAGAGTGACACATGGCTGCTGGCAGCCCTCTCTATGGGACACAACTGCTCTGTGCACAGCCCCAACCGAGCCCAGGGGCTGCCCAGCTATGGGCACAGAGCTGAGGGAAGCAGAAGGGAGGAGCTGGGTCTGGGTGCCTGGCTAACACACACTGCTGCACAGCAAAGCTGCCAGGGCACTGATCAGAAAACAGGCAATTATACAGAATTACAGAATGGCCCAGGTTGGAAGGGACCTCAAAGATCATCAGTCTCAATCGCCTTGCCACAGGCAGGGCCACCAACCACCCCCCAAGGAGGTTGGGAAGAAGAATTCAGGGAGAGGAAATGATTCAGGGAGAGGAAAAGATGGATAAATGCACACTGGATCTTTCATTTATCTGTTAGGAGGCAGTCAAGTGGCTTTTTACTAATGATTTCAAAATATATATATATCTTACAGATAGCAATTAACCTTCTGGTACAGCTTAATCTTTTACAAAATCAAAGATGAATTAATCTTTGAAATTCCAGTATTCAGTAGTTTCATTAATAATCTGAAATTGTCCTTTAGATTTTCCGTAATTAGAGCATTCTCTAATTTATTAATCCCACAGACTGCGGAGCATGTTTCAAATCCTCATCCCCTGCCACAATGACATATTCAAACTCGCTTGAAGCACTCATAATAAAAGTCACTTTGTGAAGAATTATTAACTCAAAGGATCAAGCAAAGTCGTTATATACCAGAGCACATTTAAACGCTGAGCATGGATAATGCTTCCTACTCATCCCTGCCATTCCTAAGATCTTGGCTGAATCAGAAACCAGTCTGGACGAAGTGCTGAATTTAGGATAATTAGCTCGCTGTGGATTCCAGGCCAAAGACAGGAAGCGTGCTGGTACTTGTGGACCAAACCCTTCTGTGCCAAACCACGCTGACTATGAGATCCGAGGCAGCTGCCTGCAGGTGACAACAGCTGCCAACAGCCTGCACATCTCAGGCTTTGGCGTGAGCTGCACAGCCCCTGGGCACTGCCCACAGTCACCAGTGGCAGAGCTCCGTGGCAGCAGGGGGGGCTGGGGGGCTTTAAGGTCCTTTCCAACCCCACCATGCTGTGGTTCTGTGATTCCACAGGGCAGCTGGCAGCAGGTCCCCCTGGTACTTTCCTGGGCTCTAGAGGAGCAGGAGTGTGCTGACAGGGGCTGAACCCTCTCAGAACCTCACCCAATCTTTATCTGCACGACACAGAGCTGTGGCAGGCACAGCCTACATCACCCTGCACACAAAGCTGCTTTATGCAGGGCGTTCATGTGGGTTTATGCTTTATTCTTTAAGAATGTTGATTTACAAGTTGACTGCATTAGCAGCTCCAGTCATTAAGTTAATTCTGCCAAAGTCTATGAAGTGATAGAGTATTATTCAGCTAGAGTTTGTCCTTGACGTAGAGAACACATTTCTTGTAAGATTTTGCAACAGTGGATATTTGCAAATAAAGTAAATTTTAAATTATAATGAACACTGGTATTTGTCACTTCCTATGGTATTAAATCCCAAACCATTTTCTTTAATACCACATAAATATGCATTCAAACGAACAAATTCATGCAAATACAGCCTCATTGCGTGGTACCAACAGAACACAACAGCTCTGACACCCCTCCAAAGCCCTTTCTCCTCACCCCCTGCAGCCCAGCAAGGTCAGCACTGGCTGCAGGTCCCAGCACATGCAATGGGCGCTGCAGGGCATCACTGTCCTGTCCAAGCCCCCTCGCCCAACCCCAACAGCCCCTTCCCCGCCTGCCCACTGAGTCCTGTTGTTCAAGACTGAATTCTGGCTCAGTTAATATCAGCTCTTCGCAATGGGACAGCAGGGCAGCTGCAGGATGGAACAGCTGCCACTTCCTGCAGGCAGTGCAACAGGGCTCGTTCTTATAGAGTGAGGACACATTTCTGATCCTCCCTGCCTCACCAGGATACATCAGTGTCCATTCCTGGATAGGCTCTTATATCGCTCACCGCTGATGACATCTTCCACCTATTTCTCCTTCCTAGCACAGAGATCTGCTTCTAATGTTTCAGTTTACAAATGTTAATCAGCACTGAGTATCAGCTTGCTGTGGACGTACAGCAATGCCATCCAAAGCCCTCCTGTGTTTTGTCATCTCTGGGGAAATTCAAAGCTATTTCACCTGAAGAGCAAGTTACCGAGACAAAGATGTGAGCACACAGACACAGCAGCCATCCCTCCAGGGCAGGTCTGCCCTGCCTTCTGAACCACAACCAGGAAGCCAACTGCAAAATTAGGTTTCCTGTCAACAAAATGGGGATGGCTCAAACCTATACCACAAGCCTGAGCAGGCACAGCATAAAGCACAGCATCTCCTTGTCCTCTTGGAATGTCTCCCACTCATAAGAGATGTTCTCCAGCACACTGAAAAAAGCTTTATCTTTTTTTCTTTTTTTCAGAAAAAGAAAAAAGAGAAAAGAAACACTCAGGCAACAAGAAAAGCATTTTGCATCCCGCTAGAGGCCTGGTGCGCCTCACACCCGCTGCAGGGCTTTGTGCCTCCTTACCCCAGGACAGCAATCCTGAGCCTTTCAGGTAAGATGTATGAGTTTTCTCAAAAGAATTGGTCAAGAGGACTGCTACAGGAAAGTAATACACTGGCAGCAATCTGAGACGTGCACAGCAGCAGCATGACACGAGTCAGTGTGTAGCAACAAGCAGCCTTCAAACAATTTCTAGCTGTGGAGAGATAAAAGCTCAGCATTTTAAAATCTGTCTTCTACCCATGTCACCATAACATAATGCTGTCCAGCAGAATACCAGAAGCTTGATAAGACTCAGGGTTTTCTATTTCCTCCAGAAACGATTGAGAAACACTAACATTTCAAATTCTCTGAAACTCTATAAGCAATTTAGGAAAGAATTTAGGAAAGAGAGCACCCAGGAGCTGTTACAGAGACATTGCAAAGAACTGGAGCAACTTTAGAATGAAATATACATTGCAGAAAAATAACATAACATTTGGTACAAAATAACATCCATTACTGCTACAGCATTTTCTGGAGGGAGGGTGGGTGTTGCCTACCTGCCTCTCTGGAAATTTGCATGAAGGACTCGACTCCTTTTTCTCCATAATTCCCTTCAGATGCCAAAGTGGACACATAATTCCATCCCAAAGCTTTCACAATGTCCACCATTGCTTGCGCTTGGAAGGAATCAGGAGGAACCACACGTGAGAAGAAATCATAGCGCCTGTCATCACTCAACTCTGGAGCAGTTGAGGCATAACTGATTTGTGGGATCTGTAGAAAAAAATAATTTCTGATAAATATACACATTCACATACGCATTGCACTTGTCGCAGCAGTTAGCTAAAGCATCTAGCTTCTGCTGAGCCTAAGTTCATCTTCCTTGCACCCATCTACATTTCTCTGCCACGTTCCATTGCAATGCACAAATCAAAACACCAATCTTTTCATTGAAATCGAGCGGAGAGATGTAGAACTAGACAAAATTAGTCAAATTAGAACAGAGGCGTGTATGTTCACATTTACTTTTCCTCCTTTCACACAACCCAACGCAGTGCACACCAACCACTCCTCACTGTTGCCTTTGCATCGGCGTGCTGCTGTGAGCACCCCTGGGTCACTCTGCATGCTGAATGCAGCAGGACTGAAATCCAGACCTGCCCTGGATGCCAGGAGCCGCCCTCTGTTTGCGGGAAGGTGGTGGATTGCTTTGTATTACAGACTGGGATATTGTCTAGGGCTGTTTTCTCCCAGATAACAAAGGCTCTGGAGCAGTTACCAGGCTGACAGTATGTTAATCCCCAAACACATTATGCAACCTTTTGAGTAACAGTCTGGGACTTCTCCTTAATTTAAGGAGCCTTCTGTAATTCTCACTCAAGATGCCAAAGAAGGGGAAAAAAAGAGACATACACAAACATGATCATATATAATGATTTTAAATTGTTAGGCTGCGGCAAGGTCAGTATTTCATGCCTCAGCCCAAGTATCTCCTGCATACTCTCTCTACTCAGCATTTCCATGGGTATTTATTAGTTCTGCCCTCTCAGCAGAGGCAGCATTACAGCATGGGCTCAGTGTCTTCCCTGCCCACGGAGGTCAGGGGCAAACAGGGCCAACTCAGCAGTGCAAAGGGACACGGGCTGCGTGCCACAGCCAGAGCAGGGCTGCAAAGCAGGGCTGCCGTGCAGACCTAGCAGGCAAAGAAGTCAGGTTGCAAACAACCCGAAATTATGAACGACGCAGGCACTTGTTGAGACACATTCCAGACACAGAACATTAAAGAAGTTCAAATTGTGGCTGACAGCAAGAACAGCGCGGTGCTGACCACTGGCATGTGATTTCTTTTCTCATTGCTTTGCCTATGGGCCAGCAAAGCTTGGGGACCACTCTCAAAACACAAATAAATCAACGGTGCTGACTTACTGCAGTTCTCGATTTCTCATCTAGCTCAGGGTTGCACAGAGAACACTGAGCACCTTCACAATAATTCACACTCCTAATTTGCTGGTGTCTGTGTTCACCACAACAGCGGTATTTTGGGATTGCTCTCTTCTCCTTTGTACCATGCAGCCAATGGAGCTTGCTCAGCTGCTGATCAGCTTAATTCATCAGGCCATTGGAGGGCATTATATTAAGTGCAACAGTTAACTATACAGCATCCAATATATGCAGCCCCATACACAGAGCTGTGCAGAGACAGCCAAGTGCAGCACCATTAATTATAAATAAAAGAAAGGAAGAAATGTGATTTTTTTTATCTGTGGCAAGTGTTTGTATTCCAACTTGTAAACAGCTACTTTTACAGCTAGAAATCAAAAGGATCATATTCTGCACTACTGCAGAAAGAGAAGCTCCGACAGAATTTGCTCCAGCACTTATATTACTTAGGAGACCTTTTGTTTTTAAAGTCTTTTTCCTCTGCCCATAAAATATTAAGCACTTTTGGCTGTTTAAATCACTTCAGTATTCAGAGCATATATTGGTTTCTCTACCAACACCTCTTACAGGTGGTCTGAAAATAACATGAAATCATACAGACAGAGTAGAATTTTGGTAACGTTTTGTGTGGATTCAACAAGAAATCATTAAACAGACTATTTCTACACACTTATTTTAATTAACCAGACAAATACTTGGTCACATCTAAAGGATTTAATTTTCCCTTCCTCCACTGCAGCAGCTGCTGCCCACAGCTCACAGCAGAGACCAGCAGCCGTGGGGCAGGAACATGCCCAGAGCTCCACCATGGATGCAGAGGTGCCAGCAGAGGGAGAGCAGGTCCTGGGCAGAGACAGGATTGTAAGAAGGCAGCCTTCATGTTTTCAGCAGGATTGTGACAAACTTCACACCCCAGAGCTTCTCATTGCTTCCCTGGCTGATGTGCTGATTACAGTAACACTGAATGATTAATGCTGGGAGCGTTGCATTAGTCAGTGATTAATTAATTTTAATTTATTTTTAACATTGAGCATTATTCTTCATTTATCTCATTTTCTTCTGCTAATGAAGAAGTTCTCCCTGGATCCCTGCACCACTCTTGGTTGGGCTGCTGGAAAAGCAGGGTCTGCATGAAGCATTTTCCAACATAGGGGCCCAGACCTGTGTGTTTCTGAGTAAAACACAACTGGGAAAATATGAACTTGCAGGGTTTTGAAGGGTTTGCTCTGTGGTATAATCTGAGTTATCCACCTTCCTTCCCTATATACTCCCACTTTGGACACATCAAAACTGATCTGCCCATGCAGTAGCTCCCTTCTCCTCAGTAACTTACTGAAGGATGAATGAAATGACCCACCTGAGCCTCCTCAGCAAAGGACAGTCACTAGAAAACTTGAGAAAGGCAATTTTCCTACAGATCATGTGCAAATTAAGATAAGGCATGAGTATACCTGTCGAGATATTAATGAGCTCCCACCAGGGTAATATCAAGTTCACAGTTCGCTGCAACCTTACTTTCAACTTCCCACCAGGTTCCACTGATATCAGTTCCTGACCACAGAAAAAAAAAAATATATATATATATATACACCCCACTTTGATAAAGCCTCTTGACTGGCTCTTATTTGACAGAGCAGCAGTCTGCACAAAGTGCAAAATCCTGCCAGCAACTTCACTTTGCAAAAGTGAGATGCCTGAAGACTTTTCCCTCCTCTGCTGAAAACTTTGGTGTGAGCTGATGGATGACTAACAGTCTTGAATCTGTTTAGGCCTTGGATTTTATTCATGTAGAAATCTCTTATGTCAGGATTTGATCATCAGTTAGTACAACTTCTTTGTTCACCATTTACATTGCATAACAAACAGCTTCAGCATCCTGTGAACTGCACGTAATTGTTTTTATTGCCTTGAAATAAAACTATCTGAAGTTTCTAACTAGCCATTTTCTCTGGGCAAAACTCATCTACAATTTTTACACTTCACTTTGCTCCCAACAGGAAGAACATTTTACTAAAATCACCATCCCAGCGCTTGCATGGGCAGCTGGAGGGAGATTTGCCATTGGACCCCTCCAGGATGGGGTGGAACCTGCAGCCTGTTTGCCCACAGCCAACCCCAGCAGGGCATCCCCAGCCCTGCAGCGTGGCTGGACAGTAACAGATGTACAAGAAGTACCATCCCACAATCCAAGCTCAGCACGGGTTGTCCTGAGCTGCCAATCCAGCACCACGTGTCCTGTTTGGGGTGCCTTCCTGAAACGTGTGTAAGTGGACAAATATCCTGCAATTCTTTCTGTAGGGCTGGTAAGAGACTGGGTAGTAATATTCCCTACAGCCTTAGATAATGATGAGAGCAAATCCTACTAAAGCCTTTTGATAATCCCTTTCTATTATGTTGTTTTATGAAATTTCACAAGTAGTGCATTTCAAGCTGATTTTTACATTCAAGAATTAAATGTTGACAATTAGAAAACTGGGCAAAACAATTTGCAGAAATGCTTTCATGTAAATCAATTGTCAGAACAATAAGGAACATTTCTCAGCAGCTCTGCCATGGCGTAAAAGGTGCAAGCAATTGACAAACCTGCTGCTGCATGCAGAAGTTGCACCAAGGAGCAAAGTCCTTTGCACCATAACAGAAGCAGCACATCTAAAGAAGGGCATTTGTGTATCAGAAAATGCTCAGAAACATGGATCTATTTATGGCTCAACCCCAGGTTCTCTCATTCTGCTCACCAATTACTAAAGCCATTGGTGTTCAGATGGGGTCCTGTTTGCTCACATCACCACCTCCCTTACTTTATCCACAGTGAATTCCCAATGATGTGTTAGAGATCAACGCAATCAGCTACACGGGAATTGGATAGATATTTCATAAGGTACAGAAATACAAATATAAACAACATCAGACACAAATGAGAAGCTGAGCCTGGAGGAGAAGTGCATCAAATAAAAAACAGAAATATCTTCAAGAGCACAGAAAGAAACACTAAGAAAAGCAACACAATAAATGATTCATGCACACGAATTCAGCCTGTATCCAAGTTGGCCCCAGCTGCCAAAGCCCAGCACTCTGTGTGAGCTCCACCTCCCCCACCTGCACAGCAAGTGGGTCCTCTCCAAACCTCATCTCAGAGACCAACAGGACAATTAACACAGCAATCTAATTCCGTTTTTCAAAGCATTTTAAAGAGAGATTTTCAAAAGTGCTCAGCAATGGAGGAGCTCTGCCAGAGCTTCCAACCCTCGCTCAAGCTCTTTTTCCTTTGGGGAGTTTCCAAAGTTTCTTATTTATAGAGAACCATTGGTGTTCTTGACACATCATCAGTGAAAAACCAGACAAGGTCACTGTGGTGTGGACCTCTCAGCATCAGATAATTCATGAGTGACACAGCAGCAGGAGAATGAAGCAGTGCCAGGAAGGGTAATGGACCAACAGGACACAGGGAACGGCCGGGAGGAGATATCCATAACTTCACTCCAAGGAACTGTCTCACAGTACAGCACATATTTCAGTTCCCCTACACAATGAATAAACTTCAGAAGCATGGTGCAGACTGTGGGGTGAAAGTTAAGAGGGAAGAGCAGCCCTTGGGAAGGACTGATAGCTGAGCAGTGCCAGACCTCAGCAGGGCCATAATGGGCAGCGAGGCATTTCCATCTGCAGCTCCTTCACTGCCAGCACTGCGCTGGGGGAAACCCATTACCAAAAGGAGCATTTCCAATGCCACTTGGGATTTTTTAAATACACAACATAAGGACCACTGATTTTCTCATTTCATATATATATACTTCTCATTTACTTGCTTAGCTTGTTGGAATCACTTTATTTTATATTTAATCCAGACCTGAAAGGAGTATATGAAAAAGACCCTTCCACAGGCATATAAACCAACCTTCATCCCTAGTACAACTTCCATGGCAATCAAGTAGAAAGACAATCTAAATGACTTTGGCAAGTCAGGATTATTTTCCATGTATCTACAGGGTGTTTTCTGTTTCCTTTTCTAGAGCAGGTAAGTAATCCTATGAATTATTCCAGCAAAACTAATTGTAGCAATTAAGGGAACAATAATTATAGCAATTAGTACTGTCCACATAGCTCATGGGAGCATTTTATCAACTCAGAAAGCAGAAACAAATATATAAAAGCACACTATAATGTGAGAGGTAACCACAAAATAGGAATACCCTCCATTGGTTCTGTCTTGGCCTATGTGTACTTGTGGCAACCAGGAGCTTGTGGCACAGCTTGGGCTTTTGAAGCTGCAAAAGGAGGTGATCTCTTAGCTTTTAAATGCTAAAAGAACACTGAGTAGATGACTTGAAGCCAAGATCTACAATTGTAGTGGAAACTAATCTTGGCACTGAAGTAAGAACCTCATCTCTTATGAGGCTGTACATCCTACTGTCCTTCCCAAAAATGAGAACAGACACCTGTCTCAACAAGCTTACCTACTCTGCTCTAGGAACTTTCCATTTGTACTTCCATTGTTGATACTCGCAGTTATCTAATCTGCGCATTACGGTGCAGAGGCACACAGACAGCTTACTGTCCTACTAAATGTATTCCAGGTGGCTAAGATCTGCAAATTCTTGTACTGTGAATCAATTTATAATGAACCTACAGGCTCATTACTTTTCCTACATAGTTATAAATGAAATTAAAAAAAAACCTCTTCCGTGACATTGCACTCCTTGCAGAGCAAGACTTTCCCATTTAGTGTGACTGCAGTCACTTTAACCTGTTCCTATCCAGGCAGCTTCAGCACTGTCAGAAAACTTAAAAACACTTAAAAAATGAACTGCTATTCATTTTAGAAAAAGAAGTAAAGAAAGCATATTAGATTTTTTTTTTTCAATGCAGTGTACAGTAGGAGGAGGTACAAGAACAAAGTTGAAAGTAACACCTATGGGGCTGCAATTCCAGACTTTTATCCCAAAGCCAAGCCTGCCTGCATTACCCCCATATGCAGTAAAGACCCCCCAAAGGCCTGCTCAAGAACCTCCTGCAAACAGAGAACTACAAAATGAATGAAGCAGCAGTATTGCTATAACCTGCTCTGTTGAATGCTTGGAGATTTACAGTTCCAGTGAGTAACTTCTCTTGCATTTCAAAATCTAATAACATTTTTTTCAAGGGCAAAGACCATTCTTTATAGCCAAGCCCCACTGAGCAAGGTCGGTGACCCATTTCAGAAAGTTTCTGGTGCCTACAAACCATTAATTCAAGCTTTCAGACCAGGCAGGCCAAAGCTCCCTCTGTGCTGCTGCTGCAGAAGCTGAATGCCTCTGAGGAAGGCAGAATAGGGTTTCAACAGCACTGCCAATATTGCACATTATTTCAGAAACAGGTGAGGCCCAAATGGAATTAAACTGTTCTTTCGCTATCTTTCCCTATGGAAAATGCTACAATAAAAATCTCAGTCTATCGTGCAGCTTGGACACAAAAGCTTCATACATATTTAAGGCTACTCTTTTAGCAGGCAAAAATATGCTCCCATGTTTATCAAAAGACATGTCATATCCCTTACCATTCCAGTGGGATCAGCTGTTCTGTGACAGCACAGCAGCAACAGCATGAAAAAAGCATTCCTTTGGCTGGCAGATATTACTTGTGTTCGCAACACCAGCCGCTATGGCACGAGCAGTTAATTGTTCCTGCATGTTGCCATACTTCAGGACTTTTTTCCCCCCCAACGCATCACTGGAACACCCGTTTTCAAAAGAAAAAAAAGGACCAGAAATCAGTTTTGCAACTTAGAGTGAAATGGAGAAAGCCATCTCAGTGCACAGCTGCCTGATCTGCACATAGAAAGTTTTCTCTCTAGGCATAAAGTTGTGTTTATGGAGTCAGGAGGAATATGGCTTCTCAGTGATCATTTCTTAGAAGCAAGCCCAATTTTCATTTATATTCCCCACATTTCAGTGTCTCTTGTTCTATCTAATCTTGACTTAACCTTTCAAAAAAATTGAAGTTACTTTAAATATGATCACTTCTATCGCTGTTTCCCCAGGATTCTCCTTGCAGGTGGGACTCCCTGCTGGGCACTGGGTTCCCTCCCTCAATGCCGCAGCCCAGCTCCCATGCAAACAACCCACAACAGGGAGCCTCCTGCAGCCTGGGAAGGGAAGGACGTTACTCATCTCCTGCATCAGACACGCTATGGATAATAATGACAAAAGGACACGTAATGCTACAAAACTTCAGCACTTCATGTTCTTAAGTGAACGTTTAAGTTGTTAAGAATTGTAGCTGGCTTGCTCATAAACCAGCAAAGCAACAACACTATAATGATTTGCAGATCTGGAGGATGAGATACGACCAGCACAGCACATTTATATCTACTAGTGCATATTCATTGATTTCACAATATTAACCAGAATATTCCTCCTAGGATACATCAGTTAGAATATCAGCAGTGATTGCCCATCCATTGCAATGCAAGAATGCACAGCTCTTCATATTTTAACTCTGGTGCTGATAGAATGTAAGCTTGAGAGCAGTATTAAAATAATAGATGGCACTCTGCTAGAGGTAATTCGAAATCTTAACAAAGCATCAAAGCTTCTTGTCTATTATGAGCTAATACTTCAAGCCAAATTTTAGCTGAACTCACAGAAGGAGATGGGAGCACAGGGACCCTCTAACCCCTCTAATAGCCACGTATTGTAATCACGTTGTACCACACAGCAGCTTCTGCACCGACAGACTTATCAACCTTGTGTTGTGATTCAGATGCAGACTACAAAATAAATCTATGGATATTCTGTCACACTTCCTTCCCATGACACCCTGTGTTGCCTGAAATGTAATTACAAAGATCCTAGAAGGAGAACAAAAAAAGCTTAAGAGGTGCATTCTGCACTGAGCCTGTGCCAACACTGAATGCACTTTGTGGTTGTTTACTTCTATCACAGCTTAAGGTCTCTGGCAGATAAAACAGGCATTGACATATCAAAGAGACCAAACCGGGGTCTGCCCATTAAATACCGCATATCACAAGCCAGCTCATGTCAAAAATAAATCCAGGCTGCTAAGATCAATGTTTGCCTTAACATGGGGTGTCTCGGGGGGGCAGAGGTGGGGTCCAGCACTGAGTGGGCTTACACTGAAGCTTCCCACGTCCCTCAGTCCCACAGACAAAGAGGGAAGGCACGTTCTGAGCACACGTTTCAATAGATCCTTGACTCAGAAGCAATCCCTCAAGTTTTGAAGCCCACTTACTATGGTGTGAAGGGTTGTACCCAACAAAGCACCCTGAGGACTGCTTCAAGCACTCAGAGAGGCGCTGAGCAGAGCACTGGGGGCTGACGGCCATCACATGGCAGCACCAGATGGATTTTCTCCCTTTTATACGTACGCCATTCCCTGACACTTATGTCACACGGAAGTCAGTCACTGTGAACAGACCGAGATGTTAATGCATGTATGAGAATGTTTATATATACAAATACAGAAGTATGGATACGCTCACAGTGATCAGGACTCGCACAACCCAACACAGATTCAGAAATGCTAATTATTGTTTTGAAAATGAAGCAGAACCAGAAGACAAACACAGCAAACACGCTTTTATGTTTTTGTTTTATTTATGTGTACACACTGCTCCAGTCTCCTAAACACATACTTGAACCTTACATTGTCTAAACATATTTCAGAAGTGTTTTTGTTTAATCAGCAAGTATTAATCTCATTAATTTTAAAAGTATTCCCGCAAAGATGAAGACAAATAGGCTGATACGCAGAAAAGCCTGATAAGATGACACAGCTTTCTGCAAGTAATGCACAGATGCACCCAAAGCCACCACAGAGGAAACAAATTGCAGTGGGGCACAACACGAAGCAGAATCATCCTTCAGAGCTCAGTTATTGGGCTCAATGAAAGCTGTCAAGTTCAGCTCTGAGCACACCTCCAATTGCATTTCTAGCCAAGCCTCCGCGTCTGTTGTGCAAAATAAGGCTGTTTGTTTGCAATTTTGAAGTAAAGATAAACTTGCAGCAAGCAGCTGAATAATCCTAATGAGCAGAACTGAACTCCTGTGAAGGGCTTTCGCTGATCAGATGTTACAAACAAAGGGAAACACACAGAGACATCTCCAAGTGTTACCCACCGCTGGGATGGTGCAGCTCATTGCTGATTGCCCAGCTGCAATCCCCACCACTCCCAGTGTGGATGAGCAGCACTGCAGGACAGCAGGAGGAGCCACTGCAGCTGGGCTCCTCTGTGTTTGAAACACACTGCTATGTTCCCAGCATCTCTACCCAGCGCAGCATTAAACACGATGTTGGACTTGGGAAGCTGCTGATAAGGGATGATGCACCGATAACATCAGTGATCTTTGGCTAATGGCTGCAGCTGGAACACACAGAGCAGATTATCCTGTGCCTGCATATAGAGCATTCATTCCCCCTCCTGCCATAAACTGATGCTCACAACTAGAGACAAGCTATGGTCTAAATGGATAACAAGATAAAATCTAACCTGTTGGTTCCTACTTCTCCCTGTGACACAATTGCTTTATTTCCCTGACAAAACAGAATAAAATCTCTCTGAAAAAGCATGCTCAGTTCCAGTGGTACCCAGTACTTACCACAGAATCACAGGATGGCCAGGGTTGGAAGGCACCTCAAGGATCATGAATCTCCCACCCCCTGACACATGCAGAGCCACAGAGCTGTTTCCTACAGTAAAATACTTCTGTGCATGGGGAGGAACACAATGCAGTATCAGCACTGCACATCCTTCCTGAATTGCACTGTTAATAGGAAATCCCTACATACATACCATTTAAGCAGATGTATGATACAAGTGCATTCTCAATTTCAAATATCTAGAGTGAAGTCTCCATTTCAGAAGAGCACTTAGAAGCCTTTTATTCACTTGTGTTCATTACTGCTGTAGCAGTAGCCTAGTATATTTGAGTTTGTGTAATAAAATCCTTGGTAAGTTATTTGTACCTCTCTACTGGAAGCTACCTTCTGCTGCAGCAGTGACAACCCTACAGGAGGATTCTTGCTGTTAAACTTCCATAACAGATATTTAACATAAAGGCTTTACTATGTAAGTATGAGCTACATCAACTGCAGCCAAGGCTAAACTAGAACTATGAAATACACACAGTATGATACGAACACGGGGTGCTTTTGCACGACGCAGATGGAGAAGGAATGGGAGCAGGATTTTATTTATAACAGAGAGAGAGCTTACAAATACAAGCTTAAAAACCTCAGTTAATGAGAAATCTCTCTTAGAGAAACCGGGCATATTTGAACAAAGTCAAGCATTGCTCCAAGAGCCAGCAACCCAGCCTTGGGGTGCAGGGACAGATCTCAGCAGTGAGGCTGGCTGTGAGTTGGTACTTGGCCTCCCCTGATTTCATGTTTGTTTGTTTTTTACTCAAAAATCAACATTAGGATGAGCAAGAAGACCTCTTGTCTTCTAAGAGCATAAGAAGCCCAACAAGGTCCTTCGGGACAAAGGTTAAGGCATAACAGAGAGCGAGGAAATGCAGCAAGAAGAGATGTGAGAGTGGATTATAATTACATGAGAAATCTGCATGTGACATTCCTTCTAAAATACAGATGAGGCATTATGGGACATAATGAAGTTTCAGTGGTTATCTATACCTTTTATTTCCTTACATCTTATCTCTGGCCTTTTAGAAATTGTGTCATCAAGATGCAATTCTACACGTATATAAATATTTATGCCCTACCCCAGGAAAAACAGAAGGCAATCACACTTTTACCTTCACTGGTTTTCTTCACCTCAACATTATGCTTGCCAGCTAAATAATTACATTCCTTCTTATCTAACTTGTGGGAAAACAAATTTAATAACAGAAATACAGCTAGAAAGAAAAATACTTAGGGGAGAATAATTTTCAGACTTAAACTTCACAAGCTCGATAGATTATTCTGGACACTGGATAATTACTAGGCATGTCTTTATCGCGGAAGTGCCCGGACATTCTAATTAATCCAAATTGCTTTCTAAGGGCCATGTTATTAGACACATGCAGAAGCAACTAGACACAGAACAGTTTTACTTTCTTTTTTTTTTTAAAGGCTTCAAGCAGCTCTGCCCTTTGGTGCCCTGATGAAATCCACCCCACCAAGGCCACCAGCTCCCTCCCCCATTACACCATACAGCCCAAGCTGCTCCGCAGTTCCCTGGAAGGAAAGCAATCTGCAGCCAACTCTATGCAACAAGAAACAACCAGACAAAGCTGTGCAGGCTGCATCCTGTAGTCTTTGTAATAAATGATAAATAATGCTACCCAAGCAGAGGCGAGAGGGAGCAGTGCTTCCCACCCACCGCGCAGGACACAGACCTCTTATTTACCCATTTACCTCTCTACTTCCTTATTTTGCACTCCTCCTCATGGGAAATCATAAATTTCCACCTCATGACACCTCCAAGGGAGAATCATTCTGAAATATCCTATCTGCAATGCAACTCCTCATGAGGCTCCTTCCTCAACCTGAGCTCGTGCTTCAGCCTGCATCTCAGCTCTGCCCCGCAGCCTGCAGGGCTGAAGCACTGGGAGCTGGAGTGGGTGTCTAATAGCATGGCCCTTAGAAAGCAATTTGGATTAATTAGTGCAGGGATGAAGCACTGGGAGCTGGAGAGGCATGCCTGCCTCTCATGGCCAGGCATGGCCAACATGGACTAATGCCCTGAGGCAACAGTACTGGTAAACTGAGTTGCTTCTAGGATTGCAGAACTGCAGAAGTCTCCCATGTACCTCTATTGTACCATATATGTACCTCTATCCTACGTCCTCTTTTGTACCATTATTTATATTACCAACCATCCTCTTTGATATCCTCCTTGAAAATGACTTTGTGTCCTATACGAACTTATAATTCAAGTGCCTGTTTAAATGAAGGTCACGTGTGCAACTTTGGGCAGCAATTCGTCCAACATTCTTCCTCAGCAAACATCCCTAGTGTTCCTACAAAGTCAGATAGATGGCAAATGACTGAACTTACACGGACCAATAAAACGGTACAGAAGTGTTTTGCCACTCAAGGAAACGCTTATCTATGCCTATGATCCAACTAACACTAAGTAAAATCTATCAGTAGCCATTTTAAATTGATAAAGATCCCTTTCCCAGTCCTCATTTGTATCCGTTCAGCAAAGCTGTAGGACATGTTCACCCATCATTAACTGAATTTTTAGCCATTAAAAAAGAATCAGTTTTCAACCACGTGTCCTTGTGAAGTACCTCTGTAAATTGCTGGCAATATTCAATACATGGGGATATTGCACACAGCTGTTCAAAGAAAATGCCTGTGCAAAGCACAGCCCAACCTGCAGCAGGGCTGGGGGGGTTTCTCTCCTACATGGGAACTGTTCTGCTGGATTTGCCCTGTGATGTACAGCCATAGTTGTGTACAGTTGGTTTGTTTATATACTATACAATTAAGTGCGAATAAAGCCACTTTTGCCCAGATACAAAGAGAGCTGAGTTTTTCCTCTGTCTCACAATTCTCTTCCTTTAGCATGAAAAATATGTGTCTGCTGGAAATCAGACTGGCAACCGCAGGACCCACACATCAACATTTGGAATGTGCTTTCCTTCAGCAAAGCCATGTCTCAGGCCCTCCTTGGCACTGCCCTGCCTTCTGGACGGGCTTTCTGGCCGGCTCACCGCTGTGCCGCCGAGTTGGCTTCAAGCACGGAGATCAAACTGCTAATGGGTTCCTGGGCAGCCTTGCACCTCTGAAACCTCTCTTTCCGTGTTTGGCTCCTTCTCAGTTGTGGGGATTTTGCTGGCAGCTATGTCTTCAAGTTTTGCATAATTTTTAGCTGATCCACGTTCAGGGTGAGCGACCTTCGTTAAGATGAAAGAGCTCATTCTGACCCTGAAACCTCAACAAATAAAAGATACAGAGCTCAGAACTGGAAAGCACTAAATATTTCAAGATCCCTGCTCTGTGTAACAGCGTGTTAATCATGGAGGTCCTTGTGCTCATCATTACTTCGGGTTTGATCCTGCAAGCTGTTACGCACAACCTGACAGAGCACAGAAACCTATTTACTTCCAAGCACCACCTGAAGTGAGTGAACTGTTCCATACTCAGAAATTCAAGCCCATGTTTGAGTGCCTGCCTGGCCCAAAGTCCCAGAGCCAGGAAGGAAAAAGCTCTGCACTCCTCCACTGCGTTCTGAGGCACAGACAGCAAAGCTCCCACTGCACCCAAACAGGCACTGCTGCACGCAGCATCCAGAGCCCATCAGCAGCCATCTGTGTCCCGATGGAAACACAAAGTGCTTCTGCACTTAGTCCCGATAATGTACTGCTTACATTTCTGCTTTGTTTTCAGAGTTGTGTACACAGAGGAACGCGATCACACGAACCAACAGCTGCCATGAGGTAATGCTACCGAGCCGCCCTTCCCTGCCCTCCAGCTGCCACCAACCTGTGCCCAAAGCCAAAGGGACCCAGAGGACCAGGCAGCACAGAGGGCCCTGCAGCCCCATCCATCCGACAGTGCTGCTGCCCTCCATTTATGGAAGAAACCACAATTACAGACTTCATCATCCCTATGGAAGCAGAATAGAGGAAAAGCTGCAGGCAAGAAAGAACGATGTGATACCATATATTTTCCCTTTCATGAAATAAAAATTGCACATGGAGCATCACATCCTCAGCTGGAGAAAATTGCCATTGGCCTCAATGGAGCTCCACCACTTCGCACAGCTTGAAGATCTGATCCACAAAATTAACACCCCCATGAATGGCACTCTGCAAATAATTGTGCATCTGTATTTATCATATTAAAATGAGCTTCATGACTTTGGAAATCACCTCATGTTTATGCATGTGCAGCTTATGCCCCAAATCACTATTATTTTTTTCACTTCTCTATGAACAGATATTTGTAAAAGAAAGTTTACGCAAAATGGCGGGCGTAGATTATTCTGAACAACAGAACATAATAGGTCTCCATCCGTCAGCTCTCACTAAACAAATTAAGCAGTGCCGGGAGGTCTGCGGGCAGCAGCTCGTTGTGCTGATGGGATGTGATGTCCCCCATTAGGGCCGGCCAGCAGGGCGATGCTCTGTGCATCATCCTCACTGCCAGGAATCAGGCAGGCACAGTGACCTGCGCTCACGGAAGCCCGAAGCATCGCATTGTGCAACTCCTGACCGGTCCCTGCAGCCCCAGCTCCGCACAGTGAGAAGAGGGAGGAGGAGAAGGGAACTTTGATCTCCGTTGGCTGAGAATTTGGAATGCCAAAAGTATCCGCATGAATGCAAAGTGTCAGCGTTCACAACATGACATGCAAGCTGTGCCTGTGACCACCTTCGTTGTGTGACAAACCATAATAAAACATGAATGACACGAGAACATTCTTGCAGCCCTCAGCCAACAACTGCAGCTCTGCTGCTGCACCCCCTGCTCACAGTGCTTCCATCAGGCTGCTGGGAGCTTTTGAACGCTGCCTTTTTTCACTTAAATCTTGCAAACATCTATCAGATTCCTAGGTGTCAGCTCTTGAAATAAGCATGGGGTTTTTATTTCCTTCTTCGTTACT
Source organism: Perdix hodgsoniae (assembly GCA_035772895.1). Taxonomy (NCBI): domain Eukaryota; kingdom Metazoa; phylum Chordata; class Aves; order Galliformes; family Phasianidae; genus Perdix; species Perdix hodgsoniae. The sequence goes on along the minus strand of JAPSGF010000029.1, from coordinate 7,203,072 downwards.
TTTTTCCTCCCCCAATTCCCTTCCCTTCGGCTATTTATTCCTCTAGAGGGTAAAAGAACAGCACGGAGGAACAAGCCCCTTGTGCATACTCCATCAAGATCCATAGACTTGCTACTAATTACTGCAGTCACACCTATCAACCTTACAAGCAGTTGAAAAGGAGGAAGCAGAGCTGCAATGTGCTCAGCAGGTCCCGCTCAGCCCGCAGCCCTGCAGCTCACAGCCCAGCAGCACGGCGGGTTTGGAAACGCTGCCTTCTGCTCTCACGAGCAACCAACAGGAAAATTAGCATTGTAAAATGGCAACCTCATTTAGATAAGCACTATGTGAATTCATCTAATTTGTATACAGAGTCATTATATGGTCACAACTGAGTGACTCCAGCATTTTTTCTTTTCTTTTTTTCCACCCCCACCCCTAAATAACTGCGCTCAGGGAGTATCCTTACTTAGCTGTGCATCGCCGCCGGTTGGCAGCTCGCTGGCAGGCATTAAATGGCAGCAGCATCGTTGCTGATAAGCACCGACAGCCAGCTGTCAGCGGGGGCAGCAGCACCGCCCTCAGCACAGCGCCGGGCACGCAGCAGCCCCTTCCCCACACCAGGACACCCCTCTGCCCAAACACCCCCCGCATTGCTCAGCACGCTGCTATCAGAGGTGTTCCAGAGCAGCACGAAATGGTTGGCAGCCTCCCTCCTCCAATACCACATTTACTACTGAGATGCTCTTGCTGTTCTGCACTTGGACAGGGGTGATGCCCAAAGCCCCCCCAGCTCCAGGCCAATCCCCCCCAGAGCCACCAGCACACAGAGCTGCTCACTGCCACACCTGCCTAAGGGCTGTCCCATTGCTCTCCAGGCCTGGAATGCCAGCTTCCAACAGCACACTGACAGCTAGGAAACCACCACACTTAACAACAGAAAGCCAAAGGGGAAGCAGACAAACAGAAATACTTTCCACCTGCATACTGTCCCGGTCCATTTAAATTATTGCAGACATCCCAGAGATCTGCAACAAGGTGCTTACACCACTTCCATCACCATGGCATCCAAGCAGCCCTCAAGTCCTTAAAAATAGAACTAATAGCATTTCCTCCTTATTTCTTCTGCCTTCCTTTCAAGCTTTCAAGAGAATTGCTTGATTCATTTATGGCTTTATTTTATTTATTCATTTGTTTGTGGAAGAGGTTGAGTGAAGCACATAGCTTCATATAAAAAAAGATAATCGTAGCAGAATTGTTATCTGCTGTCATGCACATCCCGAGCCCGGGTGTCTGCAGGTGCTGATGTCTCTGCGGACTTGTTTTCCTCAGCTCGATCCCCAAACCCAGTGCCCTGGCTGCAGCACCTTCCCTGGGCAGGATGACAGAGTGGGGATGCCAACAGCACCACCCAGTGAAGAGCAATTTACACAGAGCTTTAATTAACAAGCATAGAGATGCTGATTCACAGGAAGCAGCCCCTGGCATTGCATTTTGTCAGTCCTCTGCTGACTCAGGGCAGTGCCCCGAGTGCCACCACCTGCAGACCTCCAGGCATCCCAAGCACAGGGAAATAGCAAAGCAGCACAGCGCCCTAAGAGAAGGTGGTGCAGGCACATTGCCCGCTCCAGCATCACCTTCGTCTGTTTCTCTGAGCAGGAAATGTAAAGGGCATTCTCCATATTTACTCTTTGATCCTTCTGAATGATCCATGTTCATAGTGAGATGCTAAGAGCTTTGCAGGCTTCTTGAACAGTTTCAGCTCACCCCTGAAGGCACCCAGCTCCTGACCCCAGCTGCAGGACAGGCTGCCAGAGCCACAGACCTGTGCAGTGCCCTGGGAAATGCAGTGCTGTGGCTTTAGGGCATCCTGCTCAGCACTATGAGGTGACACATTACTGCCATGGGTTCCCTCAGGAGAGGGACATGCGCACAAACCTAGGAAGTGTTCACAACATGCCACTCTTCTCTAGCAGTGTGAGGAGATGTTCTCTCAATAGCTTTCAATAGGAAGAGAAAGAACAAGGCAAGAAGTTCTCCCACCTTTCACTGCTGTCTTCTAGGACTACAGAAACCAGAAGTGGAAAACTCCTCCTGAGCACCCAGCCCGGGTGGAATTTGAGGGAATTACAGCATTTCTGGGCCAGCACAGAGGAGTATTCCCTGCAGATCCTATGCTGCTTACTGCGGGAATAATTACAGAGAGCAGCATGGCTCCGTGTTTCCCCAGAAGCAAACCTCCACCTCCTCCCTACATCTGTGAACCTGTGGGTGTCCCAGCAGCCCCAGCCGTGGTGCTCCTGCAGGAAGGACGGCTCTGCACACCAGGCTCATGGCCAGCACAAAGCTCAGCCCCACGTGTGCACTGCCCCACATTGCCACCGTCACAAGAGAAGGAAGAGATACTAATTAGCTCAGTGCTCTGCAGGAATACATGAATATTAATGCAACCATCCGGACTAATTTTGCCAATTACAACTGTTACAGCAGCTCTATTACAATTGATAAATGAGGATTGATACAAAGCCCTCTCTCCCATTGAGAGGGAAGAAGTCCTGTTTGCAGGGCTCCATTGCACTGCCGGTAGCACCAAGAAGTCTGGAAGCATTTTAAGACTATAAGAAATAACAAACACCTGCAAACATTTTAAGAATGCAAAGTCTGGACCATTCAGTAGAAAACAGCTCCCATCCAGCATACAGAGATGCTTTTATGGCCATTAATCAGGCTGGCAGGATCTGAGTGCCACCTTCCCCCAGTCAGACCAGCAAGGTCACTGCCTTCCTTCTGGGGTCGATCAGCTGTGCTGGCTCTACCTGAAGCATTTATGCAGATTGGCTTTTCTCTTCTAAAACCCAGAGTGCTCTCTTCACCCCACAGCACAGTGAGGGTGGTCATCCCCTGCTCCCCAGAGCTCACACACTGAGGTATGGCTCAGAGAGACCACAACCATTAAACCGACAAACTGAGTCTGCATTAGGGATCTTTGTTCTCTGCCACTGCAATGTTCTTCTTTGAAGTGTGTGATCTCAGAAAGACATCAGTAATATGAAATGGCCAATTAATTATATGATACATTGAAGCTGAAATGTACTTTCACTACGGATATAGCACAGCATTTATGTATTTATTTCCTTCCATAATATTTCTTTACTTCCCTGCAAATATTGCCAATACGTGGAGGCTATAAACCTAAAATCTACAGAAAATAAAGAGGAACGAAATCATTCCATGGAAGAAAAATGCGATACAAATTTTGATTGTGTTATCAAGTTAAATTGATTCAAACCAACAGTAAATTGTTACTTTTATTTCTGAGCTGAAGATGACCACAGCTTGACAGCTGCCCACTGTGATTTCAATGCCAGCACCTGTCTGCAGTCAGAAGGCATTGGAGCTCCAGGACAGCGCCAGGCACTGGGACACACATCAGGGCTTCAAAAAGCTGAACCTGGGCAGAGAATGGGCGGACAGACAGATGAGGCAGTGGCACTTCCCCGCAGACCAATGCCAATGCAATAAAAATTAGCATTAAGATTGGTATCACAGGGGCTCCAATAGTGCAATCTGGCCCCGATGCTGCCAGCACAGACAGGACTGCACACTGAACCCCGTGCCCAACACTGTGCCAGATGCTTAACAAAGGTCCTTTCGATTTCAGGGAAGCAGTAACCCAGTTTAACAAACAGCGGAGGGAAGGGTCTGAGTAATTCGCCCTCCTGTTGCTTATGATGCATAAAAGCATGAAAAAGAATATGAAACAAAATAGAAAAAACCAACACCGGTAATGAACAACAGAGCAAGCTGTTCTAAAAATCACCTGGCTCAGGCTGTTGTGGACCAGATGCAGGGCTCAGCAAAATTACATGGTATTTTCTATCCCCTAATGGCTTGCAATTTGGGAGGAAAACAGCATCTCTGTGAACAGCATGGGAACACACAAGAGCCTTCAGGAGTTTTTTTTCTCTGCTTCCACCTGCTGGCCAGAGGAACACAGCAGGTTTGGTGGCCAGCATGGGCAGAGCCGGGGAGCAGAGCCCACCCGTGAGCAGCAGGTGGGCACAACGCCCCATCCCTCTGCCCAGCTCTGCTGGCTGCCCGTAGCTCCTGTAACCACAGGCACAGGGACGCGTCCTGCCGCTGCTGTCCACGTCACTACACGTTTGCTCCCTCGCTATTGAGAAATCCACGTGCAGATTCTGGGCACAGCATTACTCAATAGAAAAAGAAAGTAAAATGAAAGCAAAGAGTCTCTGTCAGCTCTGTGATTTCTATGGCAACACCTAAAAAGAGGTATTTCAAATCCAGAACATGGGATTTGGCAAACAGTGATCATCTGGGTGAAAACCAAGTTATCCACTGCAGGACTGGGCTCTCTGCAGGAAGGATGCTCACCGAAAACTCGAATAGCCTCATGAAAACTGTTCCTAGAGATAATTATTCCTAATGACTTACACCCAGAACGAATATTGAATCAGTGCCACAGTGTTGTGATATACCCCCCCCCCCCCCCCCCCCCCCCCCCCCCCCCCACATACTCCAGGATTTTAATCTAAGTTGCTGTATTTGCTAGAAGTCAGACTTGCCTACGACAGCCACCATCTTCAAGGTTTCTATGCTGTATTCTCCCACCTTCAGATAACAACACGCCTGGGTGCTGCCCCAAACACACATATGGAAGAGATGCTGACGAGGTGAGACCATCTTGTTCATCTCAAATAGCCATGGAACCACGGAACGCTGCAGACTGGAGGGAACCCGAAACCCCCCCCAGTCCCCACCCCTGCCATGGGCTGGTTGCCCCCACTGGATCAGGTACAAACACTGAGTCATCTACAGAGGCTCCATTACTGTGAGTGGTGCACTTGAGCCTATCCACAGACCTTCATCATCCTCCACATTAATAATTCTAGGAAATTACAGCACACTGAACACAAACAGGAAAAAGAGGAAAAAACCCAAGCACTACAAGGGATTACTTCTAAGCCAAAAAAGTGACAGCGTAAAAGGACAACTTCAGAACAAGCCAGGCTGTACCCTTCATTAAACTTTTACTTGCTTCCTGATGTTTCTCATTTCTTAAATCACGTGCCTTACACCAGCATTGCTTCTATCAGACCAGTGCTGCCGCACAGAAGGAGGAGGAGGCAGAGGCACCCAGGTTAAGGAAGGCTGAAGCTGAGTCTGAGTCTTCTTTTTTTGGTGAGCCCAAGCAGGTGACAGCGCTGTTTGTGCCCACAAGCACACACAAGTGCCAGCTGCTGAGTGCCCATCTCAGGTGGGGACACACACACACCCCAGCTGTGACACATTTTCAGGTCCAGCTTACTAGGCTTCACAGCACTGATGATCTCTGTTTTCTCAAACATGCAACCAAACAAAAATCATTTGCATCTTCCCCAGGGGGAAAAAAAAGTGAAACATCAGAAGCTAAGCTGGCAGCCCAACAGCTAAAGCCGGAGGTGAAGAGCTGGGTGTCTGACCTGCAGCCATGGGCAGCGCAGGCAGAGCTGGAACACCACTGCTGGGTATTCACCCTTCTTATCAGAGCCACAGAGCTGCTAATGGGGTAAAATAGAAGCAAAGTGTGCAACAGCAGTGAAATAGCCACATTTAGACAGAAAAAAATTGGTATTGAAAGTGATCCAGCTTGCTCTGCAACCCGCTCTCACTGCTGTACCTTTTGTCATGGCTGCTTTTATGCAGCTCCTTCCATTGAGGGCTGGGGTTTTGGATTCTTCCCCTCAAGGCCTGAGAAGCTTTTATTTTTCTGGGTTTATCTTTAAAGACATTGCCTATATTTCCAAGTCTTTCATGTTTCTCTGTTCCATACCCCTGCTCCATCTGGCATTTGCAACACCTTCCAATTTAGATTCATCTGGAACAAATCCAGCAACAGCTTCAGCAATACTGGAGCAGATGCTTCAAACAATGCCTCTTCACCTTGCGCGGGGGAGGAAAAACCAGGAGCCATCAAACCCTCCTGCCCTGCACACCAGTGCCTCAGACCCCATCCTCAGCCCTAAGCCGAGGCCCAGAGGACATGGATGAGTGCTGCACCTGAAGCCTCTGCCAAGGGGCTCTGGGCATGGGATGCTCCAAGTGCACCCCTCCCAGCAAAACTCCCATCCTCCTCCTCTGGTTGTCTGCTGCCTCCCCTCTGTGCCTGCAGCTACTTTCACCCATTGCCTCCATCACCAAAAGGCTGAAGCACAGGGGATGTCCCATTCCCAAGCCCAACCATTCGGGGCCAGGACAACAGCAGCAACAGGTGTCCCCAGGGACTGTCTGTGGTTTGCAGGAGTCCCTGAGCTGCCAGCAGTGAGACCAAGTGGCTGCCTTTTCATCTCTGGGATTATTGCCTATCAGTCAGTAGGACATTGCATCTATAATTCAAAGCAGAGCTCTAGTTTATAATGAGGATGAAGTGTAGCATTGATCCAGCTTCTTTTAATGCTGTAATAAATATAAATCAGACCAGCAACCCTTCCCATTTTCAAACGCAAACCTATCACCTGGCAGCCGACCTTATTTTAACATTTTCCAAGTGTGGCTAATTTTTCAAGCAGGTACACAAACAGATTTCTTCATCCCCTCAGGACTTACACACAGGCTGAACCCAACCTGTGCCAGCTTAACTGCAATCTCTGAGAAGTCCTCCCTGAACATGCCACTCTGAGAGGACTTCTACAGCACAAATACAACCACTTTCCTTCACAGTTGTGTCTGAAAAACGCTGTGCACGTAATTAAATCACAGAAGGGCTCAGGTTGGGAGGGACCCCAAGGACCATCAAGTTCCAACCTTCCCCTCCACATGCAGAGCCACCAACCTCCACATTTCATAGCAGCCCAGGCTGCCCAGGGCCCCATCCAGCCTGGCCTTAAACACCTCCAGGAATGGACAGGGCACCCACAGCCTCTCTGGGCAGCTGTTCCAGCACCTCACCGCTCCCATAGCAAACAACTTCCCCCTGACATCCAACTGAAATCTGCCCTCTTTCAACTTAAAATCACTTCCCCTTGCCTTGCTATTATCTATCATTTCAGTGAATTGAAATGATATAGTTAAAATAAAAAGAAAGAAAACTAAGGGTTTGATAGCAAAGAAAAAAATGTTTTTAGATCTGATTTCAAAATGATGCTGAGCAAATGAGAAAGCAAATTTAACAATTGCATTCTACTGTATCATTAAGGGAAAATGAGAACAATCTACTTACCACTAACCTGCATTTTTAAACAAAAAAAAATAAAGCCAAAATACCCATCTGATAGAAAGCCCATACGGCTGGGTTAATTACAACAAATGGGCTGGGGAAGGTCTCAGCCAAGATGTCAGCTTGTTATGGTGCGTTCAGACACCAAACTGCTGCATGCCTGAGCAAAGGGACATGGCCTGGGGTGGGGAATGGAAAGGGAAGCGAGGCAATGCCCACTGCACCATGTCAGGGTAAAGCCACAGAGCTGTCCATGAGCTTCCACCCTGCCGAGACCTGCAAGGGGTTCTACCCTCATGTAACGCAGTGCCTCAGGAAGAGACAGACGTGACAACAGTGGCAGGGCTATTTTCTCCTTGGGATTTGGATGCACGTGGATTCAGAACAGTCTGTCCCTAAGTCCTCACTGCAGGATAAAAACAGTCAGAAACGTTTGCAAACACATGCTTGGCTCCCCATATAAATAGAGGGAAGGAAAAAGTTTGCAGCCGCACTGAGGCTGGAACAGGCAGGAGATGCTCTCTGCTGCAGAGCATTTATAATGCAGCACATGCAGAGCCAACCACCAAACTGGTTTACAAAACCGGTGGCTTAACTCCGCCAGCGACGCCAGGGAGAACAGGAATGCCTGAATACACCAACTCTAAGGGATGTCAGAACCAGAAGAGGCTTTTGATATATATTTAATCACCAAACTCAAAGAAAAACCAAAAGCAACCTGAGGTGAATAACCGAGATGAGAGATTCAGTTGGAGAGCTCAGAGAAATGCAAGGAATTGCACATTTTCCCCCAGCTGAATACTTCAGACAACACTTCAAACAGGGAACAAAGATCCAGAAGTGAAAGGCGCTGCTCAGCATCCCGAGGGCCAGGCAGGGTGCTCAGACTGGGGAACGCGGAGCCCTGGCAGCTGGGATCACAGTGCTGTGCCTCAGCATCAGCCACTGGGAGACATGGCCTCACCACCCAAACGTGCTCTGGAGTCGTGGGGCAAACAAACAGGAGATGCAACCTTTGCTTAAGAGATGAGACGCTTTATCTCACCCTCAGAGAATACGTATTGAAATTTAATTCTCATAAATATCTTTTACAGCTTAGAGAGTTAATTAGATTGAATCCATTTAGTTTTCGAACCATTTAAATAAAGTTTATCATTGATTTACAGATTATAGGTTGATACATCACAGCAGAGCTCCTTCCTGTTTCATTATCCCCATCAAATCCCTTCTGAAAATATTATTCTGTCTGAAATCAATAACTACCCTGGCAAAGGAAAAAGTCAGCTACGGAAAGGCTCCCAAGTGCAAGCTTTCCACCCCTGGGCTCATCCTGCCCCAAAACCTAAGGAAGCGTTTTGATTTTGTCCCAGTGGAAGACAGCAACGTGCTGTTTCTTCTTTAACCTGCCCTCCTGCCTATTTTCGTTTCCCACAGCGACATTTTTCATATTGAAAAAAAGACACAGCCACAAGCTTTTTACAGAACAAGCAGACACCCAAGGCTCTCTATCACTGGCCTCTCATCCATTTTGATGATGTTCTTATATGGTTTTCAAATAATCACACAGATTGGTTTGGTAGAGCATGACATTTTCCACAAGAAGTGAGAAATACATCAAATATGACAATTATGTTGCAAAAATTGTATTTCTGAAGTCATCCTTCAGCAAGCAGGACTTTTCCCCCCAGACCTTCAACCAGTTCAGCAGCTGACGAGTCACTGGGCTGCTTGAAGATGTTCAAGATCTCCAACAAGATCTCCTGGGTAGGGGTGAAGCCAGAAAACACAGCCTGCTCCAAAATGAAGAGGACCCACGCTCACTGCAGGACCCCTGTGCCACAGCATACAGAGGGTGGGAAGCAGATGGCTGAGAAGCGACAGCACTTTGGACTGGTGCTTTTACAGATGAATGCCCAGACATCCATCATCTGCAGGTGGGCAGCACCAGCAGTGCAGAACAAGGCACAGTGAGGACCAGCACCAAGCGCATCCCACCATCCCTGTGCGATGCTGAGAGGGCAGGGAACCAGGGAGGAGGAGGAGACACCATGATGGTGTCACTGGTACCACTCTGTCAGTAGAGAACCACACACTCCTCAAGCTTCAAGGGAAAAGTTAACTAATAAAACGAGCAGATGCACTATCAGATTCCATTCCAGCCACTTTGACTGCAGTCAGACAGCGATGCTCCTACTGGGAACCTGCCGGGCAGAGGAATAATACACAGCTAATTCCTTCCCCACTTAGCTACCATACCTGGCAGTGCCTGCCCAGCAAGTCTGGAAGATTGAAATATATGAGCCCGTGGCAGAGCTTTTGTCATCTTCCCAGCTCTAAGCTCAGATCGACTCCTCCTGTGAGGACAGATTCATCACAAGCAACAAAATGCAATTTACATATTTTCACGGCAGAAAACTTATACATTATAAAACTTCACTATTTCTCATCTACCCTTTCTAAATAATGTTTATGTAGCTGTGAAGAAAGGATAATTGTGTTGCTATTTTAAATGGAAAGCAATGAGACACTGCCTGATGCCACCGGGAACCGCAGAGGAGGACATCGTCTGTGCTGCAGCCCCGTGAGCTACATGCATCCCATTCCCCCCACTGCTTTTACACTGGTGTTAACAATTGCTGCCTCCAAGTTTGCTACAGTACCATAAGACTGACTGGAATCATAGAACTATGAGAGTTGGAAAAGACCCCCCAGGATCCCCAGACCCAGTCCTCCATGCCCACAGCTCTGGAACAGCCCAGGGATGGTGACCCCTCCACTCCCTGGGCAGCCCATGCAGTGCCTGTGTCAGTGCCTGACTGCTCTTTGGGGGATTTTTCCTAATATTTAACATGAACTTCCCCCAGCATATAATCCTGCTCATTTATCGCTCCAAGTTGACTTTTTTCCTGTCCTACACAAACATTTTCAGTCTTTATGCACTACCTTTATCACATTCTTTTATTTAAAAATGCCTAAAGCTCGGTGTCCTGTTTTTAAATTTGCTTTAGTACCTTTGCATTGCTGGTTTCATCCAACTTCAGAGCCCTTCATTGCTCCCTTTTGCACGGTGCCCCAACACATCTGATCTCCCATTTTACTCTCATTGCCTTCTATCCCATACACTTTGACCGTAAGTTTCTTCTGGCTGATCCAGTCTCAGATGCACTTCAGAGAAAGCATCTCCAGAAGCCCCAATTTCTCCCTCATTCACCTTCCAAAACATCCCTGCCCTCTGCAGCCCCCATCCAGCTGAACGCCCTGTGCCTCCACAGGTGAGTTTCTCACTCTGAGCATAAAGGTCCCACCATGACCACAACAGGGACAGAAGATCCTCTGGTACCAAAAAAGCCCATTTGATGTTTCTTGCCCAGGGCTCCCCCAGGTCGCACTGGGGGAAGCAGCTGCAGCTGAGCAGCGTTTATCAGCCACTTCCAGCATAAAAATCCAGTGCAGGGAGGCAGAGCCCCACGTGCACCAACACAGAGGCAGGTCTGAGCCGCCCCAGAAAGCAGCTCCTTGGGAATCACTGACACTCGATTGCACTTCAGTAGCTTGCACATAAAGCACAATTTTAAATAGGAAAACACCTGATTTTTCCTACGCGGAGAGAATCACTCCCAGGCAGCATTATTACTGCACTCTTCTGCTCAGTACAACTCAGAGAGGAAAAGCTATTACTGACTTGCATGATAATGAAGGTTTTTCTTTACCTGATCTACTTCTGAAAGAATACAATCAGAAATGGCACTTTCAATCTAAGCAGCGTTTTGACAGAAAATGGATACCTTAAAAAGACACAGAAAACAGGCCAAAAAATAAATCCATTTGCTTTCTGCTGCCCATTTGATTTGCTTAAGCAGAAGGACATCCTTGCAAGGGGTGCTGTGGGACACACCGGCTCCATTGGTCTCTCCCTGCAGTGTTTTTTGGTCCTTGCAAAGCAATATGGGCAGTTCTGATTCACTCACACCTGCTATGGCAGAATATTTCCTCCCACAGAAGGAAGCATAACCACAGGACAAGGAAGAAGGGAAGCTGGCTCCAGCTGACTGCAGCGAGGCCGTCCTGTTCTGCAGCTATTGCTTGTCTCACCACCACCCAAGTGGAAGAAACTAACAAACCCAGGTTCCTCATCAGCATGCATTGCTAGTGGGGGTGATGGCCAAGACGAAAGGCAGTAGGGAAGTGTGTGCTTTTACACATCAGTGGTGGTAACATTACATATAAATATGTAATATGTGAACACCAGGAGATGGAGCCGAGATGCATTGTGCCCACTGCATGGAACACTGGCGTGGATACAAAGATCTGAGTGCAGCCACAAGAATCAAGAATAAGGGATGCTGAAACACAGCTCCCTCTCAGCATCCTCAGGGAGAAGACAATTTTATAACTTTACCATCTAATGGAGTCCTTTGAAACTTTCTACTGAATCGTTTCCCTCTGAAGTTTCTGCAGTTACTCTTAGCTGTGGTGAATATTTCAAAGCAGATGCCACGCTTTTATTTCAATTATTCTTTTTTTCCCCCCCTCTCCCTTGTTTTTCAGGGAATGTCAGTTTTCTGCTCAGAACAGCATACTTCACATTTTCAGATCTGCATTTAAAGAGATACCACAGGGCAGCCACTCTGTATGTGCCTGCAGTGCTCCCTCCAGTGCTTGATGCTGTCCTGCTCTGCAGGTCCACCACGCAGCCTGCAGCATGCAGGCACACACAGCTGTGCCCTGTAACACCTGGGTGCCTTTTGGTTAAAACCCATGGTGGGACACCACCAAACAACTCAGTCTGAACACTGCCCACATCAGCTGGGGAAGAAACTTGGAATTATCCCATTGACTCCTATCGCACCCTTCTTTGTACTCATCAGACAAATGATGAACTGACTGATTTAAAACCAGCTAAGTATTCTACACTGGTGAATCGGGAGTTTCATGATTAAATTAATGTCATTTGTCGCTTGAAATGAGAGAAAGACACGTGTGAAATATCTGCCTAGGGAGCCAGAAAAACAATTGACTTTGAACTCATAAATATTTCCTTGACACCAAAAAGCTCAATAGCAGCCTAGAATTTAACAGAAGCCCGTGTCTTTAAAAGAATTGGTGGTGATGTAGGTACATATGTTTAAGACTGCATGCCTGAAAATCCTCATTCAGGTTTCCCTTGCCCTGCAGACACAATTGCAAAGTTCACTAAACTGCTCGAGCCAGAGAGGAATTTGGAATTCATTAAGTTTATAAGCACAATTGGCCCACTTTCATCAATATAAGCTCTATTATCTGCTACCAGCAGTGTTACGCACAGGCAGTTCAAGGACAGATCCAACTCCTCAGAAGCCAGGACCAGTTCTTCTCCCTTCCAACAGAACAGCCTAAATGATGCCAACCAACCTCATCTTTTGAGGAACTGAAAGCCATCTCAGTTGACAATCGGACTCAACGATCTTCAGTCTTTTCCAACCTTAATGATTCCATGACCAACACTTGGCTGATGAAGTACACCTACATTTAGCATTTAGAAGTCTCCCTCTCAAGTGAAAAAGACTTTGTTCTATGGCCATTCTACAGGTCAAGGCTACAGACAGCTTCTAAGAGAGGAGCTATTCAGACTGTCAGCTTAATGGGGGAAATAAAGAAAAAAGTAAAACCAGAGATGGGTAGCCATAAAATTCTGTAGATCAAATGTCAAGGAGTAATTAAAAAGAAAGGGGATTTCTATGGAACTGAATGCATAATTAGGGCAGGAAGCACACACTGCTTAATAATCTCATTGTAAAAACTGGTAAAAGTTGCATTATAAGTACGAACTATTTAGAATTGGGAGTTTGAAAATGAAATAGGAAAGAGGTGCTTGCACTGTTAGACACCGGATCGTACAAGTCTCTGAACAAAAAAGCTTCTCGATTAAAATACTGGCAATACAGTGCCATTACTTATCAGCTGAAATGCGTTTAGTACCACTGTTCTCCTCAGGAATGCAACTGCTCACTGGATAGGGAAATTAAGAGCCAGATTCAGTGAAGTGTTGATCTCTGTCCTCATAACAAAGTCCCCAAACACTGGACTTTTCATATCAGTCAGAAGAGAGGCTTTTAATTATGACACCCCCTCCCTGTCCAACCCATTCAACCTGGAAAGAATAAACCTCACAGAAACTGGAGGATTTGAGCATTTTGATACTAGACCTAACAGCACCTTTCAGAACAGGAATCAAGCAGAGCAGCAGACCTCAGCACACAGCACAAAGGTATTTTCACACAACAAGTCTACAGTCCAGCCCCACTGAAAGACAAAGGCACCCTTCAGCAAATGTACACGCAATACAGAGTGACACTGTGCTGCTTTATCCCCCCCGGCCTCTGGTGTGTGCTGATGTGGCCACGCTGCTTCAGAAACCAAGGAGCTTTAAACACTTAAAGCCACCTGCAAGTTGAATACAGGCAGGAAAAGTGATGAGCTTTGTCTTGACCTGTGCCTGACGTGCCCAGTGTCACAGCGTGGGCAAGGCTCCCTCAGCACCAGTCCAATAGCCAAGGCAGGTGTGGGGCGCGACTCCTTCAGGCAGGAGGTGCAGGGAGCATTGCCTGCACCTGCAGGGCCTGGGGAAACCCATCCATTGCAGATGATGGACATCATCACTTTGATCTGAGCCAAGAGAAGCAGGTCTGTGCTGCTCCTGATGCTCGGCACCAGGAAGGTGACACACACAACCTGGGGCCACCGACCTCCTTTGTAAATCCACTTGTGTCGGTTCTCATAGCCTGCACACAAATTCTGCTGACATTCAGCACTGAGCACTTCTGACCAAGGTTTTCCAGTCCAGGTCCTAATTATATATCACGTACTGATACATCCTATTGTGGTTAATGTTGTAGGGCAGAAGGTGACCCCGTGAAGATCCGAGGTACCCCAGAGCCAGCAGCTTCAGCAGGGAGCCTGGCCATGCAGCCCCAGCTCACCTCCAACATCCTCTGCAGGCAGCACACATGGAATCCAGAGCTGAGCTCCACCTCACCATCATGGGCTTATTCCCTTGCACTAAATTACAGATGCTAGACAATTCCGAGATAGGAGTGTTAATTATTAATAGAAATTATCCGAATTGATTTTCAATTACAGAATATTTTCTATTACCTTGCAATAAGACTGGAGGAATTCTATTAAATTCAAAATGAGGATCATCAATTACCTTTAAGACGCGTGTAAACTAAATACATTACATCTCTGTTGAAGCCAATGATTTCCATTACCTATTTCCATTAATTTCCATTCATTTGAAGTGACTCCATTTCAAATGGGTTTTAACAACTTGATGGCTTATCAGCATTCTGGGCTCTCCAGTGTGATGGGGACATAACCCAGCTGCCATCATCTCTTCCTACACTTTCACATGCTGAAAACCTCTACAGGACCCTGCTGCAGCAGACAGCCAACAGGCTCAGCTGCCCAAAGTCTGCTGGATGCAGCAGAGAATCTGCCTTTGGAAACACGATGTGTTAAGATTGACAACTTGGGTTTCTTTCTTCTGATTAAAAAGTCCCCATGACCTTTTTCTGAAGCTGATTTGCGTTTTGACCATTTCTCTGGTTGAGCTAAGCCTGCTGACACCAGCCACAATTCCATTGCTCACAACCACTGAAAGCAGAAATAGGATTTTCCCTGAAACTTGCATAACAATGCACACATGTGGTACTGCTAAAAGCAAGGCACAGCACAGGAGTGGTTTGCTGACCCAATGCCAGCCACACAACTCTTTACCTCCCAGATAACACAATGTGGAAAGCTAAGAACTGTGTCCGCCTTTAAATAGGAGATGCTATCTCCTGCACACACAAGGATGGAGAAGAGGTTATTTTTCTGAGTCTGCCTTCACTTGTACCCCTAAACAGCACAGTTACAAATGTAATGCTATAACATCATTTTTGTCTCCAAGAATTCCTCCCAGGTTTGCCCCAGTAAACACAAGACATCTCTCTCCTCAGTGAAGGATACCTGTGGTAAGGCTTTGGGTAAATCACACTTACCCAAATTGCTGCATCACTGCTACTACAGAAAAAGCAAAGGCTGCAGATCCCACTCTCATTGGTGCTGGGTGGCACCATGGCAGATAAACATCCCTGCCAGTTTAGACACCACCACTTTTTTAAAAAGATTAGAAATGTTATCAAAGTCATCTTATTATTACTTTAATTTATTTCACTTCTATGAGCTGGCTTGGGGCCACCCCTGCATTAGAGCACAAATACATCAAACCCTGACACAGGCACCTCGGACCTCCTCCTGCTCCCAGCTCCTGAAGCTGGGCCTGATTTCAGACCACTTTATTTCCACGCTGTGCTCCCAGCACCCCAAGAGGAGCACAAGCCCCAACAGCTTACAGCCCAACAAGCACAAATCTTTTTTTCTTTTTAATGAAAAACCTGACCTATGCAGCAGAACTCCATATGCTTTTCACATCAGACACCCAAGCACTTCTGAATACAACTCACCCATTCCCCACATGGATTACATCCATCTTTGAGGTTACAAGATAGAGAGCATTGTACGCTCCAATACTAAAATAGTGATTTATCTCTGAGCTCTGTGCAGTAAAACAAACAGTGCATTTAAACAAAAAAGTTTTAGTACCATCTTGAAGCATGCAATGAGAGAAGCAGCCTATTTCTGTGACAAACAGCCACACAAACCCCATGCAGGTGGCATGGCACAAGCATCCAGATGGCCATTGTTTTTTGGTAACATTTCGTTGGGTTTTTTTCCCCACTGCTTTTGATATTCATTGTTTCAATATTATTTCCATTGTTAAAGGTATTCTTTCAGCATGAAATGGATAGAGCACTCACATCATAAATACAAAGTTGTCCTTGATTCAGCTGGGATGGAGTTGTTTTCCTCCAGTCCTGCATGGTGCTGTGCTGTGGTTTTAGGAGCAGTGCTGGTAACACAGCGATGTTCCCAGCTGTCGCTGAGCAGTGCTGCATGCAGCACTGGCAACACTCACTGTTGCCCACAACAGGGGAGGGGATGCAGTGAGGACAGCTGACCCAGCCGAAGGGACACTCCGTACTGTATGACAGTGTGGGGAAGGAGAGCTTAGAAAGGGGGAGGGATTCTGCTCTCTTCCACCTGCTGGTTGGGGGGGGGGGGGTTGGAGTCAGGCATCAGTCGGGGTGGTGACTGTGCAATTGTGTGCATCACGTGTTACATACACATACATGTATTGTCATCACTGTTAACCTTTTCCTTTTCTCTATCTTAATTAATAGTTTCATCCCAGCCCACAAGATCTACTTGTTTTTCCCCCTGATTTTCTGCCCCTCCTGCTGGGAAGAGGAAGCAAGCGGCTGAGTGGTGCTGAGCCACCCACCAGGTTAAGCCACAACAAAAGTCAACAAATTAAAGCCTCAAATACTGTAAAAATTCTCCCACAAGAGCCATATAAGTGATATCCAGCTTGGCTACAGAAGACAACTTGTCAATCAACAAAGAACACCGCTATTGCTTACTAAACCATGATGGTACCTACAGCGCAGTGAGTCCCCACTGTGTCAGGTACTCTGATCAACAGAAGTCACAATTCATTCATCATGGGAGTCAGCATCTAAAATAAAACAACCCCAAGCTAATGAAGCAGAAGGATCACTAGGATTAGTTATATTGCATCAGAGTAAAAAATAACCCTGCAGAAGGGCTCACTCCTTTCCCCCCCACACCCCCCACAGGCCCTTTATCTTTTTTTTTTTCCCTTCTTTGTGTGTAGGAAGAAGAGCTCTGTACTGACTGGGAGCAGATGGGTAGGATCCATGCATCCTATTCTGAACTGCATCCCCTGATGCAGCACCAGCTGGGAGCAACCCAGTGGGCAGCAGGGACCCGTGCTGCCTTCCATGTGACTCCCATAAATTGCTAATCATTTTGAATTGAGGTTTACTGGACTCACACCTTGCTCGCATAGCCTCGGAGCTGAGGTCTCCTGGCACATTCAGAGCCAGCGTGGGAGGACGAAAGCTGGAGGGGACAGAGAACAGGGGGAGGAAGAAGGAAGGCAGGAAGGCACCAGCAATAGGAACACAGGAAACAGAGGTACCTCGAATCCTGCAGATTATTCAAGATGGGATGGACTGATAAAATTTCTCTATGTAATATTCTAACATATTATTCTAAGAATCTACAAATCTAGAATTCCTTACAGACAGCAAGTATTACACACATTAGAAGGTGCACTTCCAGATTTGCAACTATATCCCATTTTACAGAAACCGATTCTATTTCCCTACATAGCATTAAACATTAAGTTTTAAAACCTCTTAGAAAAAGAGCACTTTCTGCTACAAAAGTTTAAGCCAAGTTAGCCATTAATGATTTCCTATCCTTGAGAAATCTCATGGTTTCTTCAGATGGGCTGTAATAACTTCTGGACGACATCCCTGATCCACTCAGAAACACCTAGGAATTAATAGGCATCAGTAAGAAGAGTCCAATTGATTTTGGAGAAAGCCAGGACAAGAGAGAAGTGAATGAGCCACGTATTACCCTCTTCATCTGTTTAGCATATTAACTTCCTCCAGCATCTATACCATCATTTATAAACAGCTGATGGCAGCTTTACAATAAAACAAAACCCAACCCGGCTCAAACTGCCATCTCAAATGCTGCACCTACCTTATGGAATGCAATGGCAACAGAACCAGGGAGGGGGTGAGGAAGGGCAGACTGGGGCCAGGGCAGGCAGGGGATGGGGCTGGGACAGTTCCCTGGGAAGCACCTGAGATGCTGACAGGGTAGGAATATACAACTGGTGGGACTTCATTCAGCGCTTCTACGTTGCTATCTGAAAGAGCAGAATATGAAAGAAATGCACGACGTCCAGTGCCTGCTTCGCTCACAAAATCAGCACTGCCTGAAGCACTACAGTTTGCCTTTGCCTTGGCAGTTGTTTTCTGAAAAGTTTTATTCCTTGACAGAAGAAATAATTGCAAAATTCTCATTTGTTTGCTTTGATGTGAATTTAGCACTGATAAGCAAATGCCTTTATTGCAAATTCCCACTGATCATAAAATGCTTTCCAATGAGTGATAAGCATAAGGAGCCTTCACACTCCAGCCCATACATCAAGTGCCTTCAGGCATACAGCACTTACATCACCTATGTTGACCTGAAGATGTTCCATGGGAGGAATGCATGATTCTGAATGGGCACCAGCTTGCAAGACAGCTTATGGAAGCGCATGTCACCCAAGCATGCTGTGCCCCTTTCCAAAGCCTCCAGCTGTCACAGCCATCCTTCACACACCACCCACTCTGCTACACCCTGTTCACACAGGTGAAGCTCATCTGCACAGCCTGGAGTTGGTCCTGCTGGCTCCAGAGCATCCCTGCCGCAACACAGACGGCCCCTAAACACCAACAACGATCTACTAATGGCTTTACAGGGTTAATTAACTTTTTTTTTTGAGATAATAGAATTCTCAAACAAGAAGCATCAGCATTATCTTCAGTGCCACCTCTTCAAAGGGAGAATACAGGGTAATTGGTACTGCTATGCATTGCCTATTATGCATAAAATTAAGGGAGGGAATTTACACACAGTGATTACTATTGGTACTTTATTACTTTAAATTCATATCATGGATTGCACACAATGGATGTGCAAGAAACCCCATTTCTGTCTCTTAGCATTAAATCCATATATTCTGCTAGAACATCCCTGCCCATTAGTTCAGTATTTCATTTTTTCCTTCCTTCTAGACCTTGTGAAAACATGTAAAGCATTCTGCATCACATCACATTTATCAGAATATCATAGAATGGCCTGGGTTGAAAAGGACCACAAAGATCATCCATCTCAACCCCCCTGCTGTGTGCAGGTCACCAACCACCAGACCCAGAGCCACATCCAGCCTGGCCTTGAATGCCTCCGGGGATGGGGCATCCACAGCCTCCTTGGGCAACCTGTTCCAGTGCCTCACCACCCTCCAGGTGAGAAGCTTCCTCCTCATATCCAACCTAAACCATCCCTGCCTCAGTTTAAAACCATTCCCCCTCGTCCTACCCTATGAACTGCTGCTCTATCAACTCTGGAATCTGAACACTACAGTTAAGACAAAGCAGGTGTGAGAGCCTGGAATGATCCCATCCTCAGCAAGTGGCCTCGCCATGGGAAAGCACAGCTGAGAGGAAAAAAGGAGAGAAGCCGTTTTTTCTCATTCAGTGCTCTGGGGACTGAGCCCATTACCAGCCATCCTTTACTGGTAAGATCTTGGCACTGGGACTACAGTTACTGGCATTCCCCTGTACCCACAGTCTTTCAACAATCTGAGTTTCCTTATGAAAAGCACAAGCTTAGCTTAGTTTCTGCTGTGCACACACTGAAAATCCAAACTTTTTAACAGAAACAAGCCCAAAAAATAGTGGCAAAAAGAGAAGTCTCCAGCTTCACAACAGGCAAAGAGCAGCAGAGGAACAGCAGCAGTGCAGCCACAAAGCACAGCTCTGCCCCTACACCACCCCACACCCAGGTGCCTGAAGATGCTGCTTTCTCCTGGAATGCATCCAGGTTTATGGACTCCTTTTTTCCATAAAACACAATAACACAAAACCTGAATGTGATTTATTTTTTTCCTTCAGAAAGCTGATTTTTCACACTTGGCCTAACACAACAGAGCTTACATCAATATCCATTACTGCAGCAGCAGCCTTGCCATGGGTATGGCAACCCACAGCTGTAACTCACCCAACAGTGACAGATACTGCACAGTTAGTGCTGCCTCTGACTTGGCACTGCCAGCCTCCCTGTGACCCTGGAGCATCCAAAATCCAAATATTGCTCTGGTCCAATCATTTGTCTTTTTTTTTTCCCCTGGGACCTAGAAAGGCTATTTTTGACAAGATGGGAAATAAATGGGGTGGGCATTCTTTTCAAACCAGATTTTCTGCAGTTTCTCAGACAAGACAAAGGATGCAGGTATCTCCTCTCCCCCTCCCACCCTCCCTCCAATTAAAGGTGAATACATTCAGCAGCTGATTGCAGACCTTTTAGCTCCTGGTTCCCCAGACACCTGCAGTGCCAGAACCCATTCTTGCAAAGTGCCCCTCACACAGCACCTGCCTCCTCTCCCCATGCCTATGGGCAGAGCAGAGGCACTTGTTGCACCTGCACATGGGCTAACAGAGAGAAGTGAAGTTTCTTTGGAGCAAATTCTGTTCCCAATTGCAACATTCTGGAGAAGTGTTACAGCCACTTCCCAAGCAAAAGCAAGTCAAATATTTGCAGATCATTTTACTCCTCCCTTCGCTTAAAGCTTTATGCATGCTTCTCATCTTTGTCCCCTAACGACAAAGACAGCAATGAAGCTACAAAATCATATTGAGTGCCTTGTAACTAAAACTAAATGGTCCCCAATTTAAATATTAGTGGTGCACAATTTTTTTCCTATGACTTATCAGTGTCTTACCCAGCACTTCTGCAGGGAAGGAGATCAGTGAGTTCTAATTGCTCCACGGCCCTATTTTTCTTTTATGAACAGACACTCTAGGTGGTCTAGAAACAGCTAATTACATCTCCAACCCCCTCCACCCCTCACAGAGCTCACTGCAGGTCCGAGGCCAGCCCCTCTCTGCACTCAGGACATCACTGCTCCTCCTCCCTGCCACGCACTGAATGCTGATGGCGATGGCACCCAGAAGGTTGCTTGCTTCTGCTGGTCTTTACTTTCTCATTATTGTTTATTTCTCTTCTTTGGTATCTGCTCATTTGCTCAACTCTTTGATGTTTTTAATCATATATCAAAGTCTCTTCTGCTAATCTCCTATTGAAAGACGGGCTCCTTTTGCCATTATGCATAATTAACTCGCTGGTGCCAGCTGCCTAATGGACAAGTTTCTGTATTCTCCTTTGAGTTAGCCTAGAAGATAGCTACTGTTACTGTTGGCCCTAATTAACAGCATGCCTTATGAAGGAGGTGGTGGTGTACCATCCTTACATTTGAATTTTCCAATATTAGTATTACTGCGTCCTTCACATGATTACAGTACAGGAACTGTCAGCTAAATCTGTGTCACCAATAAACAGCCGCCTAGGGAAGCATGCACAAACCTAAGTGTGTCACTGCAAATCTTTCCAGAAATTTCCTTGATCAGATCCTCACAAACCCTCATCTGCACAGCCACTTGCAGTAGATTCATTTGGGGTTTGTGCCAACGCACTGGAGAGCCCTGTAATCCCTTGTCATGAATATGAAGGATTTCACCCAGCCTATTAATAAGCAGAATTACAGATAGTCAGGGAGTAAATCATCCACCGTTTTCAGTCACATCAACAATAGATTGAGAAAAATTACTCATTCATTTTTATAATCCTTTAATTCTTGCAGATGTTCCTTTGAAAATTGATTTAAATTGATGAATCACGGGGCAAGATTGGTGTAAATTTTTCAAGCTGAAGACAATTGCCTTCAATAGAGTAATCACAGCACACATCCCTGTACCTCCGATAGCACATTGGTTCTCAATGTTCAATGCCACTGCAACTCTGGAGCCAGCTCCTGAGGCAACAAGAGCAAATGGTTTGTAATTAGATGAAACCCAGCCTGCCCTGATAGATTTTTTCCTCTCTCCTTTTCCTCAGAGGAGGAAGGCAAGAAAAGAAACAGAAATTCACTCTGATTTGGGCAAGTACTCAAAGAAGGTTGGACGAATTGGGAAGGGAAGCAGTGGCAGCCTTGCCCTGCCCAACCCGGGACACTGCAGCAATACCCACATCTGTGTGCCATGGCTTCAGCCGAAAGACTGAAAGAGCTCCAGGTTCATGCCAGCACCAACTGCATGGCAGAACTTGGCATCAGCCAGAGGGAAAGCAATGATTCTTCCAATTCCTGACATGGTCTGGTTCTGCAAAGAAAATCAGGAGGGAGCTCACCGACTTCAGGGCATTGCTAGTCAGCTGCTTCAGAAGCTTCAGCTGCATGGAGTAATTCACAAGATAAACTAAACTAAACCCCTGGCTTGATCATAATCACTTATTCTGTGGCTAGAAAGGATGATGCAGAGCTACCAGCTAAGCCAGGAAAATCTCTCATGCAGTAACAGAGGAACACAGAACTTTGTTGTCTGTGCCCCATGGAGTTACTGGATTGAGTCCATGCAATAGTGAAAGGCAACAGGAAAAAAATATTTACAGATACATATAAAAGCATCTTAGAAGTGCCTCAAATATCATCTGATCAAGTTTCAGTCTTTATGTTGTTTCAATAGGGGCGATGCCACAAGAGCATGATTGCTGTGCAATAGCAAGGAAGCCCTTTCCATACCTAAAGGCAATCTGACCAGGAGCACAAGCAGACAAACACAGCTTGCCACAAGCAGAGAAGCCAAGTTTGGTACATGTTATACTGCTGTTGGGCACAGGACATCTCCAAACGCTACACTTCTGAACACTGCACATGAAGAATGAGCAAAGCTTCTACCTGAGGCAGACTGACATTGGAGCAGCTCTAAGGCCAATTTGCCAATGCCTATGCAGTGTTAAAGGAAATCAGCAGCAGCTCTGCCCCTTTGGGGATGCCGCTGCCCACACTCCTGCAGGAGACCCCCCCCCCCATCACTGCCAGCAGCACAATACCACACCATGAGCTGTAAGCTGGGTAGAAATGGATTCCCTTGGAACAACAGTAACTTGATGGAACAAGGTGAGAGCCACTTCTCACCCCTGGGGGAGCAGAGGCAACTGTCTGCATGGGCACAGCAGCCTCTGCTCCTGCAGCCACACCTGGATCATAGAATCATCATAGAATGGCCTGGGTTGAAAAGGACCACAGTGGTCATCCATCTCAACCCCCCTGCTATATATGCAGGGTCGCCAACCACCAGACCCAGAGCCACATCCAGCCTGGCCTTGAATGCCTCCAGGGATGGGGCATCCACAACCTCCTTGGGCAACCTGTTCCAGTGCGTGGAATGCGGAGTGGGGTCACAGAACATCAGAGCAGCCCTTTGCTGAAGCACAAACCTGGGCTGCACCTGCAGAGCCCCTACACCCATGGACAGACAGACATGGGCAGTCCCACCACAGTCATGCAGCTCCCACACTGCTTCTGAAGGCACAACCTTACTGCTGAATTCCAGCTGCTGTTTGGTTTGCCAAGGAACGCCTTTAGGGTTGCTTAAGCGCGTGGATAATGTGTGTGCTGCAGTAATTGTTTCTTTTTCTGGGGGTTAAAAAAGCTCCATTACTCTTGCAGATGACAACGCCATCAGTGTAAGGACGCGATGCAGCTCCCGAACGAGGAGAGCTCTGTCAAAGCAGTGAGTGATGACTGTTTTCAGTGGTTCTCTTTCCCTGCAATTGTTTTTAATAAGTAAAAAGTTCCTAGGGGGCCACAATTTTTTTTCATTCTCCCAGCAGAGCGTGGGCAATTGTGCTGGATATCAGTAATAAAGAAGCTTCTCATCCATCTGAGAATAACGTGACACCGAGGGCTTGTTCAACAATGCAGTTTTAACAAACAAATGGAAGGAGATCAAATCTGGACCAGCACCAAACTCATGTGAAAGATGGTCATTCTTGAGGGAGGAGAGAGGACAGCCATTTGAATTAAGAGGAGCTGAGCCAAAGACCAATTACTTTCCTGGAGCTCCTCACTTTCCCCTTCACATCTGTGCATAGGACAACAAGAACAAGCAGCATATTCATCTTCCCAAAGAGCAGACAAATGGCACAAGTGACACGATTTGTTAGCTGTCCCTGCAGCTTTACATCCCTCATCCCCACTGCCATGAGACAGCCAACGGGGTCCTGGGCAGACACCACAAGGAAAACCAGCCCCTCCAAGCACACCAGGGTGCTGGACTGTAACCCCAAAAGGAAGGCAACAAGGGCTTTTCTAGGAAAGCCAGCTCATTTCAGACAAACAAGGCAATATCTTCCCATTGGCATACAAGGAGATTCGTAATTCACATTAGTATCACCACCATTTTTATTTAAGATATTGCTTTGACATTCAAAACCACTGCCATTAAGTTCTTTGTAAACAACAGCTGAATAGACCCAGGGCTCACATCATTCATTTGCAGGTGCCTTCAGCCTGGCTTCCACTGTGCACCTGCCAGAGCACACAGGGCAGTGCCAGGGGAAGGGCTGAGCTCCAGTGGTCCGGGTGGGGAACCCACAGCTGCTGAGGCACACCGGGCTCTCCAGATAATGAAGCAGTTTCATACACAGCACTGCTGATACATGAATTTTAGCAAGGCTTATTACTGTTTTTACGTGCTTAATGAGCCCAGCAGAGCTGCCCCCACTCTCCACCACCCACTGGTGGAACATGAGGTGGCCATTTCATCCAAAGGCCAGGATGTCCCCACACAGTGCCCACAGGGGACAGTAACGTGCACTGCCAGTACCTACAGGCACTGATTTCTGGTTTTATGGTGCTGCAAAACCCCAGGAGCCCCGAGGTCCAGAATTTAAGTCTGTGTTCTTTCCCTGAGTGTGTAAAACATCAAGCTATGCAGCCTGAAACAGCTTAAACTCCTCTTAGCTGAATACACAGCTAATTATTACCAACAGCTATAACTAGGTTCTGCAAGAGAATCTTGTTTATTGTTACTGTTTCCTTACACCGAAGGCCAATTTATTATCAGATAGACAAAAACAGAGGAGTTCCAATTAAATATACAGGAAGTTTCATTTTGTTCTTTTAGCATCACTTGAATAAAGGGAGCTGCCACACATCCTGACAGCCAGGAAAAGCAGTGCTTCAAGGTGGAAGGGCCCTACCTGTCCTGGGAAATGACATTGCTAAATCAAATGCATGTGAAAGCTTGGTCTATTCCCATTCAAGTCAACAAACAGAAGCCCCACTGTCTTCTAGAATGCACGTTAAAGTCCTGAAGGCTAAGAATGAGCTAGACAAGTCCTCCTCCATCCGTCTGTTCCTGTTTCTTTTGTTCACACAGCAAGCCCTACAGTAAGATATTTTTCCCATCCCAACCTCAGACACATCGAAGGATGAACCCTCAATGTGGGGCTTGTGCATCCCTACCTCCTGATGGGAGCTGCACGCTCTGCCTTGGGGTGTGGGCTTCTCAGTGTGATGCTGAGAGTAGAAGAGTGGGGAAAAAGAAACTGAGTGGCATGAAAATGGCTCACAAATGCAATATGCACCTGAGCAAACACATTCAGTACTGTTGCCCTGGTCATTCACACACTGCCACAGCCTGAAGTCTCCCAGGAACGCAAAGCTCTCCAGGAGAGGAAGGCTGTCCAAAGAGGTGATGTTCCAGGAGGCCAGGGTTTTGCTCCTCTGTGTCCCCTGAGACAAGCTCCTGGTGGGCTGCAGGCACACAGCTCACACACAGAGATGAGGAGTTTGCTGTGGGATAAGAAGTTCACAAAAAGCAGGGCACCAGCTGGAGAACCAGGGCAGCTGATGGGCAGGAGTCAGGAGGTGGGCAGCAGTGATGCACCCATCCTTGGAACCCTGCTGTGACTGAGCCACGAGCAGCCAGGGAGCTGCATGGGGTCAGCACCTGCACAGATCAGGGCTGATCCACAGAACCAGTCTCCCTATCTCCCTTGCTCACACCCCCAAGGCTCCCTCTGATGATCCATCGTAGAGCCATGGAATCAACCAGGCTGGAAAAAGCCACCAAGCCCAACCCCAGCCCACCCCCCACAGCCACATCTCCACATTCCTGGAACACCTCTGGGGACAGTGACCCCAGCACTGCCTGGGCAGCCCATGCCAGCACCTGATCACTCTTTTGGAGAAGCTGTCCCTATTATCTGACCTGTTTGTCTCTTTTAAAAGAAACATATTTCAAGCCCCACATGCAGCACAGAGCTGACATAGCAAACGCTTTCATTAAGGAGTTCAGAGGAGTGGTGAGGGAGAAGCACTCCACGAAATCTAGAGCACTGTGTGCATATTAATTCCGCGCAGAGACAACAAGCGCTGAACGTAAGTGGAAGCGACACGGGGACTTGTGACACGCCAGGGATCAGGACACGTTACACAACAGCTCCTGTCAGCCTTCCTGGAGAATCAGCCCATACCCTGCAACCCGCCTCTCCCACACGCTGGGACGCGAAGCTCCCTGACAGCAAGGGCAGGAACCGGGCCTCGTCAGGCGGGAAACCAGCCAGGGCTCCCAAACACTTTAATAATTAACAGTGACCGCATTAGCGGTGTGTGCTAATGCTTTAACAGCTTCTAACCAATTTGCAGGCAAGAAGAAGAGCCAGCCAGCCCCGTGCTCCACTTTTAGTTCCTAATCTTTGATCTCATGTAAAAACGAAAGACGTTCCAGCATGTGCAATGAAGAGGACAATTAGAGGACACCATCTCCAATAACGTAAATAAGCCATTCAAGAAAGAAGTATTTCTTGTAACGTTCTTCTAAATCAACTATGTTATTTCCCCACTTATTTTTTCAAAACAGGATGTTGTAAATTCCATCTAATCTGAAATTCTATGAACTCAACCTAAAGAGAGAATTTTGCTTGTTTGATGCTACGACTGTTAGACGTTTACACAAGTGTTGGGGAAATAATTAGAAAGTTCCTGACTAAAATAAGAATTACTTGCTTAAAATGCATCTCACAAAGAGCATGAGGCAGCACTACAGCTGGCACTGCTCTATGTGGTAAAGGAGCTTCCAGCACCCAAGCATATCTGACCACAGGGCAGCAGTGCCCACAACAGAGCTGAGAACAGGATCGTTTTTGTTTCCAGTAATAAACCTAATCATTTCATTAACTCTCAATGTTTGAAGGGTCAAGTAGACAAGACAAAAACAGAGGAGGGACAAAAGCACCTGAGGCAGGATGGAGTCCTCCAGCTGGAACACTGCTACTCCTATGACCCCCCCCCCCCCCCCCCCCC
>JAPSGF010000029.1:7048462-7175898 GCA_035772895.1 Perdix hodgsoniae | reverse complement strand
CCCCCCCCCCCCCCCCCCCCCCCAGCCCACTGTACCAACACAGCAAGCCCCGGCCCTTGGGAAAAAGAAGCCCCAAGGCCAGGCAGCACCAGGCTCTGAGCAGTGTGACAGATGTAGACATCCCTGCTCACTGCA
The DNA here is from genome assembly GCA_035772895.1 of Perdix hodgsoniae. NCBI lineage: Eukaryota > Metazoa > Chordata > Aves > Galliformes > Phasianidae > Perdix > Perdix hodgsoniae. Next base: position 7,175,763 of record JAPSGF010000029.1, on the reverse strand, counting down.
AGGACTTGCCTTGATGACCTGTAGGGGTTCCTTCCAACTCACACAAATCTATGATTCTATGAGCAGAGCTTGCCAAGAGCAGACGGACACATTATGAGCACCCATGCTTGGATCAGTTTGATTCATAGCATTAACAACAACAAAACCTTTCTTAAGCTAAGAGAGCTGTTCATAAATCCAGACAGTGAGAAGCTACAGTTAATCTGAGCCACCAGGAGATTGCTTTTACAGGCAATGCAGATCTACTTAATACCCAGCCTGCAGTAATGATAATGCAAGCAGATATTTGGCCTACTGACATGATTGCTAGAATTGACTTACTAGCAAGACTTGCAACAGTTTTCAATAAATCTAATATTTCCAAATATTCTTTCTGCTAAAATAGCACTTGATATTTCTGTAATTTATGAAAGCAAGCAATAATACATTTTAGATCTAATAGTCTTCACTGAGGGACCTCAGAGTGTTTTGCCAACATTGAATAACTACAGTGCAAGATGTAAGGAAATTCATACGTAAAGATAATTTCCCCACAACTTAAAGAAAAAAGTAGCCACTCCATATTGAGGTTTGAAAGATAGCAACAACACCCACCTTGCACATACGTGTAGGAAAATACATGATTCAGAGGGAAAGTTCCACAGAAGAGAACTTGCTCCTCAGAGCTGAGATTTAGCAGGAGGCACCCCAGTAAACACATCTGTTCTTCAGCAACCACAGCTCCTTGAGCAACTAGTGTGATTGTGGGAAAGATAACAGCAAAAGCTTGGAGTCTGAAATAATTTCATGCTATAATGGTTTGCTGCTGATTGAAATGTGAAGTCACTAAACCTACAACTGCTGGCATTTAGATACTCCATCCAGAGCTGGAGCAGCTTGGCTTCCCAGACATGACCAAAATAACAAAAGCTGCATCAATTCAGGGCCGCCTTCTTCCACAGAGTACAAAAATGTTATTGGATTTGAACTACCTAAAACATGCATCATTAGCTGTTTGCAGAGACAGGCATAAACCTTCAGCATATTGAAATGCACAATTACTCGGGCTTCCCTTTGTTAATTTCAAGCAGACAGAGCTATTTTCCTTAAACGGAGCAGGAGGTTACAGCAAAGAGCTTCCCAACAGCAGCTGGGCTGAGCTACCCACCATGCTGCAGAACGAAGGGCACAGCAGGCATCCCACAGCTGGAGTGAGAAAGCAAGCACCCGACCCACCCAGCACCCTCAGCCCCTGAGCACAGAGCTGGCTATGAGCCTGTGCAGCTTCCCAGGCTCCACAATGCCAAGGGTGATGTATCACATGAATCTACAGCCTCTGCCTCAAGCGCCTGACAGCTGGGAAGAAGCTATGTGAGTGTTTGTCATCGATATGGATGTCTACAGTGTAAGAAACCCAGGATGGCCAAAAATAATCTCCTATTCATCAGCGAGCATTTCAAGAAGCAGAGCAGCCAGGAGGAAAACCATGATTTCTGATTCTATTGACTTTCCCACAGCTTCTTGGCTAGAAAAATGGATTCCTGTTTTTTCATTTCTGGATCAGAAACATCTTTACATTCATACACAGTAATGGATATGGCTCAGAAGAACATTGTCTGCCAAGTCGGGACCTTACTTGCAGTGTACAAAGATTGGTTAAGGCAGGAGGACAGGCAGGCTTCATTTGCTTGCAGACCTTGACCAACAACAACGTGCTTCAGAAGAGAACTTCAGTGCCCTCAAAAATGTAGTCAGCATTTACGTAGGTTTCTACAGCCTAAGTCCTGGCAGTTAGGAATTTGACATTTCTGCTTCTGTTTCACTCTTTGCCTTTACAAGTTCATTGGTTGAAGACTGCAAATTCTGAATCCTTTCAGAATTAGTGCAGCCTTGGAAGCAAGGAGACTGAAGCCAAGATCCCTGAGCACCACATCTAGAGCCAAGTGAGCATCTTACAGGGAGCATGCCTGCTCTGCCCCATGCACTGGCCACAGCATGACACAGAGGACATAATTATGTCTTTCTGCACTCTTTCAAATGTGCAAGTGTGCTAACCACCACAGAACAGCGACATCTTTTTGCAGAGTTACAATCTAGATCATCACACGCACGACAGACTGCTTTAGCACCGTTCCAGGCTTTGTGACTTAGGCTAGCAGGTTCCAGATCTGCAGCATATGCGGCCACGCAAAGTTTTTCAGAACTGGGGCTGACAAATGCCAGCAAGCAGATAACTAGTCTTCCACCTCACCACCAGGCTCCTCTGCCTTTCCTCAGTGCCGCAGAACCGCTGAGCTGCAGAGAGCCGTGGCAGCACAAAGCCCTGCTCAGCTGCTGCTCTGCTCGCATGGCCACAGTGATGCCAAGATGTAACCCAGAAAGAAGAGCACACAGCCACCAAAGGATTTGGCTACGTGGCAGCATTCAAGCCAGACTAAAATTTAATTAAAATGTAATGACTTACATGAATCAGTGAAGTTTTCTTAATGAAAGATATTAGAGGTTTTATAGATGCAAAAATAAACACATTTGCTCATATCACTAGAGTTTGGATAATACATTTATTACTTTTTCCTCTAAAATTAACCTCAAAAACATCAGCCAGCTGGAGAAGGATAACTGTGATAGAAAAAGCAGTTTCAATCTGACTGACATGAGGACCATGCTTTAAAACAATTATTTTCCTGCACTCTCAGGGTACTCAGATTCCCAGCTGCTTAAGGGAAGGCTCAGCAGCAGTTTCCATCAGCACTGGGCAGAGACAGGCAGATGTGGACCTCAGCATCACAGACCATGAGGAGCAGGGGAGCCTGGGCTGCTCACACCCAGTTCTGAAGCATGAGGACAAGGAGTGGAAGCACCCAACAGGGACCTACCAAAGGGAGCTCATACAGGACACCTTGCCAAGGAAGAACGAAGTGAGAAGAACCTTGGAAAGCATGCACTGCACATGAGGTGTGCAGGAAGATAGGTGGCCTTTGAAATTAATCAAAGACTGCCTACAGGAAAGAAGATGGGAAATGCTATACTCAGGAATTACTGTCTAGCTAGGAAGGCTGACAGAAAACAGGGTCCCTTACTCTCTTCTCAGTAACTGAATTGGCTTCTGAAGAATGTTGGTGAACTATGGAGCCCTGCAACAGAAGCTTATAGAAAAACCCCTAGAAAAGCAAGATAAAGGATGCATTTTCATACCTCACACGAAAGTTACTACCTGGGCTAGGCACACAGTTCCAATTCTTTTTTTTCCAGCTTACATTCCCTACAAACTGCAAAAATCAGGTGCTCACCACCAGTTACACCACTGCACCCTCAAGAAACACAAACTGGTTTGAAAGTCCACAGGAACAGCTGGGCTGCTTGCGTTGCTATATGCCAGCTGAGTGCTACCCTCAGGGGTACAGGGCACGACACCCCCAGGGTGCTTCTAGCAGTGCTGCCCATCAGGAGGTGACACTGCAGCTCAAAACAACTTCACAAAATTTCAAGTTCACTCGCTGGCTGAGGGCAGCAATTAGATCTCCTATCTGCAAGAACTGGGATACGTGTTTTAATTCCAAAGAAATTCAGTATACCTGGGAGACTCTGCGACTGGCCTAAGGGGAGGTTGGTAAACGCAGCAGGAGCAGCTTTGATCACTGGTTCCTGTTATCATCTTTGCATCTAGTATTAAAGGCTAAGCTACTTACTGGGAGCTTTCCTCCACTGTCCCGCATCTTAGAGGAGCTGCTTCGGGTCTTAAAGGTTTAATCTTTAGCCCTGTAAGAAAGGCAGTGCCATTCTCCCTCCTCCCTGCTTCAGAGGTTGGGTTCCTCAAGAATAAGGCACTGCTCTGAGCAGCACCGCTGCTGCCCTGGGCTCAGGAACTGCTTACTTCCACTGCTACCAGCAGAGCTCCCCGTTATTAATTCAAACCAACTGGGTAATTAGTTGCTGAAAACTGTAAGCTTCCCCCTCAAAAATTAAATGCTTGCATAAAAGCACATTCCAATCTTCAAATCTGATGGCATGGTTGACAAAGCACAGTTACTGCTAAGAAATGCAGAGGCTTATGCTCCGTAACCCAAATAGATGGAAGGGTGAGTCACACAGACAAACTTCAAGAGAGGCTCTGGTATATTTATATTAAATAAGTTTACTGCTGAGATAAGCACTGATTTGGGGCTCATTTGAAAGCAGTGCATTTGAGGCAGTTGAAGCTTACAGTGAGTTACACTAATTAGGTAATCCATTACAGCGGGGTTAATATTTCAACGCTGACACTATCTGCAGCTATCAGCAGCCACATTTTCCTCACCACTCCGAAGGGCAACTCGATGCCAAGGAAACCCGAGCTGGGAGCGAGGCACAGAGCACAGAAAGGTGCATTAGGGGAAGAGCATTTCTTGGAATTCCCTCCCTCCTCATCTTGCTAATGACATTAGAGTGGACAGACAGACACAGGGGGTTATAAAATATTTACCAACCAACCAGGAGCACCAAGGATTTTCTTAGCCTTGTGTCCAGAGCCCCATCTTCACGAGGACAACTGAGTGTTCAGGATCTCACATACACGACTCATTCATAGGAACAATGGCAAAATGAAAATTAAATCCAGCCACAAACAGCCCTCATATGGCAAAGAAACCTGTGAAATGACCCGAGAAAAACCTTAACTGCCACCCTACTTGAAAGATACTTCTAATGTTACCACTTACATGCAATCATGATATTTTTCTTCACCACCAGCATCCCTTGCTGGTGCTTCCCTACAGGTCAGACAAGCACCTCAGTGTGGGGCAATGGACCGAGAGAACTACAGGGTGCAACGGGTCCCCAGCCCTACAGCACAGCCCCACAGCACTTGCCCTGTGCCAGGACATCTCCACAGACAAGCGTTTCAGGGCAGCACCATTCCATGGCAGCATAGCCACGCTGCAGGGCAACAGGCTTTATGACAAGAACTGGGAGAGAGGGAAAACCAATTGTTCCCCCCCCCAGTAATTTCATTACACTGAGAGCTTAGCATATTGAGAAGGCCCAGAAATAGCTGGTGGTTTCATTAAGTTGGTGTTATGTGCAGAAATGCCGAGTGCTGGGTCAGGCTTCTCTCATTACCATAATGGGGATACCACTCGCAGGGACAGAGCTGATGCCTGTCTACCTGTCACAGCAGCTCTAACAAACTGTGCTGGGAATAGAGATGAGGGGGAGGAGATGCAGACTCAGACTGTAAAAATCAAAGTCGTTGATAAAAAAATCAGATGTCCCTGCACATCAAGTTGTTGCCGGTGGCAGTGTGACGTGGGCCAAGCCTCAAGTTGCCCATTGGCAAGCAATAGGACCCCTGGCAGCCCTGCAGAGCTGTGGGGCAGGGGCTGCTCGGCCAGCGGAGCGGTGTGACTTTCTGCAGGGCATCCGAATGACTAAGTACACAAAAGCAGCTGAAATCAAATGATTATCCACTCGGACTTCTGCCAACCTCCAGATTACGTTGCCAAATTACTTTCCATTAACTTTCATTTTTCCCCACAGCCATTCAGTTTCTCCACTACGCTTTAGCCTTTTGCCAGGAAGCGGCTTAATTGCCAGCATCGCTTTCCTTCAGCTGTCTCAGGGTGGTCTGGTGGCCTGCAACCCCATTTTTCCTCTGCACACTGGCAGGCTGCAATACAGAAACACTGTGTAACGCCCATAGGCTGAGTGCAAAGCCCACCCAAGCCTGAAAGTAACTCCATCCATTTTCACAATCTTGAAAGGAAAAACCATGGGATTACACTGTAGAAACACTGTGTGCATGTGTGCATATATATCCTAGGATTACAGCTGCTCCTGTGTGCAGCTCCACTCTTTCATTGCTTCTCCAAAACCATATCACATTTAGAATATACGCTGATGCTTGCTATCTCTGTGATGCCTAGTTTGGGAAACTTTCAATATTTAGTAACAGTCTAATTGAAAGCAAGACTGAAGATGACAGAGGGGGAACAATGAGCAATGCTGAAGGTTTCCAGCCTGGCCACTAAGGAAATTTGGGTGGCCTGATGTCAAACCATCACTGTTTCCATAAGCAAGGAGCTGTCAGCTGATGGATGAGGATGCACACATCTCTATTTCGCAGGCAGAAGTGGGATTGAGAGTAGAAATATTACCACCACTGATGTGACAGCCTCACTCAACATCACCAGGCTTCACAATGTTTTACTCTAGGTTTGTCCAGCAGAAACCACCTCAGTTACTCAGTTTGCAATCTGCCTTCCAGCGATCTGGCTGGGTTTAATTGTGCTGCTTTGAGGGAACACCTGTGGAACAATGCTGTAACATCTGTAGGTAGAGACGTAGCCCTGCAGGCTGCAGCCAGGACTGTCTGTACAAAAGTAGAGCAGGCAGAACACCACAGAAATAAGGGCAACTGCTGCTGGGCACTGTGGAAATGCAGCAAGCAGCGCAAGTCTGCCATGTCATTTTGGCCACATTCAAGTCAGGTTGTTGTTGTTTTTTTTAACCCGAGGGACATTTCAATCACAGCATTAGCAGCACATTTCTGAAGTATGAAAGTCAGCTTGGTGAGAAAAATCACCCCTCCATTAACAAATCTTGATTTCTCCACAAGTTTTCTGTGTAGTTCTCTGCCCTGCAGCCAGCCAACACATTCATTCACATAATACTTGTGAGTCTATAAATATGACTTGGAAATATCCTCTTTGATAACATCAGGCCAGATTTCATAACTTATTTACTACAAACAGCAGCTAACTCCACAAATAATCCCACTGACTGCAGGATTACTTCCATCAATGCAGATGATGGGCAGCAGAATGCAGCACTGCTTTGTGCTCTGTGCTAAGGTACAGTTTATGCTTTTCAAGGCATTTTGGGTGAATCTCCTACCCAGAGTTTGGCTGGTTCAGGACCAACTACCTTGCCATGGCTTTCAGGACACAGACAGGATCTTGCTGCCACTCTGGTGCTTGCCCAAAGCAACCCACAGCATCTGCAAGGAGAAATGCCAGTGTCCTGCCAACAGCTCAAACTGCACACACACAGCGCCCAACAAAAGGAAGCAGGGACAACAGCCTCCTGGTCCCAGCAGAGCCAGGCACAGCCAAAGGCCATTCCCAGATCATGCATCCCAGTTTGGAACACAGCTGTCCACTGGTCCAGCCTTCACCTCAAGCTCACAGCCCTGAAGGATCCCCCAGTGCTGCACCAGGGAAAGCCAAAAGTTCCCAATGCAGTACAAAGCTAACACTGGAAAATGCATTAACCCAGATCTCGGTACTCAGGAGCTCTGTGCTTTGCTACATTCACTTTGATTTCATTTGCAGCACACCCTGCTCCTGCTCAAAATAACAGCTCGTTTCTGTCTGCTGGCCATAGAGGACAGCGCCTGGCAAGGATTTCAGGTCAGGCACGGTGGGGCCTTCCTGTAATGAATGGATTAATCCCCACTGCACACACCAGGACTTCTCGTCCTAAACTTATCTCACAGACTCAGCAGTTAAAGATGCCCAAACAGCGCTGGGGAGAGCAGAGCAGTGCACACACAGGCGGCCAGCAGGACCCCAACACAAACCCACAGCTCCAGCCCCAGAGCGCATCACTGCTTCCTGCACTGCCTGCTATTGTGTTGACAATTCCTCCTCTTCTTTGATGTTGCTTTTCTTGTAAGAAGAGGAGAGGGTGGAGTTCTATTTTTGTTTTCTGTGCTTAAGAAAGGCTCATTAAAATGCGCTTTGGGATGCACTTCCTTTTCCTCAAGTATTTTTCATTAATCTTCAGATTAATTTCCTTGAAGCATCATCAGGGGACCAAGCCACATGTACATTTTAAGCTATATCATTTGTTTTTCAACCATAAGCAAGATTTTAAACAAAACAGAGCGATTTATATTGTGCTGAGACACATTAATAGATGCAGCAGGCGCAAGCTGGATCCCAAGTCAACAGCAGATCTTCCTCCAGCTAAAGCCCGCACCAATCACTCTGTCAGACACAGGCATGATTAAATTCTTTCATCAGGAAAGCAGCCTGGGACCCGGCTCCAGCCTGAGAGGAGCTGCAGAGAGCAGAGCCTTGCCCTGGCTGCAGATGCGGGGAGTGTGGCTGGGGCTGCCATCCCCATGCACCGCAGATAAGAAGCCACAGGTAGTGCAAGCGTGGCCATGGCAGGAGGGGGCTGCAGGAGCTGATGTGCTGGAGCAGCAGCTGCCTGGAGGAGCTGCTCCATCAGCCTGTGCTCACTGCTGCTGAGCAAACAGACCTGCCAGGGTGTTCTGTACAGAGGAGCACTGCAGTGAGGCAGATTGGGCCCCGCACAGCACCCCAACACAGCCGCCCTCAGCAGGCAGCACCAAGGCTGAGCAGCTCTTCATTCGCTCCTTCTGGTGCCGCCCCAATGCTGCTCTGCAGAGCCAGCACAGAACTCCTGTCATCTAAGCTGCCTGCACGGATGACACCATCAATCCTGTGCTGTACTCACAACTTCTATTATGTATTTCCATCTGAGAGAGATCACTGCTGGATTACACTGTTGCTGACAGGGATTTATATTTACATTTGCAGTAAGCAAAACACATGTCCTATTTTTCTTTAAAGTCATCTACACAAATGGGAAAGAGGGAAGAAAAATTAAAATCAACATGTATGCACTCATGAATGCCAGCAGATCATGGTCTGCAGCTTCTTCCCTTCAGACAACATTGCAAATCAGTCAGCATCCATACAACAGCAGCACAGTCTGGATAATATGGAAGAATTAAAGGATATTACTGAGACAGTAATCTTATGAGGCTGTGAAACCAAACACTCCAATGTTAGTATGAGAGATGGAAAATGCATCCAGTTGTGCTCCTGTGACATCATATCCAACAGCACAAATCCTCACCTTTACCATATTAAACAAGCGTATTAACTCCCAGAAATGGATTCGCCATATAGAAGTGTCAGAGACCATGAAAAACAGGACTGTAAAGATTAAGGGCAGAAGAGACAGAGTTTCAGGAGATATTACATTTATCTAGTCCGACCTGTTGAGCAGCATAAAGCTTGTAAAGCAGCAGATTCCACCAATAAGTCTTTTGACATAAATCTCATGGGATGTACAGAACAGGGATGCATCACAAAACTGGCTGAACTCCACCTTCCTGTGTAGCTCGGGAAAGAAACAGCTTAGCTGTGATTCTGTGCATCACCCACAGAAGCAGCTCACAGAAGCTGCAGCTTCTCTGAAAAGCAAAGCTGCCTGGGTGGGAGCTGAACCAAAGAGGATCCAGGCACTAAGTCTTCCCAAGGGGAAACCAAAGCAAAGTGCTCTCCAGGACAAGGGCAGGAGGAACTGCAACCAAGCTCTTGTTAAAGGTCTGAGGTACCCGCTGCACATTCATTCATGTGCCCTCCCTTATTCAGACGGTTTGTTCACAATACTTCCCACCATGTTCTGCCCCCAGTTCCCTGGATGACACTGCCATTCACATCAGACCAAGGGGTCTGGCCCGAACTCATTGCCTTCAGTCAAATGTATACACCAGCCTAGGGTTCATTCCTCAGCCATTCTCCCCATCCTGCTCAGGCAACTGCAGACACACAGAAGCAGTGCTATGAAGCAAAGAGCATACCACCACTTCCTTACAAGTCTGATTTACCAGGAGCAGCTGCAGAATAACTGCAAGTACTGGTGCAAAGTAAAGACCATAATGGGCTGGAACAGCCAAGGAGCCCAAACCCCTTCTTTTCATAGCTCAGGCTCACCCTCCATCTCCCCCAGTGCCCAGCAGTGCTGCCATCGACCACTGAAGCCCACAGAACACTGAAGCCATGCCTTCCAAATAGCACATCCTGTTGCATTATAATGCTCTATAACAGAAGAACCTGAGAGTTTGATACCTTGGTTGTTTTTGTTGGTTTTTAACATCTATTTGTTATTTTTACATTTGTCTTAGAAATTACTTTTGCTTGGATGGACACACAATCAAGGAGTTGCAGCAATTTATGTAGCAAGGTGTGGAGAAGCCAGCATATTTCTTAGCTCTGTGCCCTGTCCTGCTGCAAGCAGACTTGTTTACACAAACTGTACAAGGGCTTCCAATCGAATCAGACTGGCACAAAGTTATTCAAAGATGAGTCAGAGAGAAAAATAGTGCCCAATAGATTAAATCAGCCATTGTGAAGCCCAATCTGTTCAAAACTCATTGACACAACTGTCTGAGGAGGCTGCCAAAGTGGCAGATGTTGCTGAAGCTTGCACAACACAGCAGCTGGATGGCACTTGGCTGTTCAGCCACAGAGCAGTGGGAGAAAGAGTGCAGGCAGTGAGCAGGGCAGGGTGCTCGCTGCAGGGCCCTGCAGTGCTGGGGGGACAGCAGGCACTGCTGCGAGTCAGCTGCGAAGCTCGGAGAGCCAGAAGTGCCAGCATCACCTCCATTACTGAGGCACATCCCATTCTAGAATGCTTCCTATTGAAAAACAGTTGCACTTGTACCGAACTGAACCAAACTGCTGCCTTGGAGCGACCTCAGAGAGCAGCACCTACACCAGAGGTGGACATGATTTAAAAAAACAGTTAGAAAAAAGCAGCCCTCCCACTCCAAAGCACAGCTTTTCAATACTTATTTCATTACTTCAAGCGCACAGAGGAGGTGGAGCACCCACTCCCCATTTTCCCCATTTCACAGTAAAGAAGAAAACTAAAGAAGTAAAGGAGGAGTTATGTGATGCATCTTACTTCTTTCGGGGTATTGGTAGAAAGGACTGTGACAAGAAGGTTTGGGATGAGCAGGAGCAGCCCAGCAGGCAGCAGTGCTGCAGGGCTGTGGCACAGCATGGGGCACTGAGTGTGGGGGAGCCCAGCAAGCTGGGAGCAGTGCCCAGGCTGGCTTCAGGGAAACCATGATTTGTGATTTGTGTATCTGTGAAAACAGATTAAATTGTGCCTAGTCATCTTCAAAAGCAATTGGAAAAATGACCCTGAAATTGGTTAGAAAATATTACACATATTTATCACTGCTTCCACCAGACATGGGGAAAGCAGCTCCATAAAGAGATGAGAACCTCCTCCCCCCTTTCTCCTTTACCTCTCGATGCAATTCTTTTGTATTCCAAGACATTAGTGCTGTTTTGTGAAGTTAAACACATCTCAGCAATTCTTCTGCTGTAATCCAAGAGTCAAGAAGGAGATCTGAGACTTGCTCACATGGCAAAAAACAGTCATTCAGACACTAGATCTGGGAATTCAGAAACAAACACCTGAACTCAGCCTTCTGTATGAACACTTACTCATAATAAATCCAAATTAGGGTTATTTCACTGCCAAGCAAGCTAAATCAACCCAGTTGGTTTGGAAGGAGCCTTCTGCATAAAGACTGAACATAGGTCTCAAAAAAAACCAACCTAACAAGAAACATGGGGTATCCAACCCATTTTGTTTTAATAGATCCTCACATGGTTATATTGCCAGCCAGAAAGAGCCAGCAGGAGCATAGCTAATCAGAACAGCATCTTGTGATGATTTATGATAATTGATATCTAATGGTATAATTTTAGACTGGTGCAGTTAGCTTTGAAATCTGAGAGATTCGCAGAATCCTGCAGTGGGTTATTGGTGCACAGAGGAAGCTGCCAGGGGTCTCTGGGAAACATTTAGCCACCCCCCTCACAGAGGATAAACAGACGTCCCTCAGAGACCACTTTTCAGTAATCCATCCTTATTGAAATGGACTGCTGGGAAGAAGGAGAAAACAGCTGAGGTCTGGTATGGGACACACAACTGAATCCTGACAACAGGGCTGGAGAGAGCCCGGGAGGAGATGAATAGGAAGGGATGGGGAACACCAGGTGGGCAGACATCCCACAGGGCCTGGCAGGGCTGGCATCTCCTAGGAAGCAGGGCATGAACAAAGCTGCAAGTGTGAAATTGGGTTTCCAACTTCCTTCCTTTAGAAGAAGCAGAATGAGTATACCGGACACTACATACAGACGTCAGGAAATAACTCACTCGACCACCTTCTCTATCACCCACTGCTTTATAACAGGGCTCAGAAGGCACAGGAATCACTCAGTGCTGGCAGGTGCCCCCTACAAGCCAGCTGGAGGCACACACCTGTGGCAGAGCACAAGCCAGCAGGATGCCCTGTCCCATGGGCACAAGCACAGCCTGGAGCCCCCTGCTCCTCAGTTTCCTGTCCTGGATGCAGAGATCACCTCAAACTTTCTCACTGCACAACAAGAGCCTCTTCCTGCTCCAGCAGCCGAGGACGTGGATGGTTATTTGAAATGCTTTTAAGTCTATTCCTTTGATTTCTATGTTCGTATTCACGAGGCAGAAAAATAGGCCAAAAATAGGATTTGCTTTGATGCGGTCTCATCTTCTTGTTTATTTCTCATTGTTTCCTCCCTGTATAACTATGTAGGTCAAACAGATCGCGTTAATTTTGGTGCATCTGTCTGAGCACCACTAACATGTAGGTTAAATGGCAGCAATGCAGGGCTCTCTTAGCAGGGATACGGCAGCATTAGCTCCCTCAGCTTGAATAAGTTTGACCCAGTTATCAAACTCCAGCTTCACAGCCAACATTCCATAATCTGCTTAAAGCTGCAGATACTTGGTCTCGTCAGAAGGCTCCGTGCCCCCACTGCAGCCCCTGGAAGAGCACAGGAGACCTGAAGGTGCCTCCCAGTACCAGCACCTCTGTGGCTATCACAGGCCAACCTGGAAGCCAGCCCTTCCAACAGGGAGCACATTTGCAACAAGATTTGGGTAATTTGTTCCTAAAGGCAATGCATTTCTAAATGCTTTCTTAAGGCAGCCAACAACTGCTAGCAGAACAGCACAAAAACTCTGGCATGTCACATTTGCCTGCAGTCACTGAGCGCTGCCAGCCCAACACACACCACTCATGCTGGCTCACACCAGCATCTCAAAGCCCCTTCCCTATCCAGCTTGCTCAAAAAAAAAATTGATATCCCAGGAAAAAAAATATCACAACACTATTTCTTAAGCAAACATTAATGGCTTTCAGCAGAATTTGAGCCAGACTTTCTAAAGACCAAAATCCCTGGAAGCCACAAAGCTACAAGTCCCTGTGCTACAGTGTCCCAGCCCAGCCCCTCCTCTGCAGGCATAGTTGTGTGAGTCAGGCACAGCTCAATCCCGCTCCTATCAATGAGCACAGATTTATGTGAATTACAGCATCTTTTGCAGAAAACAAAGGTATTATTATGAAAAGCATTTTTGGAGGAGGAAGGCTTTTTGTGGTTGAGTGAGAAATCCATAACCTGATAGGACTCCCAATTCCATGGCCTCCCTGCAGGCAAAGCCTCAGCACGTCATTTTTGACCAATTGTAATTTCAAGTCATTTTACCTTATTTATGGGCAACTACAAAGACACTTGAGCTAGTAAAATAATTCATATTTGTTCACACAAAATCCAGATTTAAAATACAGCCTTCTTCAAAACAGATCTGCATTCTGAGGAGCGCATTCAAAGTCATCTTTCTGGAAAGTTCACAGCACAAGCTCTAAAGCACTGCTGTTTTCTCCCTCTCAATCCTGACCTCTCCTGAGGTACACACGACCACCTCATGCTCCATTTAAAAAGCCCCAGCACATACACTTCTGTGGAGAGCCAGGAGGTTTCTCCTACAAAGACAGGTTCGTTGATGCCAAAGCTCCCGTTTGGAGCCAGCCCCTAGCAAAATTAGGTACCAGCTTTCAAAAAAGATGAACAAACACCAAACGGAACCCAAGCCTCTTCTCTCTGCACAGGGAGAGTAGCACACACGTTGTGATGAGGGAGTAATCCCACCTGGGAACTTCCAAGCTCTTGCTTTAACAGCACAAAAGCCTCACTAAGTAGAAGCAGCTAAAAGATTCTTCTCACCAGGATACCTTCTGGAGTGCCTAAAGAAAAACACTTCCCCCCAAAGCAGGGCATCGCAGTACCTCTGAAACTGACGCACCGTGCCAGAAGCAGTTACCTCACCGTTTGGATGATCCATGCTCCTCCACAAACCACATCCTCCCCTCACAAAGCTCCCTGTTGTCCTCCTGCAGACCCCCACCACCCCTCAGCCACCTCTCTCCCACTTCTCGCCTCCCCCACTTTCCCCTATTAGTCCCACCTGCACACATCTCCCCAGCCAGCACACGCAGCACTGCTGCCCCAGGCCAGGGCTCCTCTCTTAAAAGGACCACCGATAGCTTTCAGCTCTGTAACACAACGGAAAGCACAGCAACGACAGCAGAGCAGCAAGATCCCAGGCTACCGCAAGCAAGGATCCACTCAAACACAACAGCTATGAGCACAGAAATAAAGCAAAGAAGCTGCTTACCTTTGGAAGGTCTCAGCTACACAGGGAGCTCCAGCAAGATTCCCACCCTCTACCACCAGCCCTTAAATGAGGTCTGGCCAGGGCTGGATCCTCCCCCACCTCTTCATCACTCGGGTACATTGCATGCACCTGTGCTCGCTGGGCTGGCCCTGCCTTCCACCAGGTGCTCAATCAGTGGAACAAACCCTGACTTGCCTTTCCACTACAAGCTCCCTCAACATTTCCACCCCTGTATTTTACATCCAAATTTAACAGTAGAAACAGGTGTTTATGAGCTAGCCTCTAACCAAGCATCAATATTTATTACCTGGTCAACTTGTTCTCCTGCCTGGCAAAAGGAAACCTTGTCACTTTGGGAAAGCAAAGATGAGGTGGTGCAACCTTTTATTGCTCCATCGGGAGATTTTGCCTGAGCTGCCAGCAGAGCTGATGGGAGCTGTGGAAGCTGTGCAGGACTGCAGGGCTCCGGACATGAGAAAGCAGAGGATCTCCCATCCCTTGGCATATGCACTGCCTGCATGGGAAGGACAGCTGTGCAGTGTGCACTAACCAAGTTCACTGCACAGCTCCCACAGGCTGCCTTACACCATCAGAGCCAATTTACTTCATCTGTTACGCCTCTCAGTTCTCCATCTGCAGCAGGGAGATAATACATCTTTCCTCCAAAGCCTTTGTTTTTTTTCTGCTTAGATAGTAAAATCTTTAGAGCAGGGAACGTCTCGCTGTACATTTAAACAAAGCCTTGAAGAATGGCTTGGGTTGGGGCCTTCTGAGTCCCGAGAAACCCCACCCCACAGAAAGCCAAACAGGCTGGCACCAAACCAGAATTCTGCCTCTTCTCATCAGGAACAAACAGCATCCTGATGATCTTGCTTACCTTCCCCATGGTCTGAGAAATTGCTGGAGGATTTATTTTTGTGTTTTCTTTCAACATTCAATGATAAACAAAGGATGCCAACGTTGAAAGCTTTTGTATGTACACACACACACACACAAAAGCTACAGCATCTTTTACATTCGATGTGTTCTGAATTTAATTTTGCCCCAAAATGCTCTTGGGGGATTTGTATAGTTATTTTAATAGTCCTGATTTTAAATCCATTTAAATGTATTTATGCACCTTTAGACCAAACTCATTCAGGCATTTACACCACAGTAATGAATTGTATGACAGCAATGTATACACAGAAAGAAATCCTTTCCTTTTGTAGATCATGTATTAGCAGAGATTTATGAATTCAATGGTTAAGTTCATTGGCATGCATAGAGTCGAGGGACCTTTGTCAAAGTAGGACTTTTGATGATGACTGTTTGAGAAGACACGCATTGAGAAAGTCTTTCCTATTTTCACGTCAGGAAATTAGAAATATTATAATGAATTCCAGTTTTTCACATCTTTCATCAAAGCCTTTGAAAAAGGTCAGTATTTAAAGGCATCATTTTAAATGCCTGCTGCAATTTGCCTTACCGTGGTAATTATAAGGAAAGATCCCATAGCGTAACAACAAAACAATCCTGGGAGACTCAGGAGAGTCCTGATTGTCAATGAATTTCAGCATCCGAAGGAAAAAAAGGATGCACGTCACAGCCATGATGAGTATGATGGCCACAGTGAGCACTACATAAAGTATTTACATTTCATGCTGTCTCCGAAATGGGAGCTCCCCAAAGCCTGGGGTAGCCAAATATGCTGAAACACAGATTTACATTCACACTTTCAAATCGGTTCTTTATGTATTTTCTTAGTCAAAACTGTTTCATGGCGACCTGCTGATTTGACCCCATTTTAAGAGGTTACCTACCCTGCCCCCAGCAGGTTTTGGCCGCAGGTACTCCCAGCTGCATGAGCCGGCTCAGATCCATACCCAGGCCTTTCATCTCTGTATGACTTGCTCCCATTCTGTCCTTGCTCCAAGAAATCGGGAGCTGTTCCCACCCCAGAGCCGTCTGAATAACACGAACCCCATGCAGAATGACAGCTAGCTCCCCACCTCCAGCACAGCCACTTTCTGAGCACAGTTCAGGGCAGGCTGTCCTCGTCACAGCCCCCAGACACAGGGCCGGGCCTCACCTCCTCTATCCGAACAAAGGAAGCGTTCCGTGCCTCCTACGAAGGAAAAGCCACCTCCAGCCCTTTTTGAAGCATCTCTCCCCACGCCTCTATTGAAAGACATCACCCCTGCCAGCAGCCTCGCAGAGTTGAAGGGAGGACGGCTGCTGGTTAACGAGAGACAGCAGTGCTGCTCAACGCCTACCAGGTCGTCCAGCACTGACTGCAGTTGGGTTCGATCCTCCCTTATTACCGCTGCAAAAAGCCTTGATATCTGATTGATATCAAGTAATGCTTTTGTGCGCCTCCAGTGATTGTAACTAAATGCAGTTAACCTTAGAAAGCCACTTTTACAAACGGAGTAGATTTATCTGCATTTAAATTTTAGTTCTTGTTCAAAGACTTAAGAACAGGTTCCTCCCCATTATTCAATTTAACAATAATAATAAAAACCTCCGTGACAACGATAACAAAAAGACTCTGATAAAGCCTGAAACCTTTTTGATAATGAAACATACAATTTCCCTGTTTGAAGCATCATTCCCCAGAGAACATTAAAAAAAAAAAAAGAAAAAGACACAGAAGAACTGACGTTTAAAAACCGTTAATGTAAAGAACTGCGTACGTGAATGGTCCGTGTGAAAAACAGACTTTGAGAAAAGCTACAGAAAAAATAGTGGGTGGGAGAGGCGAGACAACTTAAATGCAGTGTCTCATTAGGACAATTACAGGAGTCAATAAAAACTGGCGAAATTGAAAAAGATTCACTACGCTGCTCAGTTCAATTTCCATTTAATGCAGAGACAGATAGGTCAGCTGCAGCCAGCAGTCATCTCATTTGGATCCCGTGGCGCTGAGGACACGGCAATATCGGTAACTGCCTTTTTGCTCATACCTTTGTGGGATCATGACAGCTATTCAGCATCTCGCTGCTTTTTTAAGTAGGTCTATAATCACACATCTATATGGTAGTTCCAACAACATTAATTAAGAGCAGATAAACTGTCATAGAAGAAACAGTAACACACATTAATTAAGGTTGGTTCCACGCTGACTCGATTCAATTCCAAATCTTCCAACTTCTTTCATCAATACCTTTTCATTATAATGCCAGAGGGGATTTAATTCACCGAGAGGATGTCAACTATTCGAAGAGGCTGAAGCACGTGGGATGTCAGCAGAACCATCAGAAGTGCCAGATGAATCCTCTGGGGACAAATGAGCGAGGCACGAAGTGCACAAGCACCCAGGCAGCGGGTCACACGGCTGTGCCACGGAGCACTGACACGAGCCGTGCGAATTACGGGCTCCATTTAATGCACCCCGTGACTCTCGCTTCTTACCGTGCGTGATTCAAATCAGATTTCAATACTGTTTGGTAGCAGTGAGCACTTCTAAATTGGAGAGCGCAAGACCTCTGTCTTTTAACATGCCTGCCTTCGCTTGGCAGAGCTCCAGAATCACCCGGATCAATACTGAACAATTGCTTACAAACACCTGTTTGTTTCAAGCTTAGGCTCTTTGCTCTGCTGGAAAAAGCCTTGAGAAATGTCCCTCACATCTCACAGTGCTGAAATCCTCCTGCAGCCGCCATCACATCTGCATCGCTTTGTACTCATAGTAGCCATGAGCTCCTGCCACAACCTCAGCTTTCACTGAAACTACTGGTCAGAGCTCCATGCAGTTTTTGAGCCTCTCGGGAAGGCTGATGTCTGCAAGTTCCATTTCAAACAATCTGGAGTCTTTGCTGACTGAGTAGGGAGCTTACATCCTTATTTTTTTCTTTTAAACACAAAAAATGCCCATCTCCAGAGTGCAAGGAGTGCAACCACATCATTTCTCCTTCTGTCTAGGCAGCCTGCTGAGTCCAGTGCACTGCTCCTATCTCTCAGGACCTCGCAGGTGCCCAAGGTCAGACACTTTCCCAGCAAAGCTGGGAGCACAGCTCCCCAGAAGCATGTTCTTGTCAACAGTGTGAGTCTAAAAACTCATTTGGAGACACAAAAGCAACTAATTAACCTGAGAAGTTCATTTTAACAGAGAGGTAGGGCTGAAAAAAAATACTAGTCTGTTTTCTTCCCCTTAGGATCCGCCCCATCAGTACCCAAAAGCTATGGCCAGAACCAGCACTGCCCTTAATACTGGACTCCCAGCACGCATAGATCTGTTCCCATTATCCTCCACATCGCCTGGGATTCCCAAGCAAGGAGATGCTTATAAATTAGCCATCCTGGCAGTGAGAGACACATCTGTGCTCAAAGTGGGCAGGACCTCCTTCAGTGAGAAGATGCTTTATTTTGTCAGATCATCAGCAGGCTCCTTCCCCTCCAAAGCTGCGGGGGAAAACGCTGAGTTGGTTCTTTATGAGCAGATTTCATGTTTGCCTCTGGAAGGCAATGAGCAGAATCCTAAGGTAATGGTTCTGCTGACAAGTTCCCTTCAGATGAAGAGACGGTGGTGCTGTTTACGTGCTTTCATTATGATAATGTCTATACTTGCAGTAGGATGCTGGCTGTCAGGAGCCCCAGGAGAGGTCAAAACCTCGTGGGGCAGCTTCCTCAGCATGCGGATGGGTTTTATGCACAGCTCACAACCCGTGGTAAGCTACCTCCTGACTTCTATGGCGATGTTTATTTTGCAGGTCAAAAACAAACAAATAACATCTTCCAAATATTTTTCTTAAATCACGGCTCCCTCACACGAAGATGAGCAACGTTCCTTTACAAAGAAGGTGAAGAATTTCACGGGCTTTGCATCTGCCCGTGGGTCCAGCACCTATTTTGCTTTGCTGACTGCTAAAGCAGTGACACCGACTGCACCACACTGCACGTCATTTCTGTGGGCACTGGGAGGGAGGGCAGAATGAGCAAACTTTCTTGTTTGGTTGGGTTTTTTTTAAGCCTTTGGTTTCCTTGCTGCACTGACAATAATCTCAGCAAGAGCTTCCTGTGCTGAGTGGGAGGACACACAGGGCTGGGGGCTGCGTGTCTCTCAGGGAGGGGCAGCAGGTCTGTAGGCAAGGCAGCACACGGGAGGAGATCAAATCACATCTCCATCTTTGCTGGGCTGACACCAAGCAGGCTCATCTGCCAGGCGCAGAAGCCAGGTCGTGTACTACCTCCTGAAATCAGATGTTATCTCGGCCCAGCAGACTTCATGTGATGTGATTTCCCAGCAAATAACGGAGCCCTGCAGAGCAGCCAAGCCCTGCACTCCGTTCCCCCACTGCCTCCTGGAACAGCAGCAAGTCCTAAACTGAACAAGGAAAAGCTGAAGCCGGGGCAGTTCTCTGCCTAAATTAAAATAAATATAAATTGGACAGAGGCAGCCATGTCTGAGCAGCAGCTCTTCTCCCTCCTTCATCTTGATGTCCTGGCCCCACTCGCAACCTCCATCTGAGCACGGCTCAGGGCCATTAGGACCAATTCCATCTGAGTGCTATGTACCTTCAGGTCCATTTTCTTGCTGGCTTCTATTTTTAAAATTGCTTTAGCTTAGATGAGTATTTCACCCAGTGCAGAGTCAGGCTGCCATTTGGTCTGAACGCCTCCCTTCCCTGCGATAAGCATCCCACTGAGCACAGACACCTCCCTAAGGGCTGCACTCAGCCTTCCGTGGGCTCTGAGCAGAGGTCCTGTGTCACCTCCTGTCCCCGTGTCCCAGGGGAACACCATGGGCTGGGAGAAAACACTCCTGGGACAGGAGGGCACAGCATCCCAAATCAAAGTGAGGAACTGATCCTGCAAACTGCAAATCCTGCAAAATACTGTAGACAGTGTCAGGCTGTCCCCACACGTAGTGCAGCCTCCCCATTCCAGGCACCATAGCACCCACACGCCTCACAGCACCACAAGCCACCCAGAGGGGCTCAGCACACCTCCCCAGTAATTGATTTCATTAAATATCTGATGGTCTTGATTCATCTTCAGGGGACACATTCAAAAAACTCTGTCAACAAAATATGGCAAAAAATGTTTCACAGAGAGAACAAACACAATTCAATTGAGAAAGATATTTTCTCCTAGCTGTGTGTTTAAACTAAATCTCATTATTTTTTGTTATTTTTCATGTGTGCCATATTTATAACAATTTAAGTGACAAGACTTAACAATGGGAAAGACAAAGAGAACACTTTGCTCATTTTGCTAGCTCAACCATACCTTTACAATGGCATAAGAAAAAACTTCCTTTTCTAAACCCAACACCATCTTATCTCAAATTCACCCTGGAGATTAAGATCAGCTGTCAGAGCAATTTTCCAGCCCGCTTAGGAGCTGAGAAAGGAACAGTGGACGGAGAGAAGAAATAGAAACACACATTTATCACTAAATAAAATGAAGTTATAAAATTAAAAAAAAAAAAATAGCAAAAGGAAAAATCAAAGCAGTGTGCATAACTAAAGCATCCCATCAAGATGCATGTAATAGTGCACTGCATTGAGGTACCACAAAAGAGCTGGTTTGCCCCCATGGAACAGCTGATAGGTTTGATAAACTCGCACAACTTGCTTTCATAGCTCACAGAATGCAGTTGGCTGCTGCAGCATCTCCCTGCTGCCCGGTGTGTGGGCTCATCCTGCTGCCACCAGGACGGCTTCCCAGCTGATCCCTGGGGTTCTCACTCTGCCTGGCTGGGGGTCAGCAGTTGAGGGCAACCATGAGTGCAGGCGCTGCACGCAACCAAGCACAGCGTTACAGCACCGCGCAGCTCGGAGACAACTGCAGGCTTCATTTCAGATACATGCTCTTATCATAAGCACTGCAATGGAATGCGCGTTTTAGGAGGTGATTATCATCTCCCTAACAGATGGATTTCTTAAAGAGCAGTGGATGTTTTGCTCGTCTCAAGCAGGACATGTTACAGAAGGGTTATCGGCCCCACTCCTCAGCGCTTTTGTGTGTAGAGGTATTTATTTTCTTCTGAAATATAAGAAGATTCTCTCTGAGAAAATAAGCATAAGACTTGGAGGCCTTTTTTTAACAACAACTTGATTCTCCAACAAAATGCATTTACCGACAGCGAGAATAACTGTAAAGATTCCTTTCACAGCTTCATGGACTCCAGGCCCTCCAGCTTACCGTCTCACCAAAAGAATCCCTGAAGATGGAAGGGACCTTGCAGCAGCCGCCAGCCCCCTGCAGCCCTGGGTGCAGAAGGAGAGGAGCACTGGGGCCGCCCCTCCATCCCCACCCATTTGACTTTGGGAGCAAAGTGAGAGCCAGGCGTGACTCCTCCAGGGCTGAGATGCCATCATGGTTGCTGGAGGCAGACTGGAAATTAATTTTTTGTGTCAGCCTGAAGAACGGCGCGTTCAGTACACAAATCCCTACGGCTGTGACACTAACACTGTACTAAAGGAAGTGCTTGCAAGTACTGGAACAGGTGCAGAGCTCCCAGCTTGCTGCTGGGGAATAGAAGTACAGGAGCGTACCTTTGTGATCTGGAAAACCTTCCCTACACCAAAGGCATAGGCACAGTACGAAGACAATTCCCTGCGTGTCGCTAATGCTCTGACATTCTCTGTACTGTTTTCAGACAGAACAACTGCGAGAAGTCATTTAATTAATTTTTATTGTCAATATCGCTTCCCTGCACTCAAATACTCCAGCAAAATTACCTTGTTTAGGAATTACAAAAACATCTCTATTGGTTCTGGATTTTATTTATATGAAGATTATGACTTCCAGCCAAATCTGAGTCGACAGTTTCCCTTTAGCTTTTGACTTATTCCCACCACATTTTACTGAATGGGATTTGGATCCCTACCTCATGGGGCTCCATCTCAGTGGGGTCAGCGTGGGAAATGATTGGGCACTGTGTCTTTTCTCTATAGCTGCAGGGCACCAGCACCACTGAAAGGGATGGCCATGTCACCCACGTTCTTACACCCTGCCGTTATATTCAAGGCACCAACAGAGCTGATTAGCTTTCAGCCACCCACTGAGCCAGTCCCGGTGTTCACCCATCTTGCTCAGCCCTTCGCTATGGATTTCCCAAGAGAAACAGCTATGTAAGCAAATCTGATGTCCCAGTGATCACAGACTTGGGGAATGTACCCCTTCCCAAAGGGAATAAATATCAAGCAAAGCAGGCAGGCTGAGCAGCCCCACCAGCACACAGCGCCTGCAGCTGGCCCTGTTCTGCCACAGCCCCGACCACCATGTGCCAACCGGTGCCTCCGATCTCAATTTGCATTTTATCTGTGATCTTTTAACGAGGTCATTTGCTGTTGTTGCTGGAAATAGAAACCTGCTGCAGCTCTTAAGGCTAACTCTTTTTTCATGGAAGAGAACCTGCTGTTGTCCTGTTGGTTCTGGTGCACTGAACGTGCCAAGGGCTATGGATGAAAATTCTGCAAAGATATGAACTCTGCCAGTCGCCAAGCACTGCAATGCATTTACAAAGGAATTGCACTCCAATTGTACTGCGTGTAAAAATACCATGCATATAATTACGAGGCTGAATTTAATAACATTGAAACAAAACTCCGTTCTGATGAATGCATAATTACTGTTATTAAAATATTTATGAAATAATAAATTTATTAGAAAGCCTTCTGCATATGAGCTTGCAGAATATTGCTCTACACGACTGCTAAAATGGCAGCGGAGAAAACAAGCTGGCAAGGCATGGAACCCAAGCACTTCCCTCTCAGGGAATAATACAGGCACAAAGGTTTCCAGAGATTCCTCTCCAGAACTTGAAGAGCCAGAATAATAAATTCTCAATTTTCTATTTTCTTCCTTTGCAAATTCGTCACTTCTGTCCACAGAGGCTGTTGAGGAAGCAAATTCCTTGTGGAGTTTTTGTTTGGTTGTTTTTTGTTGTTCTTGTTTAGAAACTGGAAAAGCACCACTGAAATGACACAGAAGTAAGAACTCCAGCACTCATCTGGACCATCTGGGGTTTAGGCTTTAGATGAGCCTGAATCAGACAGAGGCATTTCCCAGGTCCCAGCTGACTGTTAAGCTCAAGGAGAAATCTCTCACCAAAGCACTCACAAAGTCTAGTTGTTGGTACCTAACTTCCAGCAAAGAAAAGCAGAAATCTTGCTTCAGAAGGATACCTATTGCATCTTATGTTGCACTTAAGCCTCATCGCCTGCTGTGAGAGTACAGTCAAGACAAAACCAGGAAAATTTCCAGCACAGAAGATAAAAGCCCTCCATTTAGGACAAAAACACCTGTTTCTTAGTCACTGGCTTTGATATTATAGGTTGGTCTCTGATTATTCTTGTTTTAGGAGGCCTCCTGGAACCAGGACAAATAGAAGCTTGAAGGTGCCCCAAGGACTTAGATGGACTTTCATCCAGCTGCCATCCAGTTCCATTTCATCCAGTGCTGGGTGGACTCTCCAGAGAAAATGCTGGAAAACTGTGCTAAGAGAAGCATGTGCTAAGAGAAGCAATCTTCAGATTTATAGTCCCATTTATTTATTGGCACTCTCCTAAGAAAGGTTAGGATTAGGTCTGTTGTGTATGATAGTAATAAATGGCTGCTATAAATATCGCATATGGGGATGTATGTAGCCACTTTTACACCGTATCTTCTCCATCTGAAATTTAGTTTATGAACAGCAAGATGACTTTTTCATCTAGCCCAGGAAAGTCTCTGTTATACCACAGTCAGATTCCTCGTGCCTACAGCAATACAGGTGTCCAATCTGACAAAGGAAGCAGAGGTAGGGGTTGTATCGAGCCATGCAAGGAGAACCTGGATCACAGTCATTTTTCAGTGCAGATCTGCAGCTTAAGGCTTTGGCTTTGTCAGCAGTTGTTATACCCACAAGCGAAAAGGCAAAAACAGTTGTAAAACAGTGAAAGCAAGATCTAAGGGCATATCTGCAGCATGCAGTGGACTAAAGGGACCACACCAAAGCCAAGTCCAAGTTATCTTGCTTTTGAACTGAAAACAGTTAGGCAGCTTCAGCAAGTCTGGGCCAGACCTGAGACTTCAGAGGACGACTGCCCCCAGCCAGCAGCCCCCCCACAGGGCATCTCCCCCTGCCCCAGCTTCATGCTGACCTTGGAGCTTCTCATGCCCATCATGGGTTATGCTCATCTCCTGTCACCGCCAGGCTGGGCAGCAAACTGTGTGCAACCTACTGCCTGCGCTGCTCAATGCCTTTGAGGTGGTGCTGTGTTAGCAGAGCACACCCTTCCTCTACAAATCCCACACCCATGATTCCTCTAAGCCCTGGCACTGTAACAGGGTGAGATGGGCACAGCCAAGAGCTGAGCAGCCCAGTGATGCACCCACAGCAGCAGAAATGGAAGCACAGGCACACTCCATCCAACCTGCCCCAACACAGCCTGGCTCTGGGACCCACTGTTCCATGCCAGCTCCATCCCCAAGCAGTGCCCTGACAGATGGGTCACCGGTACCTACAAAACATCTAAAAAGCAATAAGTAGATAACACAGATATATAATATATATGTTTATGAAATTATATATACACATAGGTAGGGGTCTAGTACCAGATCTGGAGGTTGGTGGCCCTGCCTGTGCCATGGGGGTTGGAACTTTTTGATCCTTGGTGTCCCTTCCAACCCAATCCACTCTATGATTCTATATAACACCTACATATAACAGGTTCATACAGGTTAATGCAGAACCATCAAACTGAACAGAAATCTTACAACTCCCAACACTGCTGTAAGCCTTCCTCCCCCGGTGGGTCAGATTCTTCTTTTACCAAACCCAGAGCTGTCTGACATGCCCTACATGTGAGGCTGTATCCATGCCGTGCAGCACAAGGCCCCCAAATGAAGGTCTCCCAGGCCTGCTTCCTCTTCTGTCCACTCTGCTCTCAGGCACAGAGTGGTGATCTCTAATGAAAGGCACCTCACAGGCCTTTGGCATGCTCCCCAAGTTCATTTAAAAACACTCCGAAGTGAGGTCCTGGCTTGCACTTCCAAGTCAGCAAAGAATACAAAGATATCAACTTCTCAACGCACGCATCCGTTCAGCATGCTAATGCCTCCCCGAACATCTCAAATGACACAGCAAAAGCATCTTATCTCAGCAGGAACTAAACAGCATTACAGGGACACCGGGCAGTGCTGCTGGAGCTGTAAGGGCAGCAGTCAGGTGGTGCGAGTGGACGTGTCCAACCCTCAGGAAGGGACAGACCCAGGTGAAGGTGACCATCACCCTCACCCCACTGCAACGCCCTGCACCCAGCCTGGGTGCACACTTTGCCTGACCCCTGACCGTGCCATAAGAGAGGCATTCACATGACAGCCCCGAGGCATGGGAGCAAGAGAAAAGTGTTCAGACTGTGCCCAATGTCTGTTGGTGTCACCTGCTCTTCTCAGAGCAGTACAGCCATCTGGTAGAAACTCGAGCTCTGCAGGTAGGAGAGCTCCTCCAGCAAGCTTCAGTCCATGAAGGAGCTTGTGTGGTGTCTGTGCATGAATGACCACTGCCAAGGGCTGGGGCTGCCATGTTTTAATGTGGTCATGCTTGACTGTCCCTCCTACTGGTAATTAATCATAATAGTTCTATTGCCCTTAGCTGAAGGGTTTTCAGGACCTCGTGAATCATCAGTAGTGTGGAAGGCTTTGAGAAATACTTGTTTTTCTTCAGAATTCTCTCTGCCTGGATGCCCATTCCATCACGCTAATGACCCGGCTATATTGGATACCATGCTCTCAAACAGCCTTAATTACATGCTTCATATCTTCCAATATTATGATAAAATTCACCATAGTCCTATGTCTGGGACAGTCATCATTGTCACTCATTGAGATTAATTTGCGTATCACTATAAATAGAAGTAACAACGTCTGACATTATGATGCAGAATATTGCATGAGGTGGTTTTAACGCCTCCAAGCAAAACTCATTTAATAAAATAAAATATAGAATGGAGTACACGTAGTTTTACAGTATTAGGATTATGAGACTCGAAACCAGATCAATATTTCTTTCATAAAAAGTAATGCCTTGAAATGATCCCTCCATTCGTCATTCCAAAGAGGTCACCTTCTTTCATTTCATTCAAAGAGTGAACAGGGAATCACACAAAGGCACTTGCTGCATGTATGCAACCTTACCAACCCTTACCAACCAGGCTGCCCCTGCACCAGCCCAGCTGCCTGCTGACCCTTTGCTCTCATGAGCAAACTCAGCCTTATACCTCTCTGCATGGATAAGCACCCATCCCCTGGCAGCACCACTCTGCTTCCTGCTGCCTCCTTGTGTTCCCTTCTAGCAGAATCCTATGGAACAGCACCTGCGGCAGG
This sequence comes from Perdix hodgsoniae, assembly GCA_035772895.1. NCBI lineage: Eukaryota > Metazoa > Chordata > Aves > Galliformes > Phasianidae > Perdix > Perdix hodgsoniae. Next base: position 7,149,180 of record JAPSGF010000029.1, on the reverse strand, counting down.
ATTAAGAGCTGAGATTATTGCTAATGATGAACTTTGCCTTGTCAGGAATATGGTTTTTACCTACAGAATGCAGTGTCCCAGTGGAATATACTCATAACGCCCCCACCACACCACTAGAGACTCCACATGGAAGAAAAGGAGTTCTTGACACATAGATTTCCCAGTACTTTTGAATTACACAGAGCAAATAAGACTTCACATCTGTTAAATGTAGCCAATTATTTTGGAAACAATAAAACTGCATGGGCCAGCTTGCTGGCAGGCATTAGGTGCATCAGTAGCAACAAGCACCAATATTTAGAGATGTAAGGAAATTAAAGCTTGTCGAGAAACACAGAAGCCTTTTAATTTTTTTTGAAAGTTTACCCTCTCCTATTTACAGCTTTTCTTGAAATTCACTAAGAGTAACCATTAGAAGTAGTTCTCCTCAATCTTTTAAAAATTGTATCTTCACTCCATTCACTAAAGCCAGCAGCATCTTACTACAAGTTAGGAGAAACAGCAATGAATCACAGTGAGTTCAAGGCCTATCATTAGCACTAGAGAAAAACAACACTATGGCATGCTGAGTTTCTCCCAACCACCAGCAAGAACCCAGGAGCCCCATGGGGTTTCCCTGCAGGAAATTAACTCTGCCCCTGGAATCCACTCCTTTAGCCCAGCAGGAGGGGCTCTGCAGGGGCCTCTGGGGTTGTACCCAGGTCCTGCACAGACACCAATATCTGGGCACACGTGATGCGAGTGGGAAGCTTTAACCCAAGTGATGGGAGAGCAAGAAAACTCTTATTGTGGAGTGAAGGAGACTGTGGAAGCTGACAGGATTAAAAGCATCTGGAAATGACACAAACACACATTCTGAAGCAGTTCTCATATAGCTCTCACGATCCTCCCCTTGGCAATGCTGGCCCACCAGAGCAGGACCTGGTGGCCACTAAAACGCCCCATGCGGGTCCCTGAGGCCAGCTGTGATCCAGCTGCAGCCCAGCCACACAGGCAGCCCCAGTGCACCAGCAGGATCCACCCTTGGGTTTCACTGGGAAAGGCACACCCCCTTCTAGGGAAAGAAGCGCCCAGCTCAGAGCCACACTTGTATGCTGTATTCCTTTCCAAATAATCTCATTTCTCCTGCTCTCATTGTGTCTACAGCAGAAAGCAGGCACTGCAACTTTCATCCTTCTCACTTAGCACTGAGGTACCCGCAGAAGGAAATACAGTAAAAGCACCCAGGGGATTCTAAGGAGTTTCAATTTACACTTCCAATCTAGTTGTACACCTTCATCCCACTCTGTTTTCTAAACTGTTTCCTGAAGGGGCACAGTAATGCATCTTATGGGCCACAGGAACCGTCACTGATGTAAAGCAAAAGGCATTCAGATAAAGAACAGCTGCTGATTGACTATTCAAAACTACATCCACCGAGGACAGAAACCAGGAGCAGTAATTAGTTCATTATTAAAGCCTGTAATGAGAAGTCTGCAGTTCTAAGGGTGTCCAAAAATGAGCTTTCCAGTATAAAAAAAAAAAAAAAGAAGAAGAAATCAATGTGCTGATTCTCTCCACAGTGCATGGTTTAACTCATAGAAGATATGATACATCTGGCATTGTTTCAGCATAGTTACTGAATTTCATAGAGTTGAATTCAGAGGGAAACCTATGACACTGTAAAGTAACAATTTATTCTTTTACAATGTGAAACCAGCAGCCTAAAAAACATCACCTTGAAATCTCCGATGCGTTTAGAAAGAGCTTCCCAAATTGTTTGTCTTATTTTTAGAGCAGATATTTAATTTACAATCTGCACACTGCTTATCTCATGCTCTCACAGAATTGTAATGTGAAGAAGTCATCCTACTTGACACACTTCAGTATTTATGCCTTTCCATCTCCATGCTCTGCCGCACGCATCGCTCCTCCTGTTGCATCCATGCTGCACCCTGGCAGAGATGACGCAGCCCTCTTCCCCAAATTTGCAGCTTAACAAACATTCCCAAACGACATTCTGCAGCTTCCTAGAAAAATCTATGACAAAGCATCACCTTCCACAAAGCAAAGGAAATGCAACTTCTTGCACAGAAGCCCACAGCCTTCAGCAAGGCAGCGTGATGACCGTGATGGTTCCAGCCCACGGCTGCAGCACCCAGCAACGCTGCCCAGGGCTGGATGGGAACGTCGAGGTCTCCCCACCCCACTCTGCTTCTGAGAGGAGGAAATGAAATAACAACGAGGTGCTAAAAGCAAGCATTCAGCCGGAGGCACCCCCATCTCCATCCCTTTCACAGCGAGTCACTGTCAGGCCCAGGCTGCTGCCTTCAGAGCAGCACGGGATGCTCCAGCAGGGTCAGGGTCAGACCGGCTGCTGGTGGGATGCTCCCAAAAATCCAAACCAAAGCATCTTGCTTGAGGTCCACACAAAACCGACGGCAGTCAGACCCTGAATTCAGGCTGAAAGACTTCTTCCTTCCTCTAAATCCTAGGCACGGTTGCATCTCTCATCAGCTGTAATTGTGGAAGAGAAATCCTCGCGCACTTGGCCTTTGGAGGCACACTGCCCTCCCTGGCAGCTCCCGCACCTGTCACAGAACGACCTGCACATCCCCTGTGCCCCACAGAGCAGCGACCTGCTCCATCACACAGCCACAGCCGGGGAGCAGCATCCCTCATGGGGCTCAGCCCTTCCCCAGGCTCCAGGCAGAGCCCTGCCTCAGCCCATCCCAGCTGCTCTCGCTGAGAGTGCCACTCAGCTCCAAGAGATGCAAGGAGGACTTGTCCTTTGATCACACAGAAAATAAACCTACATTTCTAATGCAGATCCTTTGCATCGTTTTTTTTTTTTTTTTGTCTGTCTGTTTGTTTTAACCAAACGAAAGCTTCCACGAAGCTTCAAACAGTAATGGCACAGATGAATTCAAGTCAGAAGACCTCACTATAGCTTTCCCTGCTGCTGCACCTGTTGGCATTGGCTGGAGATGCTCCCAGAGCTCTGTGCTGTATCAGGAACAGACGGCTGAGCTGCACGCACGGCTGCTGCAATTCCATATGCAGAGAGCAAGAGGAATGGCTCAAGTCCTACCCTTCCTGCAGAGAAAGCCCATAAGCATCAGTAGCTGCCTGAGGAAACCCCGCTGTGCTCTGCGTGGGTTATATCCATTTCTTTCCCCATGCATTAAGGTACAGCGTGAGTACTTCGGTTCTCTTCCAAAACGCTGTCAGAGAAACGCAGCCACCAGTAACGTCTCTTTGCAGAGGCCTCCACAGATGGAAGGAGACACCAGGGAAAAGGCAGCCTATGCACAAAACCAAATGTCTGGGAGCCCCCACCCCCTCACCACAGGGTCAGCAAACGCTGCAGGGACCTATGAGAGCCACACGGGCAGCAGAAGCGAATTCATTTCAGCAAATGTGGAGGTTAACAAGTTTGTTGCTTGTTTGTGTATCTTTCCAGTACCTCGTTGCCTCTCACTCTCTACACAACTGCACTCTGTTGCTTAACAGGTCCTCTCCTGCTCCTACCTCAAAATATTTCTTATTTCTCCCTGGCTGGGACGTGCTCTGAACTGTGCTTTGAAGGATGAGAAGGATGAGAGTTCTAGCAGTTCTAGCACGCAGAAAATGTGCTTAAAGCAGACAGAACCAATCTGCAGATACACACTCAGAGAGATCTCTCAGTGTGCACCAGTCCCTGCATTCTGGATGGTTTGGACAAAGAGCAATTTGGAACAGATGCTTAGTCACAATATGTTAAAATGTTTAGAGATATATAAATATCGCTACGTGCAGGAACTGCTCAAATGCCTCATTTTCTGCAAACTCCCTTATGTAACATCAACACCACCGAGGATCTCGCAGGTACCGTGGTGTTACGGGAGGGCTCAGAGCACCCGGGCTTCCCTTCCCAACGGGATCTCAGCGCCTAGGATTCGCCCGTGACTGCGGCTCGGTTCGGACAGCTGCCGGCCCGCTGAGCCATCCTCCGGCACAACTTCGGCCCCGGTTCGGGGGGAGCGGGACCGCAGCCCATGGAGGGCTGTCGGCAATGCGAGAAGTGCGGAGCGAAAGGAGCGCGGCGCAAACAACAGCCTCCGGAGACGGCATCCCAGCGCCGGTACGGCCGCGCAAATTGCCGGGGATTCAGCGCACCGCAGTCTGCCGGGCGGGGGAGGAGAGCGAGGAAAACAGAACCGCGTCCTTCGTGCTCTCTGGGAAGAACGGACAGCACCGAGACCAGAGCGACCGGGCAGGTTCCGCACCGCGCCGGGCGGCTGCCCCGGCCCCGGGGATGGGGACGCGGAGCGGCGGTGGCTGCTGACACCAGATGGGCTCTGCCGGGAAAACCTCCACAAGTTTCCAGCCGGGAAAAGCGGGGGATATCTCCGCCCGCTGCAAAAAGAAAAAAGGAAAAAAAGAAAAAAAACAGACAAAATAATAAAAATAACCCCGCCAGCACCTTCCGCGTGCGAAGGCGGATGATAGGAAGCGAGAAACTCCGCCGCTCGCGATGCATCTGGTGGCGGTGCTGCCGCTGTCCCCGCGCTGCGCAGCGCCCAGAAGCGGCGGATCCCCCTGGGGGTGGGGGACGAAGCCCCCCCCTCGCGGTGCCCCCCCTCCCCCCCCCCGCCCCGTGGTCCCCGGCCCGGCCGTACCCCGCCGCCGAGCCATATTTCTCTCTAACGCAAACCCATCTCAATCACCGCCTTTATTTTTTCCTCTCCTCCTTTCCCTTCACGGATTGCTTCTTGCAAATGGGGCGATAAATCCAGAAAGTGCCACGCACCGTAGAGAAGGAAGACGGGGGAGGATGCTGGCATAGAGGGGGTGGTTGGGAGGGAAACGAGAGGCTCCGAAGGGGAAGCGAATGAAGCACCTGAGGGGGCGCGGGCAGAGTTCGCCTCCGCCGCGCGGCTCGGCACGGCTCGGTTCGGCACGGCTCGTTCGGTTCGGCTCTCCGCTACCCGGCGCCGCGCAGCCCTACCTGGAAGAGCCGGAGGATGTTGGCCACCATAATAGACACGGAACTTCCCGACGCCCCGATCACTCCAACTACTTTCTCCGGCTTGACGAAGACGGGCGGCTCCCCGTTGGTGCACCTTACGTCGGAGGTGTCCTTCTGGATGAGCGCCTGCACGAAAGTGAGCGACTGCTCCAGCGCGTAGGTGTCTCGGGAGCAGGTGTCCAGGATGCGAGCGCCCAGCGTGACATTGGGCAGCAGCTCCGGGTCGCTGTTGATCTGGTCCAGGGCGTAGAGCATCGCTTCCAGCCTGTGGATGCCGTTCTCCTTCTTAATGTCCCCGCAGGGCACGCCCGGGGGACCTTTGGCGTGGACAGGGAAGAGCCCCCCCAGCGTGATGTCCCCCTCCAGCCGGATGGAGTGCGGCGCGTACATCTCCTGCCCCAGGGCCGCCTCGGAGAGCAGGAACTCCAGCAGGCAGCAGGGCAACTTCACCAGAGTCAGGAGCCGCAGCAGCCTGCCCAGGCGGAGCATGGTGCTGCCGGTCGCCCCCGGGCGCTGCCCCGCGTCCCCCTGCGCCTTCATCCGCCCGCCGGGGCGCGACGCGGGGCTCGGGGCGGGATGCGGGGCTCCGGCCGCTCCCGCCCGCCGCTGCCTCCGCCGCGCTCCGCGGCAGCTCGGCACAAGGGAGCCGCGCCGCGCCGCTGCCGCTTTAAATGGTGGCCGGGGCCTCTCCGCCCCCCGCCCCCTCCGCCGCCCCGCCCCGGGGCCGCCGCTGCGCAGGATGCGGCCGAGCCGGGGCCGGGCGTGGAGGCGGTGCGGCCGCGGTGGCTCCGGCCGTTCGGCCCCGAGGGGCTACAGGTGGAGGAGCGCGGTGCGGCGGAGCCGGCGATGGATGGGCAGCGCCGGGAACGTGCGGAGCCGGCGATGGATGGGCAGAAACGGGGGCGAATTGGCAGAGCCGAGGGCGTGCAGAGCCGGAGCAGTTTGGCTCCCCGGGTCCGGGAGGCGAGCGGAGCCCTCGGTCACCGAGGAGCCGCGGCCAGCCCGGCCCCGGCAGCCGGAGCGACGTTCCGGCAGCCCTCGGCGTCAAAGCGGAGAGCCCGGCTCTGCCATGGGAGCGCATCCACCTTGCCGCTAATACCGGTGGAGCCAGTGAGGAGGAGGAGTTTGGATGTAACCCCATATTCCCGAAACCGAAGTAATGCAGCTGATCTCATGCTTTTTTTTTTTAAGAGCTCCAGACCCATTTTGTCCCGTGCATCAAGATCTCAAGGATGCTAGAACATCTGGTTTTGTTCCGTTCAGCCCTGAACTGTAATAGCCAAGGAGATGCACCTGTTGCTGTTCTCTGCTGAGCAGCAAATCCATATCCTGATCTCTTCCCAACTCGAGAGTAATGCAAAATACAGTTCTGATGTCTGGTTCCTGCCAGGCCAAGCATGTATTTTTGGAAACTGTCTTTTAATTCCTTCTGCACGAACACTGGGCCAAGCAGAGCTGCTGTTCATCATCCTACCTGCTCCAGCCCTGATGTGTTCCTTTCACAGCTGTGGGCCTGCCTGCATTCCAGTTTTCAGCCTTTTTCCTTTTCCCTGTGTCCATTTGGCAGAAGTTACTGTAACTAGGTTTTCCAGAGTGTTGCTCCTCAGTTCCACCTCACGCATACATTCCTCAGTGAGGGTGGGTGCATGGGGAGCAGCAGCAGAACAAACAGACGTAGCAGGACCAGGGGTTTTGCAGCAGGGCCAGGATGTAACAAGGGTAACCACCAATAAAAGCAGCTGCAGTTCTCTGCCAGAAACTGTTCTGGGGGCTTAGCACCAAAATTTAGTTTTTCCATGGACTGAAAAAATCTCATTAGAGACTATTTCTTAGTAATTTCACTGTTGTGATCTGCTCTTGCCATCACTCAGCCTTTATTTATCAGTTTTATTCCTCATACAGAGAAAGCACAGCCACGCTGCCTCAACAGATCAGCACTTGCCCTGCAGAGCTCACACACAGGATGGGGCCCTCAGGGTCAGACACCCCTCATCCTCCAGCCCCACCAGCCAGAGCTGCCCAGCCAATGCCAGCAGTGTCCCCACACATCTCAGCTCTGTGCATGGGCTCAGCTGCTGCTCAGTGTCAGCAGTTCCTCCCGAACCATTCCTCGACGATGTCAGCCTCAGCCCCCTTCACATCTCAATGTGTGTGATTGAATGTAAGCTCTTCAGTGCCTATTTACCTCTCGAAGCTCCTCATCGAGAATCTTTGCTGTATTTATTATCATTAAAAAATCCAACTCTAGTGGCTGTACAGGAGAGGTTCCAAGCACGACTCAGGCTTGCCTTAAGTGCTCAAGCTTCAGAAAGAATTTAAACCACCTTTTTGAATAGATCACTGTTCGTGATTTGTTTCATTGTTTTGTGGGATGCTACTATATGAATTTAGAAGTTTTTTAAAGTTTTTTAAGTTTTTGGTTTTTTTTTTCCCCCTGTTTTCTTTTTGGCAAATCCATGCCTCGTTTTGCAGGAAGCTGCCTCATCATTTTGAGAGCTTTCTTGCTTTTTAACCTTTTTTTTTTTTTTTTCCCTTGGGCAAATCCACAATTACATTCAACATGTTTATCCTCTCAGAATTGCAGAAAACCCATCTGCCGTCTACTTCGTGGTTCTTTTCATCACACCCTGGTTACCTAAAAAATTGGTCTATGTATTCCACAGCAGATTCCCTGTGGGAACATAGAAAATTACACACTTGATCAAGGTAGACTTGGGATCTGTCCTAGCCCAGTATCTTGCTTTGGAACAGCAGCAGATGCTGCAGAAGAAAAGACAGGAGCTCTGCAGCATGCAGATGCCTTTAATCTGCTCCTACCATAAATCTCATCCTGGTCTCTCATATATAGGAATTGGTTTAAACCATGAAGCATGAAAAATTATTTTAATTACATTCCAAATTTCATCTAGTCAATCATTACTCTGGATATTTTAGATATCCATAAACACTCCCAGTCTCTTTTCCATTTGGTTTCAGTGGCATCTGGTGGTAACAATTACCACCATTTGATTGGATACCACCTGAAAAAAGTCCTGCTTTTGCCAGTTTTCTCTTTCCTGCTTTATAAATGTAAGTCTTAAAGCAGTCAGTAATCTCCCCTTTATTGTGCATGTTCTCCTTCCACTGCATGCAGTTTTCTACCTACATTCGTTCCGGTGCTTGCAGAGGAGACACTAAAGCCAATAACCCAATCACCTGCATATCTGTGACTGCCATGATTCACTTTGAAGGAACTTGTCATTTGGTTTGGATTATTGCATACCTGGAGGTGAAACAACACCAGCTAAATACCATCTTCAACACGTCACTCACATGTCATGACACATCACAGCATATCTGTGCCTCAGAACCCGCGCCGCGTGGCAGCCCCGTCCTGTTGGATCTGAGAAGCAATTCTCCTCAACCACCACCCACCAGAACGGTTCTCCTCCGCAAGGATTCAGCCCCTGGTTCCTCAGCATACATTAGATTCTGTCCACTCCAGGCTGAACTTCCCCACTCTTAAAGCTGTCAGAGAGGATTTAGAGTTACAACATACTAAATCACGTTAAACTTGTATCCCTAATCTGAAATGACTCTCAGAAAGCAATGTTATTACAGCAAAGCCGCAGAGTGACAACGTTGTATATATTTAATGGGAATATTGATAGAAGCGTAGTTTTATTTTTCCACTGGTGGGAAAGTCGTTTCAATGTTATGCTTAGTATTTCACCTCATAATTAGTCATTCTTGCACTAAATCAAATTCCCAGCAAAAGTCCCTCTCTAAGATCCCAGAGAGCGGCGAATGCTTTCTTTAGATGCCCTAATTCAGTGCTGGAGCACTGTGCTCACACTGGAGCAGGGTGGAGGCCTGGTGTGATGGGAATGAAGCTATTCCATTTCTCTCCCTGAAAGCAGTAGGGGAGGGGAGGGCTGCAGGGCGCTGCAGAGCACAAGAGCAGTGCTGTCCTGCCCCCAGCTCTGGGGATGCCCTCTGCCTCCCACCAGGAAGGTTTGCTTCACAAAAAAAATCCCAAACAAAACAAGACATAAAACAAAACTCCATGAAAATCCTAAGCTGATCTTTTCAGCAAGGGAATTTGTTTACAAGTAAACCGCTACTGGTTAAACACATCCAAAAGCAGCGTCACAAACATTTCTTGTCTGTCACGTAAGATCATGGATTCAGCCAAATTGGTAGCGGATGAGAAAAGGCATTGCCAGAAAGATATCAGCGTCCTTTGGGGAGCAGCACCATTTCCATCACAAGAGGACCTGACTCACATCTACTTTCAAAGAAGCTGTATAATTAAATATTGCTTTTATGTGGGCAGCTGGCAGGGTGAACACAAAATCGCGTTACGTCGGACCCATGGAAGCAAAACAAAGAGCTGTAGAAAAGCAGAAGAGAGAAATAAGACAGTATTTCACATTTTGGTAATGTGGCATGCTGTTGCTGTGCATGGTTGGAGGTCATTTTGAACAACTGTAATGGACATGGTACAAGCAATTAATTTGTTGGGTGAAGTCAGTGTTGGGACAGCAGCCAGAGTGCCTGCTTATCTGGCGCTTGGAAAATAATGAATTTTTGGAGCAGAGGCTCCTGAAAAATCCTGATCCTTAACTCAGTGTTTGGCTGTGGCTGTTTACAAAGAGAAAGTGTCAGCGCGGTGCTGGCTGCCAGGGAGGGGGGGGGAGCAGATCCTCTTCAAGGATGCAGCGGCCTGGATCTTTTGATAGATCTGACCTCATGGAAAGTCAGATCTAGCAAAACGTGTGCACGTATTTATATTGTTATTATAAGCTATTAGATAAAAATGTTGAATTTGTATACATCAAATATGAATTACTGATTGCGTATTTATCATATACACCTTAAATATAAAATAAGTGTTAGGGGTTGTTCTTAATTCTGTGCAGAAATACGAATTGGGTACCTGGTGCTGGAACACAGAGCACCTGGCCTAGCGCTCTGCAGTACCGTGTGACTGTGGTCCCATACAAAACCAAACGGATGGAGCAGTGTGGCTCAGCGGGCCGATCTCAGCTCCCTTCTGGAGGAGAACATTTACTTGATGCTTACGCTTTAAAAAGCCCACGGATTTACACACGGTTATTTTCCATTTCCAGCCATCTCCTGGGTCCTGCCTCCTCTGCACACGCTGCTAGCACTTGAGGAGGAGAACCCCCCAGCTGCAGGCCTGGGCTGCAGCCAACCTGCTGCACCAGAGCCGTTGGGTGCCATTGCAGCACCCCCCCATTCGTTAGGGCTGTGAGCTGAGCCCATCAACGCAGCACACTTAGAAAAGCGAGTCACAGTGCAAGGGCTGGATGCCACCTTCCACACTGCTGCATGGCTACAGCTAACGACGTTTTAAAATTAATACATTTTCATCATATTTGTCTCCCAGCATTTGAGCCTTTCCAGGCAGGGCCCTGTGTTCCCCAGCCATGTAGGACACACAGCCCCCGAAGTGCCATCAGTACCCGTCCCATCGCTCTGAGAGCCATCCAGGCACCTGAGGAGAATGAATCAATCAATTATGCAGGAGACACTTCAAAACTGTTCCTCTGAGATGGCAAATATTTCAAAGAGGCAGCTCTATTAGATGGGCACTTCAGCCAAATCATTACAATCCCTGCAATCCACTGAGAACAGTAACTTTTTCCTCTCAAACACTCACTGTTATCTCAGTTTCTGATTTACTAGGAATATTCTGATTCACTTAATCCCCACAACACCTGCAATGCTGATGGAGTTTGCACGCTCTCAGGAATGAGACCAGGTGGTTTTCTCCACCTGCCCAGGGCTCCGTGCCGAGATGAGCCACCTGCCAGCCCCCAGGGGCAGCTGCATGGGTGCAGAGCCGGGGTCCCCCATGGGAGGCACCCGGGGGGAGCAAACACCCTCCTCCCATCTGCTCCTCTTCAGTGTTTCCCTCAAAAAGCCCCAACACCCACCTAAAAAGAAACACCCAGGCTGCAAAATCAGCCTCTGGGAAAGCCAGTCACGCTTGCTCCTTCCGCCTACTCTGCACATGCTGTGATGGCATCCTTAATGAAGGGATGAAACGCTCCTTGCTTTCCTGCTGAGCCTCCACCCCACTGTGCAGTCCCGTCTCCCCCCCTCCCCCCCCCGCAGCACTCAGCCCCCAGCCCCCCACCCACTGCTCGTTTAGGAGCAGTAAATACACACCTGCATGTAGGTTATGTCATAATTAACTACACCAGTGTGAAAGCAGGGCCAGAAAGGTTTTGCTGGTGAGCTGCTTGCAGAGGGTCCCACCAGACCACATCACAATTAAAACTCACGTTCAAAGCCATAACCAAAACTGCATCTTCACCCTTCCTGACTTTAAAACTTACACCATTTTTGGTATTTACTTGCTTTTATTTAAATAAAGAGAGCTGGTTTGCCGCACAACAGAAAGCCATATGTGTAATTTCATACATTTTCTCTTTGTTGATGATGATTTATTTATTTATTTTTTCTTAACGGAGTTACTGAAAACTCAATTTCGTACACAGAAGCATCGCATCCCTGGGGGCTGCTAAAGAGCTTCACCTCTGTGAGCAGCTCGGACCGCCAGCTGCCCAGCACTGCTTGCTATTAGCTAACTGCGTGCACTGAGCCACCTCAGTCGCACCCCATGGAACGAGGTGCAGTGATACCAAACGCTATCACAGCTGGCACTCATCTTAATTAGTTCTGACAAATCTTGATAATGAATCATTGAGGATATGAGTTAAGCATAAAATAAAGCAAATAGCAAGGATCTTATGTAATTCTCGCTATTCCGATGGCTGTAGAAATTGGGTTGTGAGGTTGCTTTGGAACATTTTATAACAGAAATCACGAGCGTCCTTTGCAAATCGGAAATCGTTTTTAAGATCTCTTGGCTGTGTCCTTTGGATAGGGATGCAGATGCTTCCCCTTGCCCTTGGGACTCCTGTGCTGTTCCTCCCAGGGCTGAATTTGTGTCTGGGTTGTGAGGTTTAGCACTAATGGGGGTCCCTGCCCCGCTCCTGATGGCACAGCACTCCTTCCCCAGCCGCTGCTCCTCTCCCAGCTCCTCGTGTCTGTCCATCACAGCCATATGAAAGCACGTTTAAACAAAATCAAGATGTGCCGCAGGCTGTGCTCATCATTGATCCTCAGCTATTGAGATTTCCATGTCCCAAGCGGCAGTCCAGCAGTTTCTGAGCACTCCTTCTTCAACATTTCCTGCATTTTCCACAGGAAAAAGAAAATATTTTGCCGTGTCTGAAAAGGTCTCCATCCCTTATGCACTAATCCTTTTTTTTTTTCTTTTTCTTTTTTTTTCCTGGGATTCTTTGTCAGTGTAATTATTGAAATGAGGTTTATCAAATCTCATTTAGGGACTGGGAAAACATAGGTGCTCGATTTCCTCTCCCAGGAAATCCTGAGCTAATGAAAGCTTACCAGGCAGGTTGCTGGAGCTAAACTGGCATAGAAAGGAACCCCAAACAACTTGAAGCAACCGCAGAACAAAACCAAAATCCTCATTACCAAAAACCCATTGGCCTGGAGCAGCAGGACACACACAGCTAAATTAACGAGATCAGAAGGATGTGGCTTCAGGCAATGTGCTCAGAGGTGCTGGGCTTGGGTGTAAAAGTAGGTGAGCTGCTTCCAGATCCAGCTCTGATGAGAACTGCCAGGCAGGCTGTCAGGCTCAGACCTGATCCACTTCCACGGAGGTCGATGAAAACTCATTAATTTTAAAGATCAGACCATTAATTTGAAAGCCACTGACAGAGCAGCAAGAGCGGGTCTGAGGACCGAAATAACACAGAGGCAGAGGACATCCTTGCAGTCTCCTCAGATGAATCCTGTAGCTGAGTAGAAGCAGAACGAGGTTAAATCCCTTAACCAGGAGACTGAGCATGCCACAAGTGATACAGGAAGAGCACGCATGAGTGTCAGTATAGAACCACAGAGTCATAGAATTGCTCAAGTTGGAAAAGACCTTCCAGATCATGAAGTCCAACCTCAACCTAACCATAGTACCTTTATTCTACTGACCCACAGCTAAATCATGTCCCTGGGCATATTTTACACCTAAGAGAAAATGGATTTAATCCTCAGCTGGTTTAGATGCTTTGGGTCAACCAAAGCAAGTTTTCTGATCCAAATCAGAAATGTGCAACGGTACATTTTCAATATTTCTGCTTTTTACAATAAAACAGAAGGAAATACGATCAGCTCTTGCAATGACTAGAAGAAGGGATGCCAGCGTGTGGATGGGCTGAGCTGCACTGCGGCGGCCGCAGCCCCTGCTCCATGAGGACGGTCTGTAGGGGCAGCTCGGCATGCAGGACCACGGCTGTGGAGCAGCTGTCCCTGCCTCAGGCTGGCTCTGCTGTGGGTTGGGTGCCCGTGGGGTGCAGTAGGGGTGCTGTTGGAGCATGTTTGCAGGCAACAAACAGAAAGCATTTCATTGCCATGTGAACAGTCGAGAACAAAATCTGATACAGATATTGGATCAAACCTTGTACTCTGTGGCAATCTAATTTTATCCTGACATGTTGATTGCTTGCTCTTCATCTGCGGTTGCTGTCCCAAAGGGTGCGAAGTGAGAGAAGCTGTATTTTCTTTCCTTAAGAAGATGACAGAAAATAAATTCAGAAGAACACCCAAGAACAATGCGGGTTTTGTTATTCACCAGGCAGCTTCACAGAGGGGAAAATCTGGAGCTGGGTTTTTGGGGGGCCTCGACAAATGGTGGCACTAAATGCGATGGAATTTCATACTGCTGTTTCGAATTTTTAAGGCAATTCATAAAGTAAGGAGGTCTTCCAGCCACATGCAGTGCACTTTGGAAGGGATGCTGAGCTGGGCTGGGCTGCTGTGTGTCACTGAGCATCTGCTAAACACCTGTTTAAACAAGGGACTGCAAAACTAAGGGGTTTTAACAAACATCCATACAAGTAACACTACGAACACTGGGTTAAGCCATCCCAGCAAGGAACAGCAGGTCAGATCCTGCTACCAGAAGTAACGGGACACCTGGTGAGTGTGCTGTCCCTGAAGCAAAGGCAGCCATGAGAAACGGGGCCCACATCAATTCAAAAGGCAAGGAGATGCCTTGGGAGACCTGGGCTGGGCTGGAAAGCACATCTCTTGCTTGGAGATTGGTTGTCTTTCACCACAAAACATCTGCTATGAAACTTTGTTCCCAGCTTAGCTCTATCAGAAGTGCGTTGTGGAGCCTCTGAGGTGCAGGTCAGACAGGACCCTGAGTACCTGACCTGCAGGTCATGGACTGCCTTCCATAAATATTTATGTAGATGAATCCTGCTAATGAAAGATGAAAAACTGACACGGATATTTACAGGACCAGAACATAAGGGTTGACTTTGTTGTAAACATTTTAGAAAAAAAATGCATCCCACTAAGAAAACATCATTGGCATCACGTGACAATTCAGTATTTCTTACTCAGCCCCACTCACGTGTAATAAATACAAACTTTGAAGTTGCTTAATTTCAGCAACTTTTTTTTTTCCTTGACCCAGATATAAACAAGCTTTTACTACTGGGACATGAAATGTTCCCACAGCAGTACTCATTTCCCCATCATTTATTTCTGAATTAGAATGGGGGAGGTTTTCTTCTTTCTTTCATTACCTACACTGATAGTGTTCTTCATTATCTATAAGCTCGGAAGTTTTCTTCCACTCCTTGTCTGCTTTCTCCATTAATTTTGGGTATAACTCTGGCTAAATCAAACTGAAGCTTTTAAAACATAAATGGTGGCTTAGGGTTGGCATTAGTAGACAAGAGTAAATCCTCTTTTTATGAGTTTTTTTTTTTTTTTATTTTTTATTAAAGGTAATTTAGTTTAAAGAAACAGAAAATGAAATTTAAAGAGTGATGCTGGAACATATATTAATTTCAAGTGATTAATTTAATTGGAGGGACAGATGATGAGTGAGAAACAGCCCTGTCTGGAGCCCCGCAGCACGGATCCATTGCTAGCTGTCACAAACCTGCCTGGTCTGGAGTCCCAGACACTTTGAGCTGGTTTTGTTAATTGATTCATTAGCATCTTTTCATTCTCTGCAGGGAAAAGAAATTAAGAAAAAAAAAGATGGGATTTTAAAGAAAAGAGAAACCAGTGAAAGACAGGGAAAAATATGAAGTATATGAAGAAGAAAAACATCCTGAGGTAGATATTCCCTCAAGTTGGAATTAAACTATTTTACCTATAAACTAAGTTTGCTCCCTGTTGATGTGAGCTGGTTTCTTTACAAATTACTGGGCCTAAGCTTAATTTAAAATTATATTTTTTCAGGGCAAAAGGTGAAGAACCAAAGATTCCCCTTCCAGTGGGGCTGATGGGGGGTCCCTCGCTCAGTCGCCCCATGAACAGCGACCTCAAGCCACCCAAAGCCAGCACCCAGCATTCCTGTTTGCATCACTGAGGCAAAGCACAACAAAACCTCTTAGGTTTGTTTTGTTGTTTTTTTTTTTCTTGCATTTTCTTCTTACCTTTTCCATTTACACTTAGGTGTTTCAGCAGTAAGTACATTGCATAAGGAAGTCCCACATCAACACAGACATCTGGCAAGGGCTGCTGGTTGTGGGGGCGAGGCGTTAACCATGGAGGGGCCGATGCTGGCAGAAGGCTCATGGCTGTACATGGCTGTGTGTGCACGGCCCCATGGCCAGAGGCAACCACTGGTTACACGAGGTTTCTTTGTGTATCCATTCCACCAAGACATTCATTCCACACATGAATTCTGACTCAAACCCATAGATCATCAACTTACCATCAAAGGAATGTTTTACAGTCGGCAAGATTAAGATGTGTTGAGCATTAAAGCTACATCCCTGGAAATCACAGTAACTGCTAACAATCTTTTTGAAACAGAGCAAATTACCTTTAGTTTTTACTGCCAGAGAGGAGAATGTCCATTTCCAAAATATGAATTTTTATTATCATTTTATCTCTCTCTGTTTTTATGAAGCAAAAGCTATGAAGCCATTTCAAACGTAAATTACTTGAAAGTTCTCCTTCTTAATTCCCACCAGAACTAAGCTCAGCTCCTCTAGATCAAAGTGTTTTGAAGTTCATTTTCCATGCCTATGCCGGTACCATTATGATATTTTTCACTTCTAAGGAACAGAGCCTGGAAATCTAAAGATCTGAGCAGCTTAGGACAATAGTCCCACCTTTACTGTGCCACACACTCTGCATTTTATTGATGAAATTCTCATTCAAGAGCTATAATTCCTTATGTGGTTCATCTTTGCCTTCTTCTGAAATATTTACTTAGAAAAGCATTCACAGAAAGGTTACAACCAACAGCAAAACCAACCTCCCCAAAACTACCACCAGTGTAGGGCCCTTCCATCAATTCCACTCACATCGGAGCTCTGGGTGTTCAATGATTTCCCACTTTCATTCTCAATGTGAAAGTGCCCCAAATTCTCCCACTTAGCAAGCACTGGAAACAATGCAGAGAAGGCTGCAAAGCTGCTGAATCTCTGTGAGATGCAGGGAACATTTTGTCTAAAACGGACCTGTTTCAGTCAGCATACATCACGTGAATTGAGCTTTAAAACTTGAGCCAAGCTCGCAGCTCGCAGCCCATCAGGCAGTACATGGCGGCGCCGTTCGGGGCCCCTGGGACCTGCATTCACTTCCCAGCTTTCTGCAGCTTTCCTGGGTAGAGCCCTGGGGAGCAATCTTCTTCCTTCCCAGCACACTTCATCTTCTGCATAGGAATAACATACCTGCTAATTCACACCGCTCTGGGAGACCACGGCAGTAAAACTTGCAAACATATGAGAAATAGAAAAGCATGTAAGTGTGATTCAAACCCATCTGAAGTTCCTGACTGCAGTTCCTCTTCTTCTGCTTTCCCTGGCTGATGTTTCCCCAGAGCTGCTCTCCTGAGTTCCGTATCGGTCACCAGAGTGCCCGCATTTCCAGGTCAGCAATGCCCACTTTACTTCCCTTATGGAGATGAGGGGTCACACTGTTTAAGATGCAGTCTGTAGTTTCTTTCATGTCCGTGACATGACTGAACGAGGAGCTGGACTGGAAAAGGTCCCTGGGATCAGGACAAAGCAACGGTCAGCATTTACAAAAGGCAGGAAAGCCTCTTTACAAAGGGCAACCAGCAGGTTTGAATGCTTTAGCAAAGTGACCACTGAGCAAACAAGCACAGATCAGTGCCATGTCGCTGGGTTTGGGAACTCGGTGTTGTCTCCAGTCTTCTGTCCCCAGGAAACCACGAGGCTGCTGATAAAGGCTTGGTTGGTAAACGGCATCAGTGCTGCTTCTTAATGCCAAGGCGACATGAATTCACAGGAAACATTCTTTCAAACGGATGAGTTTCTTCTGATCAAGAAAATTGGCTGGTGAAGGTGGCAGTGCTGAGCACAGGCTCCCGTAGTTGTGTCCTGCGACGTCTAAGAAAGCAGTCTGATATACGAAGATACATTTCAGAAAGCATACGATGAACAGCTGAGTTTTTAAAAGAGCCCAGGTCTGCCAGGCATCACTCACAGACACAGCTTTTGGAGGAGCCACTGCCATGGGATGGGTGGGCCTGGTAACAGAGGCTGCTGGCACGAAGGTGTCACAGCGCTGATGCCAGCTCTGTCACTGCTGCCTCGCTGCAAGCAGGAGGAGCAGCACACGAGCTCTTACCCACGGCTTAAATGCAGCATCTCATCTGTGGTACCCAAACCCTGTGGGGGCCTCATTCACAACCAGACCTAATATTCAAAATTTAGAAACGCCATCTGGTAGAGACTTTGTTAAGTAAAAATATCTTCTTATGGAACATAGATCTTGGAGAGAGCTTGTTTTCTTCCCCTGTGCATCTGATCGCACTTAACTGGACAGTCACATTTCAGTATTTCTGGAATACTTCCAAAGGTTTCTGACATGGGGCACGTGCCTAAGCTGTAGAAAAAGAATCAGCTGTGTTATTAATGTGAAATTAGTAGTAACTCATGACGTTTGAGTTATGTTGCTGCAAGGTGTCTTTTTACCAGCTTCATTTATCCTGGTGAACAGCAAGTCCTCTAATTGCAGATATAAATCTGTTGAGGTATGAATGCACGGTTGAAAGTGATGAAAATGTTTAATAAAGTATGTCCCAGAAACAGAGAACATGACTAGGCTGAACCTGTTGACCACAGGGTTTGGGTATGGTGATAGAAGCTCACGCCCTCAGGATGGCCACACTGACACCACATGGTCAATGGAATGGGGGACAAACGCTACGTCTGCTCAGTATAACTGTTCCAAGGTATTCGAGCAGCCAATGAGGCATGAAAATCCTTTTTAGCAGCACAACTTCTGATGACCTCTTGTAACAGAGGAGAGCATAGAACATAGGCACCTTGCCTACAAACTGCAAACATCCAGTTTGGGGTTTTTCCAGTGAAGTTTTATGAAGTCATGGTTAACTTTCATGGTCCAAATCTCGATGATTAAAGCTCTTATGACAGACCTCTGTAAAACTGAGAACAGCTCAAAACAGTGGTTTATTTAAAAAAAAAGGGGGGGAGAGGAAATCACTGTTTTAAAATTCTGTCCAGCTCAACTATTTTACAGAAGCCATAGAATCTTTGTCTGAAATGGTGCCTTGGTGTTTTGGTTTCAGTCTCATATAGCATTTACTTATTACTTGTTATTTTTTGGCTATGGATAAAGACTAATTCTTTTCATTAAGGTTGGTTATCCTAATTGTGAACTCCCTGTATTTCAACCAGCACAACTTCTCTGGTGTCACAGACCTCTTCAACTCATGGGCACCAATGAACAGGCTGAGATAAAGACAGTAGGAGTACCTGAAGCCTGCACTTATCCCTATTGAACATAGGTTGTGGAATGGGTAATGACATTTCTGGCCTTGGAATGAAATAGATGGTAACTCAATACAGAGCACAGGCTGGATTTCAGGGCTCATAGTTATTAGTCACTATTGCATTTTGTCCCCAAATCTCTGTCCCACTTGAAGATATTGCTTTCAGCTGGGTCTGGAGCCAGTGTCTTTCCCCGTGCTACGGGCATTTAGTGATGGAGCATAACATGGAAACTACATCTCTTTAATGATAACAGAGATGTTCCTACCACACAAGTTTTCAGTACGAGCTCGTGTCTTACACAGCATTGAAGAAAACAGAGGTAGATAGCTATATCTGTGGTAGCTAACATCAACCCCTCCTCACAGACCTCTGCTTAAACCTACATCCAGAACAAACCCCACCAGCAAGCATCAAAAAATAAGCAAGAAACAAAAATCAGGTGCAGGCATGGCAATTTTCAAACCAGTTCCCTGGACTGAGTGCCACTGAAGATTAAACCAATAAAAAAGGGTTTTTATGAGGGAACTTGCATGTGAGAGGAGCAAATCGGCAGCAGCCCGAGCTGGCGTGCGGTCCTGAATTAATAGCTTAATGCAATTCAGTTCTTGCTGGTTGCTTGGAAACTAACATGGAAAAAAAAGTGAAAGCACAAACCATAATGGGTGTAGAGGGCTTAATAAGGAATTATTGATGCCAATAAACTGTTAGACAGCCTGATGTATTTCTAACAAAATCACTCAAAATGCTCCTTTATTATTGTTACATGTTATTCCGAATCACAAGGGTCAAGGCCAAAGAAGATCAAGCGCTGCGGAGCTGCAGCTCGGGCAGGGCGCAGTGCTGGTGCTGGGACTTGTCCCTGAAGTCGTGGCAGGCCGGCCGCTCCTTTTAAGCGTAAGCTAACTGAGATTCTCTGCCAGTGAAAGCAATGAGGCACTTGTGCCCTGCTCACAGAGCCAGCTGTCTGGAATTAGCCCTGCAGCTCTGCTCAGACCTGGGGTTGAGTTTATGAATGCCGGCTCCCAACAAAACTGCTCTCTGAGGCAGGCCTGGCTGTTTGCCCACACCGGGTTGGGTACGTTTCAGCGAATCCTCATAGCTGTGTCCACGGGCAGAACAATAACAGACCCCAACCAGTCTCTTGTCATTCCAAAGATGGACGACGAGTCTCTCCTGCGATGGAGAATCCCACCAGGGGCTGCACAAGATGCTCATGGAGGACCAACCACCCCAGTGCCACACTGGTTTCAGTGCCCAACGCACCAGGCGTCCCCTGCATCCCCCCACTACTGGTTTCCCACCTTGAAAGTGTTGCTTCAAGAAAGCAGTTTTTATCCTAATTATTTTCGACAGGTATTAGGTCAGTTTAATTAGTCTGAAATTCAGATGAACAACCACCTCTCTCCTGTAATTCATCTTCAACGCTGAAAGAGGAAAACGCCGTTAAAATTATCTCTGGCCTATCAGAGGCCATCCACAGCCACCCAAATAAACCAACTTTGTGCTGCAAAGACAAATCCTGGCAGGTTTTGGGGGGTAAGACTGATCATGCCAGGAACAGCTTTGGAAACAGATTTCTCTCTTCCTAATGTGCAAGAGATGTGTAGTGTGGATCGTGATATAGAAAATATTGTAAAATATAACAGTGTAAAACTAATTTTAAGTCTGCTACTGATTTATCTGTTATTTTGAGATATCCAATAGATAACTCAAGAGCATTTTAAATAGTCCCTAAATAAAGCAAATCATTACTTCTTACTAAAAAGGGAGCATTTAAATGATCCAGTTACTGAAAAAACAACAAAATATAATTTCTTCTGAAATTTCACAGTTCCCTCTCCTCTCTGCAAGCAGTCTACAGTAATAAAGTATAAACACAGAGATCAAGTGTCACAACGAAAATGCTTAACTACTTAAAAATGGTACATTAAACCCCTACAGTCTCGGGTAAGACAAACAAAATCATAAACTCTTTTTATTGCAATTCCTGACAAAGTGTGGATATAAATAGAATTTAACACAACTAACTTATTTGTCAGTCTTACCCTATTATGCAGAAATTACCTTCTCCGTGTCTGTCCTTTTATGGCTTTTGAAGCCAGCACGACAGGAAGGTGAGACCATTTCAGAGTCTTTGGTCAGCAGAGGTCTTCATGTGCATTCTGGAAAGGATGGAGGGGAGGCTGTAGCTTTCAGGCTTACAAGCTGGACAACCCATTCAGAGCAGGCTGCTCTCTGAACTAGTCAATTAAATGGCTGTGCAGTAGACTTCCCCAAATAGCCATGCGAAGGCCCAGCCCTGGCAACACCCAGCTGTGTGATGAAGCGATGGCTGATGCAGCCTTTTTGCTGCCAGGTGCTCCGTTTGTGCTCCCCATGCACGGCTTAATGACCATGTTGCAGCTGTCGGTGGAAGCACAGGTTGTAAATTCTCCCATAGGTATTTTTATTAGAACAAACACTACAGCTTAAGACTATTGAGGAGGCATTTAATGAAAACACCCTTGCCTCCACATGCTCCCTCGGGCCATAAGGCAGAACAGTATAGAAGCCCACAAGTGCTCACTGACAGTAGGACCTAACCTCAAGGATAGAGTCTGCAGGACTGTGGCCCAGAGATATTCTAAAGAAGTTCCAGTATTCCAAAAACTCGTTAGCTAAAACAGCCATATGTGGAAATTATTAGCCTCTGCCTTATTGAAGTGGGCTTCACTAAATAAAGCAAGTACGGACAACCTTGACGTCGATCATAACTATTTGAAACATGTATGCATGATTTCACTGTCAGCTGGGCTGCTTGCAGATGGCGTGGTGAAGTCAGACAGCGAGGGAATGTCAGATTTTTTTGTTCTGTTTCATAGCTGTTTTGTTGTGTGCTTTTTTAATTATTATTATTCAGACGAAGGTGACGTGAGAAGCAGAAATCATTTTATTTGACACTATTCAATGGAGCCCAGTTGAAAGACTAGCAGTCACCAGACTCAGATGTGACCTCTATGCTGGCCAAAACGGTCTGGGAGTCCTTGAGATGGAACGGCTGAGAACAAACATGGGCTCTCGGATGCTATTTTTGTACATTCATTTCCCTGACTTTAACCACACTGTAGCTACTGAAAATATATGTGATTAGCCTGAAGATGTTATGCCAGCAAACTACAGCTCAAGACAGCTCTCATCAGAACATTTTAATGTAAATTGCTGTCTCCTTATTGTTACCTAAGGAATTAAGCTGATTTATTAAAGTTCAGGAGCCGTCTCTTCGTTTGTAAACCTTTTATGGTGGACGTAATGAGAAGGGCTCATGAGCCTTTTCTTCTGGAAGGGAGAGGATGTCCTCCTGAAGTTCAGAAATGTCAGTCTTTTTATTTTTATTTTTTTATAGCTGCTGGAATAAGTCATTGCTTATTGCTATTCTGCATATTAATTCATAGGTTACATACGCTGCTATTGATAGCCAGAGCAGGAAGTCCTAAAATCTAATGTTTTTAATGGGAATGTTGGCAGGTCCTTTATTATATCAAAAGGAGCGGTGGTGTTAAAAATTCACATATCAAAAACTATCAACACATGATAAATGGATGGTGAACTGTTCGTGTCGCACCACTTATTAAGTTGGTACCATAAATTATTACACCATAAAAATCGATGTTTATTTCAGTCTTTCTCTCTTTCCATATTGCTTCAGCTATTTTCTAGAACTCACTTTAAAAACTACAAGAAGAAACAGAAAAGCAGAACTGCTGCCATGGCCCAGCACTGGCTGTGGTGCCATCAACGGAGCCTGCAAACACTGTGCCTACAGCCCTCCCAGTGAGTGCCATGCAGGGCTGTGCTCTCTCCTACACTCACAGCAGCAGCATTTAGTATATTTTGTGGTTTGGCTTTTTTTTGCATTCGTTATCTTTGTAATGGTACGGTTGTATTACTGTAACTTATCACATTAGAGCACTCTGCCAACCTTTCCATTATTCACCTAAACTTCAGCGTCGAGTCATGAAGAATGACTGTATCGCTTTGTTTGCTATCTGTGTGCACAGCGCCAGGGATTTGGGGGCTTTGAAATACCTCCTCCATCCTGAGAGAAAGAATCCTTTTTCTGTGGCACTTCTCATCCACGGCAGCAGCATCCATAGGCACAACGCTGACACAGCACAGATCCTCACTCATAAGGAATTATGCTTCAGCCACACTTAGGCTCTCAAAACACTCTCTAGCTGTGAGCATATTGCACAGTTAACTTCTTGTTGGAAAATCAGGAGCAGCAAAAGCAACAGCGGATTTCCAAGGGAAAAGAGTGCTGCATCCCTGCTTGCATCACATCATTACGCGTGTGATGAACAAACATCATCCTGCACCAATCTATTGGGAAAGATATCACACGCACATCGAGCAGCAGTGTGACAGATTCCTTTAACAGTTAAACACAACAAGAGAAATAGGTTTGCTATGTTTTCACACTCATCAGAGTGTAAAAAAACTTTCTACATGACTTGTTTCTGCTGGTTTGGTTTCAGCTCACGCTAAGCACGAGGCGCACACTGGTGTGATGTGATTTCCCTGCTTTGCCTACCGCCTTCCTAACACTCAGGGCACTTGCCTCTCTCTCTTCCCCTGCACAGCTCACAGTGCCTTTCTGCATCCCCTGAAAGAGGAGGATCTATCAAATACTATGCTCAATATACAAGCTGGTTAAAAAAAGAACCTTCCATAATGGCCACAAGACCTGAATTTATTGCTGGAATGTCAGAGATCTCACAAACAGCAGCAGCAAAGAGCGCATTATCTTTACCTCTGAGTTTGCAGCATATCCCTTCTTCTATGAAATTTTATGACAGATGGATTCAAAGGGGAAAAAGCAACAGGCCTCAGAAGCTTTTATGATTCTTCTTACCTCATCTGTATTTGCAAAACACCACGAGCCGGACCAATTTCTGGCTGTTTTTATGCTTGTTTTTACAGCAGGGCACACTGTTTGCCATAAATAATAGAACTGAAGAGCAGAAAGTTATCAATAAGCCTGATACGGCTAAAAGCTGTAAGAAGTGATTCCAGCATTCACAGTAAGTGAGTCGGGTGCTCCGATTCTGACAGGGCAGGCAGCAAATCCCAGTGGCCAGGGGGGAGGAGGCAGCTGGCTTCGGGTTTTAATTATGATGCTGCGATGGATTTTCATGGCGGCAAAACTATCTCCCATTCTTAGTCATTTGTCTCGCTCATAAAACACACATAAAATCCTTGCTGGCCCAAGCAGGGTGCCCAGTGGGACCCTAACAGAACAGCAGAAGCTTTACATAAGTACTGCGCTTTGAGGTAATAATGGGGTGCCACCTTTTGGATGGATTACTTCTTCATGAAATAAATATTTCTGTGTGAAACTCCTTCATCCCCTAATAAGCACAGTATGGAAAATATCTATTAACCACAAAGCAAGCCATTAAACATAAGCAATTCCCCAGCAAAGCAAAGCAGCACAAGTGCAGCTTATGGGCACTAGGCGGCCGTGCAAAACGTGGTGCCAAAAACCCCTCTTCCAAACACCGGCTGGAACCAGCACACCAAACCCGATGCGTTACACCCCCATGTCCCAGCACATCGGTGTGCCCAGCTGTCTGTCCTGGCAGGGCACGGAGTCACTGATGCTCTGGGCAGCAGATCAGAGCAGCCTGTGCCTTCTGATGCTGACCAGCTGGGGCATTTGCAGCGCTTGGCCAATAGAAGGATGCTATTCTTCCTAGAGATGCTATCGTATGTTTATTTAAAAACTAAAGTCTGAATTTTGGAAGATATCTGAAAGTTCAGACATTTAACTTCACCAACCTTTAAACAAGACTGAAGGAAAAAAAAAAGAAGAAGAGTGAAGAAGAACACATGCCTACCTGTAGCTCTAACAACTTCATTTTGGACTATTTATACAGTGGGAAAAGAGGAAGTCTATTGTTGGTCTCCAAGGCAAGCGCCTCAGATCTCAGACAAATTCTCCTAGCCTATCCATGAAGAAAGGAACACCTTTACAGGCTGCTTGTTAGCTGTGCTCCGAGGGATCACAGGGCCCCAGAGGTCAAACACCTCTGTGCTTTTCACTGTGCGACCATCGGAGCAGCTCCCCCAGCTGTCATCCAGGGATGGTTCTGCAGAGGAGCCCCAGACAGAAGCAGACTCGTTAGTCCAGCAGGAGGAAGGTGCTGAGTATGAAACAGGATCTTTCATTCTGCACTCTACCCTATTACCTCCAATTTATATCATCTTCCTTGCTTTACATAAGCAGCAGTCTGCAGTGTAAATCAGACCCGCACAGCTACTTGCTATGGAGAATTACTCTTCATTGCTGGGCTTTTGACATGAAAAACTATCTTTGCATTAAAATCAAAAGAACAATCTCCGAGGAGTGTCTTCTCAGCACTCAGACTATCATAACAACAGGGCATGGTAATAAATGAAAAATCATGCAATTTCCTTCTCCATGCAGTTGGAAAGGTTTAACTAATTAAACCAATTATTCTACTATAATGACACAAAATTAAAGGTGGTGGGTTTTTTCCCCCTCGAAATATACAAAATCAAAAATCGCAATCTAATCTAATCTTGCATTTAAATCTATCTCTCTGAAGGATATGTGCCAGTGCTGCTCTAGGGCAGACGTGTAATGAATCACTCAGACACCACATTCACTGCCTCTGCCATTACAGCTTCGCCTATTCTCTCCATGTTGTTGGGGTTTGTTGCCCATCCCATGATGTTTACACACAACAGCCCACTTTCTCACCCTCAGGAGCAAATTTCCTGGCAGCCTGGGGTGGCAGCTGAGGTCTCTCAGATGCTAAGGTCTGTCCCTGTGCCAGGGTCACCACTGCAGCCCAGCCTGTGCCACAGTCCCAACCTGCCCTACCCTGGCCTGCCAGGAACCGAGCTGGGTGTGCTTTGACCTGCTGGGGAAGATGGATGGGCTGAGGTGAGAAGAAGAAAAGACCCCAGGCATTGTCCATCCCATTATGTTCAGTGAGGAGTGGAAGTGTAAAACGGCTTTCTTCCTTGGCTTGGATAAGGCATCCTTCAGAAACGGGCAGTGCAACAGTGCAAACATAAACTCACCAAGTTTATCACTGTTTTAGAAATGCTCATTTTTGTTCATATAATCTTCCTTCTTCATAACAGATTTTAGTTGCATAAATGATGTCCCTAAGACTGTATATCCAGCCCCTCAGTTTAAACTAATGCTGCATTTTGTACTCTTAAGCAGCTGATATTGCTTGTACCAAAATCAAAGTTAAAAGAAGTTGAAAAATTGCAGCCTCAGTGATGGCAGCTGGCAGGATAACAGCAGCATTACTGCTTCTGCTGTCAAAGGACAACCAAAAGTAATGCGTACAGCCGTGCAAAAGCTCTGCCTGTGACCAAAGCTCAGCCTCCAAGCCCTGTGTGTGTGCATACATCACACCGCTTCACTCTGCGTATCTTGGCACAACTGCAGGGCCCCAAAACCACTGCTGCAGGGGCAGCGAAGTGTGCGTGGACAGGAGAAGGGAAGAGGCAGAGCCTCAGAGATGCTGGAGAAAAGGAATGGGCAGTTTCACCAGGCAAAGCCCTTTCGCAGGTCATTCCCACAGACTCCAAATATAACTCCCTTACGAAGTATGCTGTTGTTTTTCAGGGTCCCTGTAAGTTGATGCCTCAGGTAATTCTTTCATATTACAGATATTATGTTACATTAAAAAATATATACATTGCTTGAATTTATCTTATTTTAAACCTAAATTTTTAACATTTTCTAATTGTTTTGACCTTCACATCTCAGTTCACAAAACTTTTCTAGCAAAGCCAATCATTTGCCCATGCTGCACAATGGCAAATCTGACTGCAAAACAGTGTTTGTGACATCTATTTATAGCAGATGCAAAATCCCCACAGGAAGCTGGTAAATCCTCTCCTCTGTATTCAAATATCAGGGCCAGAGCACCATATTTACTATGAAGGAATAGGGTTTCATTATCTGATCCTGTGACTGATGTTATTCCCATGTAATCTTTCAGATAAATGATTCCTCCACATCTCATTTACATAACTATTTGATAACAGTGTGAATTAGTTCTTCACACTTCTGCATGTCTCAAACATGATTTTTTTTTTTTTAACTGAGCAATAGAAACATCTATCAAATAAAAACGATCTCTGAACATCATAGGATACAACCAGTGTTAAGTGTCTCCTAATAAGCCACATATTGATTCTCTTTAGGCAATTAGAAGGTTCCATTTTTTTCCATCAATTCCTTCACGATGTAAATACAGACAAGAAAATCCAATCCGTACACGAGGAGCGAGCAGAACACAGGGCACATCTCATAGGGACCATAGAGGAAAGCAGCAGCTGGTGATGCAGGCGGAACACAATGCAGATATAAAACCAGAATGCTCAAAAAACTTACATTTTCAGCACCAACACTGGATTCCCAGAACATCTTTTTTTCTTTTTCTTTTTCTTCCCCCTATCAAACACTTTCAGACTAAACTTAAAAAACAACTTTATGTATAGACTTGGAGGAAATTAGAGGCAAAAGAACCCATTACTTTCAAAGTAATTTGTTTTACCTTAGATTACTTCCTTCAGGTTTAATCTCAAGATGATCTGAAAACAGGCTTATGGCCATGAGTGAGCACTGGGGTGGTGCCAGAGCAAAGGACCGCATGTCGGGAGGATCAGCACCAGATGGCTCCATGCCTGTGACCACAGACTCAGTAGGAAACAGCTGCTCAAGGGTCTGGCAAAATCTCGCTCTGGGTGAAGACTGCAATTGAGAACCTGGGAGGGTTTTGTTGGCGTGAATGGATGCAATTAGCCACAGAGCTCTCACAGTTCACCTGCCATAGATATCTAAGGCTCTTTTGCCAGCAAAGTACTTCAATTTCTCTGAAAGAAAAAGAAATACACTTACAGAGATAGGACAAGGGGGAATGGTTTTCAACTGAGACAGGGGAGGTTTAGGTTGGATATGAGGAGGAAGTTTTTCAGCCAGAGGGCGGTGAGGCACTGGCACAGGTTGCCCAAGGAGGCTGTGGGTGCCCCATCCCTGCAGGCATCCAAGGCCAGGCTGGATGTGGCTCTGGGCAGCCTGGGCTGCTGTGCACATAGCAGGGGGTGGGACTGGATGAGGGCCTTTGCAACCCAGGCCATTCTATGGTTCTATGATTAACTTTTCTTGAGGGAGAAAATATGAGACCAGAGGAGAAGCTCAGTATACAAGATAATGACACTTATTCAAATCCAAGTATTCCAAGCTTGTTTTCAGTTTAGAATCATTGCTTCTCAACAGGTTTTGTGGCCACAGACTGTCCAACCGTGTGCCATATAAAAAGAATTTTAACTCAGAATTATTTTAACTTCAAAGTGTTCATAAATCAGGCTTCAAATGAGCACTTTGCTGCTGGCAGGTGCTAGCTAGATAGCAGCATAAAGTGTGGAGGAAAGAGCAGGGAGGTACAAAATCCATCAGCCAGAAGAAATCTCATTTGCTCTTAATTTTTCATTTCTCAGAGCTCTCTGCACAGCCCCAGACCTGTGCTCTCCGGGCTCCCAGGGTTTATGTTCTCTATGAGAGCTGTGATCTGGCCCAAAGATGTGTCAGTAACATCCCTCCAGCACCTCACACCCTCGCACATCACCTCACCCCAGTGGCTCCTGGCTCCATGCACGGCACTGTGGGTTGGTGGGGCCATGGCTGAGCTGCAGAAGGCATGGGGCAAGGAGCCTCTGAAATATCAATCCCTACCATTAGCAACAGCCAATTTCAGGTGTTTTTAAATATTTGATGGTAATGGTGGACGGTAATAGGAGATTGTGTGTAATGATAAATGAGAAGCGGCCCTCCAAGTGCAAGTTTTTGCTCTGCTCTTTAAAGAACAAAGCTCTGCTGTTACTCACTTTGCCATCGCCATCAGCAGGGCACAGCCTCTCAGTGATGGGGAATGCTGGCGGTCCCTCTGGGCTTCGAGTGGGGCTGCTACCAAGTTGGACACAGCACATCCCAGAAGTGAAGCCAACGATGCTCAGCTATTTCTGTACCAAGCCTTGCTCCGTTGCCATGGCAGCGCAGCGCCCAGCCCCAGCTCTGCTGCCTGCATGCCTGCAATCTGGAATTTCATCTTTTTCTACACAAACGCGTGCACAATTACTTCGTTATCTGATAGAGAATATCAGCATTACTTCACACTCACCACACGTTGACTTATTTCGGCGTGATAGTGCTCTTCACGTGCGCACTGACAGCTGTGTGGTGCTTTGCATAATTCATATTTCTGTATACTGTACGGAGTCTTACATAAAGGCATGACATTCACTGAAATGTAAAAATAAAAGAAAAAGCAAAAAAAAAACACACCACCAAAAATCAAATTAAAAAAAAAGATGTAACCACAGAATCATTAGCAGTACAAAGCAGAGCCAGGAAGATGAAGAGTTCCCCAACGAGATGACTTTGCTCCCTGCAATAGAACAAAATTACAGAACTTGGTGTCAGCACTGCTGTAACTCTGTGAGTTCAGTGGGAATACATCTCTCCTAGACTTGTCTTTGCTGGCAAACAACACTGTGCATTAAGGATACGCTCATTTACATTCCTTTCAAGCTGATGCCAGTGTCCTCTTCACAACGTGTTTTTTTTAGAGACTTGGTGAAATTTGCATAAACTATGTGAAACTGTCACCTCTTACAAACCAAAGATTACGATGAATCCCTTCTCCTGGCACCTGTGACACAGCTGGCCAGAGGTGGCTGGCAAACCTTCAGCCCCAGTCTCTTCCCAGGGCTCTTTCCATGCAGAAGGTGCTGCAGTGCGAGCCGGGGGCAGCGGGTGGTGCTGAGCCCGAGGCCCCACTGCAGGCTGTCCCCCGCACAGCTCTGAGCTCAGCCGCCCATCCCCGTGGGAGGAAGGACCTGGAGCTTCCATCACCATCCTCGTCATCACGAGGGATTTTCTTTCTTTGGATCAGCCTACGTGACACCGTGCCAAAACAAGCAGCCATCCTTAACTCCCATTTCTATCTTTTGAACAGCAGAAGAAAACATATGCAAAATATACTCAGATTATTCAGAAAGCTTAAAGTAGGCAGTTTCTGCTTTGGACATTGCATAGAGAAAAATAACATTCTCTCTCCAAATACAAAGTTGTTTTTCTGAGCAAAACCCACAAATGCTGTGCAAGGTGTTTCACTGCTTCCGTCCACAGATGGAACCCATGGGCAGCTCCATCAGCTGCAGGGGCTTGGGCTGCCCAACCACAGCACGGCTCCAAGCATCCACAACAGAGAGTTGTTCCCTGGAGCCTGGCTGATCTAATTTATGCAGCTTTTATTTTTAATCCATATTTTGGAGTCACGAGGACAGTCTGGAGCTGCTCGCACAGGAGTTCAGACAGTGGTGTTCAGGGCAGGAGCCTCTGCCTGCTGACAGAAACCAACCCTCCCTGCTTCAAGGACCTGGGCTCCTCTGGAGCCAGGCAGGAGCATCTGCAGAGCAGGAGGGAGAACCTGCAGTTGGTTGGCACCCACTGCGCTCAGTATTCCTTTACATTTAAGGCTTTATTTTCACCTCATGCATGGTGGGAGCTCCAGGAACACTTTGGCTCAAAACAGACCAATTCCAGAAGAAAAACCCATCCCTGCCCTTGCACGAGAACACAACCAATGGCCAGACCCAAACTGGAGCCAGCCCCTCCTCTCCCATCCATCTGCAAAGCAGGAGGCAGCTCAGCAGTTCCTCCACCCCACAGGCTCTCTCAGCCTTCATGCAGAGCCAAGAACTCCCACAGAAACATTTTTATATCTCAAGGCTGCTTGAGAATAACCTAAACACTCAATTTTCCTGCCAAACAGAATGCCTTTGTGGAGGCTTTGGCTCAGCCTGAATCTCGCCAGCCCTTCCATGAGCTGAGCCCCCCACACCTCCTGGCAGCAAGGGTGAGGGGCGGGTCCTGGTCTCTCAGTATGCACTTGGTCAGGAAAAATATCAAGAAGAAAAAAAAACACAGAGAAAGAGAGAAAGCAATGGAGATATTCCAGTACTGAGAGTAAAACAGAGAAGCAAAATTAGAAACAATCTGTGTTTCAAAATGTGGTCAACAGAATGCATCACGATGGCAGCTCTTGCTAGAAGCAACAAGGGATGCTTCCTGGCGGTGCTGAAGCAGTGCTGTTCAGTGCATCAAAATGCAATCTATAGCACCAAATTAAAAACACTTGTTGTGGCATATTTGTTAACTTTTATTCCTCAAATGGGAAAACTGTTTGAGAGGAGTGTTACCTGGTGCTGATCTCTGTGAAACTCCTGGCCCTGCTTTTAGCGAGAGAAAATCAGAGACATCCTTGGCATTTTCCTTAATGGTTACATTACAGACCAAGCTAAAATAAAGATCAAAGATTTATACCACAGACATAAAATGAAATTGAATGAGATTCTCATATTAAAGCACACAGAGGTGGGCGCTAAATAATAGAAATGGTTCTTAAAAAGGATTAAAATACCAAAGCACTGAAAAATAAGAACATTAATTCCTTTTTGAAGGTCATTAAGTGGTCAGAAATATGGAATAGGTAGCAGATGTCACAGCACAACAAGTACTTACCTGGTTGTGCACTGGGTTTTCCAGATGCTGCTCAGCAAAGCAGAGCCCCCAGCCCTATCCTGTGTGCTCCTTCCACCCCACCTACCTGCAGCAGCAGAAGCTGAAGCCATACTAACGATGGTTCCTTCAAATCAGCACATTCAGAAGATCAGAATTCACGTCCCAGCAGTTCTTGCTGGTTTGTGGCATTAAAATCTGTGGTCAACAAATACAGATTGTCTTAATCTTGGACAGCTTGGAAACAATGGTGGTTTTCATTGTCAGAGAGAGCCAGACTGGGGTGAGGTGAAGGGTCAGCAGGAAAGTGAGAAAATCAGGGCTTAATGCAGCACGCAGAGAGAGCCAGTGAGCCTCCCATGTCATAAACAGAGCAACGATAACACAGATAATGACAGGAATTTTATTGTATTTTTTTTTTGTTAGAACTGTTTCAATAAAACATTTTGGTCAAAATATTTTTAATCAAATATTTCATTCTGAATGTTGCTCAGTGGTAAAAAATAGCAAATTACTTAGCAACTAGAATGAAATATCTTATGAGGGGTCAGACCGATTTTTTATTTTTTTATTTCTTTATTTTTTCCAGATTCTAAGATGGAATTAGAGGTTTGTTGTTTTTTTTTTTTTAATCTTTTTTTTTGTTGCTGCTGTTATGTTTTAAACAAAGCTCTATTTGTTTCCCCAGGTAATTCAGATTTGCCAGGGAATAAAAGAAATATATTACCCACTGCACGGTACCATATAGGTAAATTATAATACAGAACACCGAGAAACTCCATTACATTCCCATTCCTTTGTCAAAGGCAGAACTGCCTAGTTAGAGTAGTCCTTGTATATCTAAATAATATCTAATTCTAGGAAAAGCTTACTGGCATGAAATCAAAGCTAGCTGTATACAAACAAGGCAATCCAATACTGTCAGAATCCAGAATATTCATTGCCTATGGAAAAAAAAAAAAAAAAGAGAGAGAGAGAAAAGAGAGAAGGGAAAATAGATCCAGTATTGTAAATTCACAAGAAAATTATTTTTTCTTTAACGAGAAAGCATCCCTCCTTTTACAATAGCGAGTAAGGAAGGGGCCCGACTTCTTCAGCAATTCTGATCTTGTAAAGGAAAATCCACATGCTGTATACAAACATGCCTATCTGAACTCACACTGCAAATCCTTTCAAAAGTGGTTTTTCCATAGGATTGCCTCCTGAAATCATAAAGCCTTTAATTAGAGCTAGAGCACAATACGTACGTGTGCGTAATTAAAACAACTCATCGTGGTGAGATGGGGATTATCTGATGCGTGCCAGACGTCTTTGTCATCCACTGTTTTGGGGAACAATGTTATTAAAAGAAAATCAAATTAAGGATGAAAAATAATTGCAAAATATATCAAAGCATAAAACAGATGTTAAGTGCACGGAATAAATAGCTGAAGGGAAAAGCTTTAAAATATCCCAAGAACTTCAAAGAATTGCTCGTATTTCAAACATTTTTATCTGCTATTCTTCTCCCACACTTTCTGGTGTGGAAACAGGCTTAAAATTCAGAGATAAAAAAAGAAGTAGATGTTGTCTTTCATTTCCAAATATGAATCTCTGAAAGTTGTAAATGAAAGATCCACCTCCTTCAGAGCTTACCTTATCAGAACACTTATACATAAAAGAGAAAAAATGATCTCATTCTCAGTGGCCTTTACTGCCATTTGATACGGTTTGCTCCTCCCCCCTGGAGGTGACCGCCATGCAGCGGATGTCCCACCCACAGCTCCAGGAAGAGGTGGCAGAGCCATGGGGCCAATGGGGAGCACAGAAAGATGGGGACATTCCAAAATATCCTCACTGGACAGGAATTTAAATGAAATCCAAATGGATGACAACTTTTACTTCCCGGTATTTATCTTCAGTGGTCCTTTTTCAGAGTATTTTGCAAAGATATTCAGCCTTTTGATTGAGCACATGCATCAGACATTATAAAATGCAAGGAGTAACACTATTCAATAAAAGAGACCTTAGCTGCAGAGAGGTTTTAGCTTTTCTAAACCTCATTTGTAACCGAGGGTAAAATGGAAGAGTAAATGGAGGAACCTGATAGCTTCATGTCAGAAAAGACATGAACCGTGACACAGCAATGTCAGCAGGACTAAAATGAGCTGTTAAAGTACCTGGAGTGAAACAACACAGAGTTTCTGAAGTGACAGACCAAAAAAAAGAAAAACAACCCTCTGACAATGGGTCAAGAATGATGAGATCTGTGCCTCGTTGCTGCTCCGCACTGGGGACTCCACTTTTAAGTCTTCAGTCAGAACATATTAAATTGCCTCCAAATTAAAGTGTCAAGGTAAAACTCAACCATTGTTTTGTTCAACAGCTCAGTAAAAGCCATTTGCAGCAAGGGAAACAAGAAAACAAACCTCATTCTAATTTTCCTGGTAGCACCCGAATGTGAAGAACGTGCCTTTAAACAGAGCAACTGTGTAGACACAACAAAACCGGGTCCCTTTCCCTGGCGTGTGAGACAGCTCTGAGTGCCTGACAGAAAGCCTTAAATATGAGTTTGGCATGATTTAGCTTTTCCAATATCGTATACAACTAAAATCAAAAACGGGTGAGTTTATTGACCTTCGAGAGAAAAATCTTCCTGCAGCTGCCGGTGTTGAGGTGGCAGAGAACAAGGCGTTCCAGCTCCGCTGATTATCGAGCGAATGACTTTTCAACTGCTGTTCTGCTACTTCACGAACCATCTTGGCCTGGTTTAACAGTTTCTAACTCGGTAACTAAAAAAGAGGGAGGTTCTTCATTTTTGAGGGTGAGGAAGGCAAACAATGCATCTGTGGGGTGATGGGCACTGAGCCCTGTGTCCTCAGGAGCCACGAACCGCCCCACGGTTGGCCTGGAAGCTACATCACCATGCACCTCTGCCTCCACAGCAGGTAACACGGCTGCTGGGGACCTCACCAATCTCACAGGGGATCCTCCTTGGATCACCGGCTCTGAGCGGAATCAGTAAGCTCTACCATTTCCTCACGCTGCCCTTTGGTCTGACCTCTGTCTTTTCCCTCCTTGGTTTACGTATCACAAAGCATCCTGGTGTGCTGAAGCATGCACACTCGCATTGCAGCGGCTGTCCTCCCATCACCAGCCAGAGACCTTAAACTCCTTACTCGCTGAACTGGAAGTTAAATTTAAATTGAGTGACTGCTTGAAGCAACGGATAAGAAGGAAAACACCCCTTCCTTATAAACTGCTTCTACCTGGTGTCAGCTATCAAGATTTTGTTATCTGCTTACATGGGCTGAGCTTAAAGGCGTATTTTCTGGTGTGTCTGTTTTGAAAATTCCTTGGCATTTTAATTGGCTTCATATTTAAATTCTTTTGTCAAAAAATAGATTTGTTTAAAAAGCAGTACCTCACTTCTCTGCAGATTCCTCCTTCTTCAGCCTCCTCAGGACTGCTCACTCCCTGCAGAAGTTCACAGCTCTGCAGCTGCACTCATGGCAAAGCCTTCAGCCTTGGTCTTGTATTCAGCATGAGAACCCCAGGAAAACTCACCTGTAACAACCTGCTTGTTGTGTCTGCCCTGGTTTCCAGACCAAGCTTTTCATTTCTTCCATTCCAACTGAAGAGCTACAAAGAAAGAGCCAGGAAAAGCTCCAGCTGTCTGCAGAGCAGCAGAGCCACAGTGGTGCCCTGTGCAGGCTGCAGTTTGCAGCAGTGACTTCAGGCTCTCGTTCCTCCTGCTCAGCACTGCTGGGACTGCACAGCCTGGGCTGCTCTCCCTTAGAACTGAGCTGCTTGGAGGCAAACTGCACCGCCGAGGGGCTTCATGCCCCCAGGGGCTGGGCTTATGGCTGTCGTCCCAAAGCCAGGGCAGCACCTGCAGCTAGGGCTCCTGCTCTTTGGTTCCGGAGGATTTGGATGAATTTGAGGTTTCTGCTGCATTTTGCCTTGCATTGTATAACCAACAGTGGGCATTTCTGTTTCATTCTGATATCTCAGCCAGGCTAGAAATATTCGGACCTGACAAAGCCCACCTGGTTTCGGACATGCCAGGAGAAAATGGGAAATGTTGGTTTTTCTCTTGCTAGAGGATAACAGTCAGCTTGCTGCAGTAAGTTGTGGGTTAATGCTCTGCAGGAAGAAACAATGTGAATGGCCACTTCTAACTATGGCTCCATTTCAAGTCACTTGAAATCTGAAAAGAAGGTCAGCATGCCCAGCCAGGTTCCTCTGTGCTTTGCTTTTATTTAGCCTTGCTACTCAGAGTGCTCTTCATTTCCCCAGTCTCTGGCGTGAGAGCACAAATGGAGTTGCAACCGTGACATTTTATGTTATAATATTCCTCTTCTTATTACCTAAATTATGATACCATGAGTGAATTCAAACCACAAGTCTGTATTGATCTGTATCTCTGTAAATCACAATACTTTTTTCAAGCCCTTGCATGTTTACATCTGGCTGGAATTACTTGGAAATCTGTTTACAAGCTGTCCAATATAACTGAAAAGGTTTTTTTCATGTGCCTTAAGGTCACGTAGACATAAAGGTGAAACTTGCTGCAGGAGCCTGTTTGGAAAGGCTCAAGGACAGAGAGCAATTACTGATAGCATTGGGACCAATAATGGGAAATCCACAGAGAACTCTAAAGACCTCAGAAATAATCTCAGCAGTGTACTAAGAATAGCGGGAGTCAGGAGAGAAGAACTTAAAAAAAAAAAGTTAATGCAATTTGCTCAAATTGCCCGCTATTAGATTGAACAAAAATCAGGAATCTCAACCATTCCCTGCGGGCTTCCTGTGTGCTCCCACTGCCAGTTGTCCCAACACGTGGGGCTCCACGCAGGGCCTGACCCACAGCCACCACCTGACAGTGAAAGTTCATCCTGTGCTCCCCACTGTGCAGGAATTCCAACCCATCACCTCAGCCTCAGCATTCATTGATTCAGGAAGTTTGTCATCAAGCAGTGCTGAGCAGTGAATCTGGGCAGGTCAGGATACAAGGCGTGGGGCAATTAGCCAGATATCATCCTGCAACTGCATTAGTAATAAAGGAGGTCCAAAGAAGGAGTGGGAAAGCCATTAGTCAAGTAAGATGAGTGTTTAATGAGATTTCTTTGCTTCGATCTTCATGAAAAAGGCCAACTGAGAGCAGATGGTCGGCACAATAATACTGTAACAAAGGGAGAAGATCTTAATCTCCCAAAAAGGGAACAGCGAGAGTGCCTGGCTAATTTAGATGTTTTCAAATTGGTTCTGCTGATGAGCTTTATCTTCATGTACTTAAGGAACTGTCTGAAGCCATGTCAGAACCTTAATTATCGTAGTGGGAATCCAAAGAGATGGGAAGAAGAGACGCTGCCTGGAAGGACGTGGAGGTGGGCATTGCTCTGCGTGCCTGCTCACTGCCCATCCATTCAGGGAATGCAAAAGCACCACGACACCAAGGAACAGCATCAGGAGCAGCCACATGGTATGGCTGTGGGGCAGCAATGCCCAGCTGCAGCCCTCACCATTAGCATGGTGCTTGGTGGAGAGCAGGCAGGGCTTGCTAGGAGACCATTCATTTCCAGAAAATGGCTCTCTTTGAACGGAAAGGATGAATCAAGCACAGTTTCAGAGAGACCTGCCTTGAACTCAGCATTATTAATTTTTTCATTAATGACTCGGATGACAGAGGAAGGAATACGCTTGTTAAATTTGCTGATAACTCTGTGCAGGGAGGGACTGCAAGCACACAAGAGGACAGAATTAAAACTCAGAAAGGTCTCGACAAATTGCAGAAATAATCTTCTTTAAAAAGCGGGTTACGAGAGACAGCGCGAGATCCTATGCTTGGGTAGAAATAATCAATTGCACAATTAAGGGCTGGGGAACCGCGCAGGCTGCAGAGCTGCTCAGTGAAAGGCTGTCACTCTGCAATAGGTAAATCGAAGAGTGCCCTTCAAGATGGGGAAAATAGCCTTTCTGTTATGTTCAGTCCTAATAAGGCCTCACTGCCGAGATGTGTTCTGTCTTACACACTGCGTGAGTAGAGTTGTGGACCAAAGGGAGTGATTTGAAAGGGGACGAGATCAGAATCTATATATATCAGGATCCCCCCAAGGTGAAGGGTTGAACAAAGCTGGGGAACTGATCCTTAAAACAAACAGAGATTGGAGAGAGAACTTGAAAACTTAAAATATACTGAGAATAGCCATGAAGAGGAGATGATCCATCCTTCAGGGCCTTACTCTGCCTGCTGAGAGCTGGGTGATGGAGCTCCAGGTGAACGCCGGGGTGGGAAGAGAGCGCCAAGGAGCCTGGCCTTCTGGCACGCCGTTCCTCAACACATCTTTGGATATTAAATGAAAAATTCAGGAAGGTCAATTAAACCGTTCATGGATATTTAATAAAACGGAAGATGAGAAAAATAATCAAATAAATTACTTGTTAAAAATTATCACTCAATTTTACCTGCGGTTCATTACTGACTCAGATTAATGAATGCTGAAAAGATATTACCCTCCTATGAATATTCAGACTTTCCTGCCTGATTGCAAATTTTCAAATGAAAAATGCAGTATATCAATTCCTGATGAAATTTTTAATAGAGTCAAATGCCCTCCAAGTAGAATTCCCATTTAAAGAGAGCACAGAGGTGCATGGTGCTATGGGCACCTTCCCTGCTGGGAGCACAGGACACCACACCATTGGGGAGTTAACTTGGGAACTCAGAGCTGAGCCTGGCGTGGGGAAAGGCGTATGTTTCTCCACAGAGCTCACCGTGCTTCAGATGCATTATGTTATAAATAGTGATAACTGTGAAAAGACCTAACCCTCTGCATTTTGTGGGCTTGTTTTATTCATTTTCACCTTCAGCAAAGGAAGCATTTGCCAGGGAAAATGCTTTTGTACTTTGCAAAAAATAAAATCTGTGAATCACCAGGAAAGTCAGGTGGGAAAGGTCACCAACTGCCTTCTCTATAGCAGCAGACATTTATTTTATAGTTGTAGGACCTGAACTCGTTCATGTGATCATCCGCCTTTAGATTTTAATAGACAGGATTTGGTGAAGGTGAGAATCTTATGTTTCTTCAGGGAGAAGTAGAACGGAGGTGACAAATAGCGGCTGTTCCCCGTCAAACCAACTTACGTGGGCACTGCTAAGCGAGTCTGTTCCGTGAGCTGAGCTCTGGATGTGGGCAAACACAGGGAGAGACACTACAGAACAGCACAGCAGCCCACAGGGTCAGGTTGTGCTATGCTCCTCAGGGTGACTGAACCCAAGCACTGCTGGAGAGGATCTGCCTCTGCTGTGTCCTCATCACCCTGAACTGCTGCTTGGCAGAATGCATCCGAAACTCTCAGGGCCAAAAACACCCTGGTAGGAGAAGTGTCCCAAGCAGTGCATCACTGGAAGGGAGGTCCTGAGAAACCTGCAGTTCAGAAGGGAAATGGGAAGCATGACGTGAGTCAGAGCAAGACTGCAGAGCATGCTGTGCGGGGAGAGGTCCACCACCCTTTTACATGAATTGCAGCATGCAGTGGTGATACCTCCCCCATGCCCAAGATTTATATAGCTATGGGAAAATTATCTTTGCAAGCAGCGATAACAATCATTTACTTCTTTTGGAAGGCTAGGTGACTAATTTCCTCAGTTCCTTTGGAAATCCCATCCTGCTCAGCCAAGACAGCTGGCGTGTTTATGGCTCTGCAAGAGCCACCCTGTCCTTCGCACCGCGCCTGCACGGCACTGCTGGCTGCTGTAAATAACGGCCCTCAGGAGCGACATAAGCAGCAAAATTCCCTCCTTCAAAGCGCTATCAAGAAAGAATAAACGAGTTACTTAAAGCCAACCTTGGTGATTTAAGCAAACGCGCTTCCCATCTGGAGCCAAGAGGAACATGCCATAGCTATGACGGCAATCTTGGGAATGCAAAGATCTTCATAAAGCCTCATTGACTTGCTTGCTGTGGGCTACATGCTTGGATGGCAGGTTCCTCGGGTGGACCAGCCCTAGGAAGACAAAGGTTCAAAGGAGAAGTGCATGCAGCAATCCTGCTTTTCCCTGCAGCACTTGAATTGTCTTCAGAATCTGCAAAGCCAGATTGCTTTGCTCTCTAAGGTTATTAAGAACTTCCATTTGTTTGTGAAATGCTGAGTTAAATGGCTAAGCTATTTAGTTCAAAGTCGTTCTTAACTCTGGAGAGTCATCTTAGATTCTTCTCAACCTTTTCAGAAATATGCAGCACACTGAGGGATAATTACATGCAGAAACATCCACAACTTGCATGTGCATATACACATGCACACATTATCTACTGAGCAATTACATCATGAAATCTGTGCAATAAATATTGTTTGCATCACATCTGATTACTCTGTGGCAGTTATTCACACAGGGGATTTTCCTGCTTTCCAACATCTGATATTAATCGTTCCTCCTAATGAGAAGAAGCTGTCTGGAGCCCATTTCTCGCAGGTCTGGCATCAGGACCCAACCCACAAGATCACCTTCATTTGCTCCTTTGCCATTTCACCAGCTTCCTCATGCAGATCAGTATTGAGGAGGTAGCCTCCTTTTCCTCGCTATTCTTTGTTCTTATTTCACTCTTCATTCTTACTTAACCCATTTATCCACTAATATTTCTACATGTAAGGTTGCTACTTCTCTCTCACCATTCCGGATTCTCTGAAGGTCCCAGCAGCCCTTGGAAATTTCCTGTTGTCTCTGCAGGATGGGATGCACATACATCTGTGGGTGAAAGGAAGGGCATGGAGCAGAACAGGGCCATGCCCCACAGAGCCTGTCGGTGGGGCATGCATCGCAGCAGAGTGCCATTCAATTTGCTGTGCCCACCTCCTCTCTTCTGCACCTCTCTCATTTTAGGCTGTATTAACTTGCTTCCCTCCCCAGAGAAAGCAATATATCCTTCTGGCATTTGACTTTTATTCCTCTTTTTTTTCAGGCAGAGAGACCCCAGGTTCACTTTTTCTTTTTGCCAGAATTACCTCCTTTGTCAACAAAGTACTGCCTTCTGTCACCCAGAAACCAGGCAGCACCTCTCGCTCACTTCATCCTGTGCCGAGGTCTTTCCACCTCATTCCTTAGACCATTGCTCTTCTTCATTCATGTAGAATCAGTGCTGTAACAAGACTTTTCCATAAGCCTCACAATTAACGACACCCACATGAGGTATATTTCATGCTGCTCCCTGATGCCCAGATGTCCCCGCCTGCTGATTTCCTGACCAGATGCTGCTGCCAGACAGCTTTTAACGCCCAAGTTCTGCCTGTTCTGCTTGAGAACAGCTCTCTCCTTAAGCCAGCCGTTTTTTTTTCCTGAGTGTTTTACTGTTTAATTATCTCTTTCTCTCCCACTGTAAAATCTGGGGACCAAAATAGCTTGAAAAGGCTCAGCATTTCCAAGCATTTCACATAAACCTCACTTTCTTAAAAATCTAGGTCGAAATCAGTGCCAGGGTGGGGTATCTGTGGTTGCACAGGAAGGTGGGGGGCAGCTCCCTCATTAGGGAGCGTAGGCGGGTGCAGAGCAGCTCTCACCTCAGAAAGCCTGAAAAAGAAACAGGGACACAGAGCGAGTCATGCTGGTCCAAATCCAGATCTGGCCCAAAGAAGCGTGAATTCCCCAAATGGGAAAATTATATGCTAGCTCCTTACTGGGCAGGATGCGATACAGATCTGTGTGCCTGGAAAGGCAAACCTGCCAGCTTGCACCTCCCCGGCTCCGCTCCACACACAGCGATTCCAAGAAATTATACGTGATAAATGACTTGTTTTCTTTGTGCTGGTGTTCTGGAGTAGGAAAGTTCTGGAGTTCTTTGTGCAGGTGTCACTGGAGTAGGAAAGAGGGGAATTACAGCCTGCACTGCTGCTGTTATTATTATTATTTGGCAGTAATTCCTCTAACTTTCTTCCCTGGAGGAAGACATGACTAGCTGCTCTCGTGCTCCCAAGGTCATCCCACCAGAAAATATTAGCTATTTGCTTCTATTAGTTTCAATTATTGAGGTGCAGCAAACCAAATAACAGTCAATTTTCAGTATTTCATGGCTTACCTTCAATGCGGGACTGGAGCTCTTACCCCAAAACAGGGCACTGCTAGACCAAGAACCAGCACCAGCAGGCAGGGAGGGATCCCCCCTCCCACTGCATTCCCCATGCAGGCTTTGGAGGGGCTTTTGCTCTTCCATTCTTCTGTTTTTCTATAAAAAAGGGCATCTCACTGTACTGAGGGGCTAAGCGGATTAATCCTAATACAATTATTGCTCTTTTGGCCTCCTTTGTAGTCTTAGAAGGTGTGAAATAAGTCATTTTCCACAGTTTTATGGGTACAATGTACATATGCCTGATAGCCGTGATGCATTCCTGTGCTGCTGCTCCCTTTCTGCTGCATTATTTAAATCCTTTCTGACTTGCATTGTAATACAACATCTGTCCCCTTTGCCTAGTCATATAGTAGTGGGCGGTGTGTTATTTGTTTAAAAGACAAGGGAAATTTCATTTCAAAGTACAAGCGGTGATGATAAGACACATTTAGATGAATTCTCCTCCAAACTTCCCAGCCCAAACAGCCCCATACAGTGCAGGATCCTGGAGAACCAGGCTGGAGAGCAAGCATCATAACCAGCTGGCAGCTCCAAGTTGGACACAGCCCCAAGGAAGGGAACAGAAGGGCACAAATGGCCCCAGGTCTCCTGTCCTGGAGGTGGCTGCCCATTACATCCATGTGTTACAA
Source organism: Perdix hodgsoniae (assembly GCA_035772895.1). Classification (NCBI taxonomy): domain Eukaryota; kingdom Metazoa; phylum Chordata; class Aves; order Galliformes; family Phasianidae; genus Perdix; species Perdix hodgsoniae. The sequence continues at coordinate 7,107,013 of JAPSGF010000029.1, read as the reverse complement.
CCAGCACAGAGTTCAGTCAAAAACTCAGGAATCATAGGAGTCACTAAAACATCTGAAGATTCTAACATGAATTAGATCAGGAGGTCGTTTTCTTTTCAGTTATATTTTCACAACGTTCAGCATTGCTGTTCCTACCTTTCACTGCTCATCTTAGCACTCCCTTCCCCAGAAACCTCAGCATGGAGACAGAAGAGTATTTTGCTTTTAGCAAATAGGTATTAAAGACCTGGCAGAAAAGTCCTAGCCACACAAAAAGCACTGCTGTGTCTTCAGCAGGCCATCCTTTGGAACAGTACTGCATGAGCACTGTGAGAGCCACACATCCCCACAAAACACGGCCTTGAGCAACAGCAGTCGTTCTCAACAGATTAAATTAAACAGAGCATTCAAGGTGGGGGGCGTCTGTCTGCCCTCACAAACACAACACGAACATCAGGCAACTGGATGCCGGTGGGCACCAACCCTTTAGATGGAGGTCAGCAGAGACAGCAGGAGTCGAGATGCTGATCTGTGTGAGAGCCACAGCGAGTGCCACCAAGGCATGGTGCTCGTGATAAGCTGGCAGAGCTGCAAATGCCCCCGGAGCAGCAGTGTGCTGCCAAGGCTTCCCTGGGCTCTGCTGAAGGTTTTCACTGCTGAGCTCCGGTGTATCCGCGGGCTGCGAGGTTCCTGGTGGGAATGAGGGCAGCAGTGGGATGACACCCCCACATGGCAGCACGCCTTCCTCCAAGCCATAGCACAGAATTAAAAATAAACAATAAACAAGTCATTAACGCTGCAGCTTCCGTCAAAAATACCAAGATAACGTGGGTCAAAGGGAAGTGATGGTGAAGCATCCATGTGATTTGTGAGGTTCTCAGAATTAGACTCCTGAAAAATTAACCCTCTTGGTAATAACCACCAGAGGGCTTTGCTCCTGCAAGACAAAGGTTGAAGTCTCACAGGTAAGTCAGGTGTTTCCTGTCTGGACCACTTTGGCAATCATTTCTTTCAGATGTAAAGAATCTGTCAAACCAAATTTGTGAGCCAGAGTTACTTATGCTAAACATGGGGACAAATAGCCATTAATTAAGAGATAAATTTATGCATGTCAGGAGAGAGCAGCTCTGCTGGGGAGAAGAGCATCGTTCTGAGCCTGTCTGCTGCAAGGCCGATGTTGTGGTGGGGCCTCAGAGGTCACAAGATAAGGAAGCTGAGCAACTGTTACCATACAATGGGATTTTCCACTTCAGCACCAAAAGTATTTTTGCTAGAAAAAAAATCATAAAAATAGGCTTCTAGCTTCATTTCTCTTTGTTTTCTTTGACACAAAACACTTTCTAACCCTTCCAAGATCTGGAAACTTTCATGGCCTTTTGCACACCTTACCTTTAGACAGAGGAGTTTGCAGTTGCAACAGAACTGTTTGGATAACACTGGTTCTCAGGCATTGCTGCCCTCAGAATGATTTCCAGTTGGCAGCACAACTGTGCACTTGTGCTGTTGCTTTTCTACCTCTGCCACACTGCTCCTACTGCCACTGTCATGGTGTTCATCGTCCAGTCTGCAACAGCAAAACTGAGTTTCAGCTGCTCCCACAATAAGTAATGGATAGGTAAAACTTTGTAATACACCAACAGTGCCACTGGGAGGTGGAGGTAAATTTAAGAGAGGAAACATTTACATTACACTTCCAGGCAAAAGAACATGCAACCAGCAAGATTTATTTGCCTGCCTGCAAGTTACCAAATGGGAAGCAGCCCAAACTCTCAGCAAATGGAGCATGTCCTGTGTCCAGAGGAAAGGGACAGTCACCAAGGAGTCTGAGCTGCCACCTCGTGAGCTTCAAGATGTTTTTTTTAGTTTCTAAAATTGATAATTCTTGCTTTCTTTGCGCAAGTGAAAAATATAACACTGCAAGGTATTCCTAATGTGATTTTTCTCAAATTGCTGTTCGAATTATCTGCAGTCTAAGGAGCACAATAGACGTGAATTACGGCTCCTAGTATTAAAATACCAAAACAAATTATTAGCATATAAAAATTGATGTGATCTATTCAGACGTGTTACAGTGAAATATGATACAGAACACAGTGCACCTGTCCTGAACCATAAAACTTGTCAAAGGCAGCACAAGTTTATAGCCTGGGCAGATCCCTGCAGCGCTGCTGGAGTGGCTGAGTTGGATGGGAGCAGTCTGGCAGAGTCCTGCAGGCATGCAAACACGTCCAAAGATGTATTGAACTATGAAAATAAACAAGACAACAAAAAAAGACTTTTCTCTTAATCAGGTGGGATAGAAATTCTTTCAAAACCATCTTTCTCATTTTTGTCCTGTAACTGCCTGTCCTTCCACATGAGTTAGCATAGCAGTTTTTTATCAACACAGCAAAGCATGCTTTCACAACGGTAAGGTCAAGCAATGTGTGCAGAATGCACAAATGATGCAATTGCATGGGTTTGTTCAGCTGCCTGTGCAACACAAAGCTGCTGAAGCGCGGGATGCCTCCTGCTCATGGGACGGCTGTTGCAGCCCACGCCACCTCTGCTGGATGGGGCATCACTGTCTCTGGAGCTGTTGCCTGCCCTGCAGCACTGGCTAGCTGCAGCATAATGAAAGCAAGCTCATTTTCTTTCATTAATGCAGCACTGATTGAATTTTTGATGTTTGAATGAGAAAGGGCCTGAAGAAAATTACAATGAGAAAACTTGGTGGTACAACAAAAAATGCGAAACAGAGGAAAACAAGAGCAAAACAAAATGAGCCCTAATAACAAAGATGCTTGTGTGATTTCTATGCAGTATAATCATGGCTTGTGCCATGGCAGCCTGGGAATTGCCTTCCATTCTCATAACTTTCAGCAAACTCTCAGACAAAACTAAAATCAGATTGCTGTTCTAAAAACATACATTCCACACCATATTCTTTGGATGCATTAGTCTAGCCTTTCCCAGGCATAGCTGTTTTTCCAAACATGGCATATTTTACATGGGATGCATCCTGGAGTGCATTGCCTCTCCTGCAATGATTGAAAAGATTAACTTCAATTGCCAGTAACTGCAGCAAAAAGCACTGAAGGCTCAACTCTTAATTACAAAGAGAAACTAAAATGTGGCAATTAACTTTATTCACGCTAACAGCAAAAAAAAAAAAACCAAAAAAAAACAACAAAAACAACTGTGGCTGGAAGTAATAAACACATTCCGTGTTTATTACTGAGAGAGGAAGGCTTTGGTATCTGCAGTGAGCTTTTCCCTCAGTGCTGAGCATGCCTAAGAAGGGTTGGTGTACCATTGATTTTAGTGCCACTTAAAAAGCCATTCAAAAAAGCAGCAAGTTAGAAGCTGCAGAGCAATTCCCAACTTGCTAATATCCTTGCTTTGTCTGCTTGAAGCATGGCCATGGAGCGCAGGAGAGACAAAACGTCACTGCCAATCTCAGCTGCTGCTCTCTGCCCCCAGAGCAGCGGAGGTGTGGGGATGCAGATGGGGGCTGCAGCTCCCAGCACATCGTCTCCTGTGCACCAGAGGTTGATGCAGACTGGGTCAGATGGCCGGAGGAATTTGTCTTTTCCTCCGTTTTGAAGGAGGTAAAATTCAGGCACAGTAACTTCAAGTGATGAGTTAAAATACTGCCAGGTGAGAGCATTCTGTGGAAGCTGGCTTCCGAAAATAAATTAGGAATTATCAACACCTATTTCTGACTGCTGGAGCCACAGACTGGCACAGACAGCCTGGGGCAGCCTGTTGCCTGCAACAAAAATCACCAAATGGGGAGGACCAGAGAGAGATGTGAAGCTCACTTAAGGGCTTTCAGGGAGGTGAAGTGTGTAAAGGAGCAAAAATCTGCATCTGCTCCCTCCATCCAGAATCATAGAACTGCTCAGATTGGCAAAAACCTCGAAGGTCCTCAAGTCCAACTGCAACCCGACCATCCTACCCTAACACTAACAACCTTCTGCTGAGTCATGTCCCCGAGCACGATCCTTGTCAGGAGCAGCAACCGCTGTTCCATGGGCTACGGCGCTAAATAAGGCTTTCAATTAGCAGAGGTCTGTATCACTGCTCAAACTGGTATTGATATTTTTACATTAGAATTGTAAAGCGTGATACACCACCACAAAAGATACCCATCTGAATACTGAACTGAAGGAATCCCTGAATGGATATTGTTTTGACATTCTCTTGTAGTAACATTATGTTATTACAGAAGGATAGGACGGGCCTCCTCTGGAAGACATTCACTACAGCACGAGAAGTACCTCGGAGGGATGGCAGATTTTCTGTCAGGCGGCCAGGCCCTCTGCTTTTATCACATGCCATAAAGCCTCCGAGACTGCTGGAGACAACAGCAGCGGTGCCCACCGCTGGGTCTGTCCCCTCCTGCTCCAGCCTGCGAGGAGCTGCCAAAGGAAACCAATAATTTCCACAAAGATCAAGGCAAGTTTAGTCACGGAGCCTTGGTCTGGGGCCAGCTCTTGTTCTTTCAGGCAAAAACTTCAGCACCAAGCATATGGCAAATGCTATTTCCCTCTGGATCAATACGTTACCCTCTCCTTTACCGGAGTGAAGTGTATCCAACCTGTCTCCTTGGTTGGTCACGGAATTTCTCTTTTCTCAGCTGCAGCACACTGGCAGACATCTGTGTCTCCATCCTGAAAACAACTCTTGCAAGTAAAGCAACAAAAGTGCAGAATTGCAGTTCGTGACAGATTTCAAAGGACTGTGTCAATCCACAAATGCACGAGCATTCCAAGGGCCGCTAGAAAAACAATGTTTGGCTGTAATGTAATTTCTTTGGTCAGTCCTCTCTACTGAAAAAGACAGATTTCAGGAGTGTTTTAGTGCCAGTTAATGTTTCAGGGAACTGCAGTGCAAGGGGATACATCACCTCACCTCACTCTTCCTTGGGGTCCTGCTCAAGGTCTGCTGGAATTCACAGGATCTCAGGACACTTGTAGAAAAACCTTATTTTTCAATTCAATTATATTAGTACATTATTATGCCTGTTATCAGATAAGAAGACTGCAGTGCTGTTCTGATCTCACAGCACATTGCTATGGTGCTGTAGGGGACTGCAGTGGCAGATGTGCACGCTTACATCAAGCTGTGGTTCACATCTTTGTGGGTATGTTTCATACATGGGGCCACGACTGCATTCTTTAATATCTTGTTGCTTGTGCTGCTCTAAGGACACGATTCTTCTCCTCAAAACAAGAAATTATTGATGCAGTTGAGCTTTCTAGATCAAAATCAACGACTTGAATTTCTTTGAGGTCACGAAGTGTGTGATGTACAATGAAAACAGAGTAATTCAGTTACAACAGTGAGTACGTTTAGCATCATTTTGTCCCCTCTACCCTCTTCTATTCATCTTTGTGGCATTTCCTTGAGAAAACATAAACGTTCCTCTCATTTTGCAACTTAATCTCCATATGTTTATCAGCTGTAATTGCAGCTTGGTCACAGTAATTAAAATACATGACACCTACTTGTTAGTGTAGGCAAGAAAAATAATTTTCCCTGTCACCATTTCAAAACATTAGTTTAAATTGTAGCCACAAAGAATACACACATGTTAATGCAGTAAGTGCCAAAAACCCCTCCGTGTGAGTCAAGAGAAGCCAGCACCAGCTTCATCCAGCAATGGATTTGGTGGATAAAGCAGAAATGTGTCACAATCAAAGCCAGTATTTGCTCTTTCCTAATACGGGGTGAACTGTGATACGATGGCTGCTACCTTTTCCTTTCCACCATCAGAGCATCCCTTCTGCCCTCAGGGACACACTGCAGCTCAGGTCCCTTAGTGCCACCCACAGCCTTGGGCACAGTCTGCAGCACCAGCTTTGGTGTGCCCAAGGAAAGCCATGGCTGTAGGAATGCCCCCAAACCAATGGCCTTCCCAAGGAAGCCAAGGCCTTTGGAAAACAACAGGAACTTGCTGTGTGTTTTTCCTACGCTTAAAACCACAGAGATAGCCCTGGACTGATGCTTCATGGAACGCGAGTCAAAAGGAGGACGAGAAAGGCTTTAGAACATGTTAATGAAGCAATTAATATAAACCCTTCTCTGAATGAGGCAGGATAAAATCTAAGTAAGTCACAGCTTAAACATACTCCCAAATTTGTTCACGTAGCACCAGAGCATATTTACCAGAGCGCACTGAGAATAAGGTCAGCATTAAAGCGAAGATTTAAGAAACAGAATAAAAGGATCTTTGTAATTTGGTTGTGCTCAGGAGGCTCTGTTTGTTGACACAGACGCAGCCCAGTTATTTCGCCACACACAACAGCCATTACTCATCCATTGGGTCACACTGCATTTCCCATTCTTTTAGGCAGAGCCTCGGAGTTATTGATCCCATGAATCAAAGTGGCGGGGCCGTGCGGGCCGCGTGCTGCAATGGGGGGACGGAGACGGATGGGGCTGCTGGCGTGGGCTCCACGGGGAAGGAGGCACTGGAGATCACTGAATGCTAACTATTTTTCTAAATGGCTGTCAAGTCACTTCCAAGGTGCAAGTAATGAAGTCAGCGCTCTCTATTTTTCTTTCCACTCAGCTGGGAGGGTGGTGAACTCGTGAAAACACGTGACAGCTCAGTGAATGTTGTGGAGGTATGAGCATTGCTTAAAATCCCATTAGGAGGGAGCAGAAGTTTACCCATTATCCCATGCTGCATCTCATCTTTCCTTCACCTCTGGACTCCAGCTGTGCTTATTTCAAGTAACAGTGCCATAATATGAGGTGTAGAAATTAAACCTTTCAGGAATCACATATCTTGTGTCATCCACTCAATTGGCTCTTACAAATCTGGAGCACTTCGTCTACATAAAATGATTTCTTCTTCTTTCCCCCAGGTCCTTAAGGAGGTTTGAGAACTGTGAACACACTCAAACCAAGTTACATGGCTGCTCTTTGGGAGAGAACAGGACACAGAAAGAACATGCAGACTAGCAACCCAAGAGGGGTGCAGCAGCATGCATTAGCCAACAGCTATGATGACACCGTCCTGTAGCCCGTGGCAGCAGAGCAGGAATCAGATGATCTTTAAGGCTTCTTAAACTCAAATCATTCTATGATTCTATGCTTAATTAGGTAATACAAACTGCATTTCCACCTGAATTCACCCTCACCAGCAAGAGAAGGAAAATCCCCATGTTGCAGTCTCTTCCTACTACCAAAGCAGCACCGAACCCTTCCATATATATATATAACTCCAGTGTCAGTTACTGGAAGTTTACATGGGAAGGTGAAAGACCACCAATTTAGTGGGAAAGGCAGAGGTTATCGTGTGATTTCAACCCCCCTGCTGTGTGCAGGTCGCCAACCAGCAGCCCAGGCTGCCCAGTGCCACATCCAGCCTGGTCTTGGATGCCTGCAGGGATGGGGCACCCACAGCCTCCTTGGGCAGCCTGTTCCAGTGCCTCACCACCCTCTGGGTGAAAAAATTCCTCATCATATCCAACCTAAACCTCCCCTGGCTCAGTTTAAAATCATTCCCCCTTGTCCTGTCACTATCCACCGTTGTAAACAGCCATCCTCTCTCCTGTTTATACTCTCCTTTCAAATATTGGAAGGTCACAACGAGGTCTCCCCAGAGCCTTCTCTTTTCCAAACAATTCTTACCCCCTTCCACTGAGCAATGCTCTTTCCCTCTCTTCCCCCAGACACTGCAACAATAAGTGCGGCTCATGGGAAGATTTTCTTGCATTATTTTTACCGAGATGTGGATACTTTCCCTGCTTTGATTTAGGAACAGGCGCTGAAATTGCACAAGGCAGGCACTAATCTGCATGCACAGCTCCCCACGTGCATCGCGATGTGTGCTGGCAACGAGCTCAAGCAACACAATATATTGTGACAGCTCTCGAAAACTTGTACCTTAAGGAGCTTACAGGAAATGGGCTAGCTGTTGCTTTGCAGCAGAAAACATGTTATCTGAGAAGATAAATCCCATTAGGCAATGAAATATGCTTCGTTTCAATAGCAGAAAAAGAAAAAAAATCTCTGTATTTTTTTGTTCACTCTTTTCTTTTTATAGCATCTTCTTTACCTTCATTCTTTGGATACCCCCAGGAAGGAAATAAATAAATCTGCATTTTCCCAAATATGAAAGTTAAGCAGGCAAAGACATGGACTAAGCAGAGGCGTTGTGTGGTGCAAAGCAGCAGTGTTTCATGGAACAGGAATGTGCAGCAGCTGGGGATGGGGGAAGACCTGTGGTCTGGCTGCTCCTGCTGTCTGTGGCTGAGGACCACAGGGATGTGATCAGGGATGTACTACCACCTACAATTAACAGAAGCAAAGTGGGTAAGTGCCTGCTGCTGTGAAATATTTGTTTGGAAATGAACCAAACCCAGTTCCAATTAGGAACATTTTTAAAAGATGAAATAAAAAGTGGCTCTAGCTACACAGGGACAGGCAGCAGTGGGTCCTGTACAGTGTGCAGCTGGCCCTGGGACAGGGCAGCTCCATGGGGCTGCTGCTTCAGGGAGCCTCTGCTGCCCGCTCGGCCCAGTTAGCTTGTTTTTTTCCCCCAGGCAAACAGCAGGGCTTAATAACTGCACTCTGTGCTGTGCGAGTCTCACCAAAATGGACTCACACACAGCAAAGCAGCTCCTCAAAAAGGCTCAAAAGTAGAAATAAAACTGCCCATGTGAGGAGGTGAGCACTCTGCAGAGAGGCTGCTGTCAGTGCTGTGCCCTGTGAGCATCTGGGCTGTGGATGGCACTGACAGCACTTGGGCTGAGGACAGAAATGGCCCTGCAAGAGGAGCAATAGCAGCTGAGACTCATTTGGAGTCTTTGCTGGATACTTTCTTTTAATTTAAGAAGGAAATACCAATACTTAATACACTAGTGTTATTGCTTCTTTCCACACATGAGCTGTTTAATATATTAACCCCCGAGGGGAAGTTTCTGAGTTGCTTTGGGGTCCATAATGAAGATGCATCCCCTACACAGACAGTTTCTGGTGGAGCCACACTAAGATCCACGGCTCTTTTGCCTACAAAACAGGCTGTAGGCTGCAAATGCCTTTAAAAACATCATTATGCCATGGCATGGTGGCTATTTCCACTGGGAACGCAGGAGTCTGGTTTTTGCTTTCACTTGTAATAAGATACAGTAGGGATTGCTAACAAGTATGAGATCTATGAGAGGCAGATCCTAAGGCTTATCAATGAAGTTATGTTATCTCAGGTTAACATCCCATTAAAAACATATAATTCATTCTTAACCCTTGAAGTCTAAAATGCTGTAGGAAAGCTGTACAGTGCATTTCTTGCATTTGAGAATAAATTCAGGCCCTAGAACTCACTATGCAACCTATTTTTCAATAAATAGAGCTTTCACGCTACACTAACACACAGCAGGGTCAGAAAAAATAACCCTCATTTATTTTACCAGGGGGAAAAAAAAACACAGGCTGAAACTCACCCTAGCTCTATCATCATTATATGCATTTTAGCAAATGTATTTGAAATGCTATGCGAGTTCTTTGCTCAGAGAACAGCATGACCGTCTGCTGTGCATCTCTCACTGATGGGCTCCAACACGACTCCTCCAGCTCCATCAGACTGCATCCCTCACCACTTTGCTACCAACTTGATTCAGACTGAAACCCTCGTACAGTGTCTATTGTTTTTCTGAAAATAAAAGAATTAGATGTCTTTGTTGGTGCCCTGGACATCAAATGTACATGCATGTGCTGAGAGAGGGAGAGCAGCATCACCTCGTGCTCTCAAAAAGAGAGCTGAGAACCAAACCAGAGCTGGGTGCTCTCAGCTTTAAGGAGTTGATCCATGCAACCACAAATGGCTACAAAAGCGTTTTAAGTGTGGGGATTCCTTCTCAATTTCCTGGCTGATAACACAGGATGCGCAAAGGATGCTATCAGTTGCCCTTTTAGGCAAAGGTGTGGGACTGGTGATGGCAGAAGGCAAACCCTGCATCTCCTACTGGTGTGCCTGAACTGCTGTACCACCCTGACATCTGTGACAGCATCAGTTGTTGCCTGAAACTCAGCTGTGAAGGAGGGAGAGGCCCCAGCCTGCCTCCCCAGGGTGACCAGCAGCTGCTGCAGTCACTCTGGACTGATGGAACAGGAACAACTCCATTTCCTTTTGAAAAGAAAATGAACCAAACCTGGCTCCTCCTTATTCCACAGAATATTCCAGTTGACTTCATTTTTCCAGGAGCTAACGAGCACAGACATCTCCCTGCAGCTTTAAGAGGTCTTCCCCTGGAAATTTTCTTTCCTATCTGGAGTAATGCAGAGCTTTATTTGACCCTAACGCATGAACCACTTCCGAGTGACTGGTGCAGAATTTGCTCTCAGACATACAGTTAGTTTCCAGGCAGTCCTATGCAGAGCCAGGACCCTGTGGGTCCCTTCCAACTCAGGGAACGCCATGCCTCCACCATTCCATGGTTCCTCAAGTAGCATTCACCTGGCTGAAAGCATTACACAGTTATGTGCCTCAGCCACAATAGATCTGGTCACAAGCAGCACCTGAGCACACTGATAGGAAGCACATCATTTTCCTCTCGTCTGATCCTCAAACTTAGCAATTTTCTCTTTTATAACATTTCATGAAGAGGAAGGAAGATGATGAGCAGGGAAAAAAAAATAGATAACAGAGAAGATAATGGTAAAAAGAGTCTGAGAAGAGGTGATACCTAATTTACTACAAACAATGGCAGCAGTACAAGAACTTCAGGTATTACATAGACAAAGCGTGAATAAAACCTGTTCTCGGTCTGAACAATTTATTGCATTTCGTGTTCTTTTTTTCCCCACTTATTCCAGAATATATTTTTTATGGATTTGTTTCAGTAGAAGAAAAATATCTTTTCTTTCTATGAGTACAGCATGCAGCTCTGGGTAAAGTGATATTGCCTGGGCAGCTGATGGAAAAGTCCAACATTTTTTGGCAACACAAAAAGGCACAACACGATAAAGAAATGAGACAAATAAGAAGCTATTAGCAAAAGTATTCTTAATTGCTTTTCTGCACAGTGTGCTGTAGTTTGACATTTGTAGGAAATCATAGCACCAAAGGATTAATTATTGCTTGTTGCTGTAGCATCACCACCCAAACTGATACAATTATGTGTATTTTCTTTGTGGCCGCGGTGTACCAGAAATAGGACTGGTAGTTGGTTTGTTCTTTATAGAGAGAAGTTTTACTCAATACTGTAATTTTCAGCAGCTTCAGGCAGTTCTCAGCTAGGGGAGCACAGCTTTACCCAGAGACTCTTTCCATCACTGGTCTATTTACAGCCATGGGGGTATTTGGGAGAGTTGGTATATTTTTTGGTAAAACATTTAGGCAGGAAAATAAATGCACTGATTCATGTTTTGTCATTCTAAACACAACGAGGAACCAAAATACAAATAATATAATATACTTTGTCTTATTCCCAGAACACTTTTCCCGTACTTTCATTAGGAGTGCATGGATAAGGCTAATTTCCCTTACCTAATATAACCCAGTCAACTGATGTTTGTTGCAGCTGGAAGTGTCTCAGAACTGGACCACATCTTCTCTTTGGAGATCCTGCAGAGGACAGCCTGCTGTTCCCCCAGCAACAGGGCTCGTGTGTCCTGCTCACAGTGCTCACTGTGTGAATGAGGGAGAGAGAATGGCCCATCAGCTGCACTGCTCATAAAGGATGAGCTCATTGATGCCCACCCCATCAAAATACCACTCAGGGTTGTCCAATTACGGACCTTACCCAAATCAACCCCATCAGAATGCACTTCTTTTCGCTGCATTGGAACTGTAGTTTATTCTGTGAGGAAGGTTTCCAGAGCAGGAGCCTACATTGCCTTCTCTACATGGCTTTCCAGCAGCAACTTCCAGCCCAAACTCCATGGGGAGTTCACGAAGCTGAGCCCCCACTTCGGGTGCACCCAGAGCACGGTGTGACCAGGCCTGGAGCTCCTCCAACTGCACAAAGTGCAGGAAATGAAATCTGAAGCTAAATCGACCTCCCACACAGTTATGCACGCAATAGCTTGCTAAGAAGTGTAAATAATTACTAATATTCTGCTTACCATTGCTGCGTTCATTTCCAGACTGTGAAGACACCTAGCATGGCCGCCCCTTTCCCTCCAAATAGCTGATCAGCAGATTAAAATACTTTCATTAGACTCCTTTTGTTTGACTGTGAACAACTGTGGCGATCTCCCAGGATCTGCAGCTGAAGAACAATGTCACAAAGAACCACGTGGGTAATTGATGTGCATGTGCAGCAGGACCATTTCCGACTTATCTGAATATTTCTTCAATTTCCTTGCTTCTAAAACAAAAGAAATAGAATTAAGAACATTTAACTGGTAATCTCATGCATGCTGACTGAGAAAGGAGAGGTGAGGTGTGGGGTGGGGAGAACTGCTTCACCTGGAGCTCCACAGTAGCCTACTGGGATTTCTCAGTGCAAACTGGAAATACATCATTCCCTCTTTTTCTTCCCTTAGGTATTCTCACCGGACTTGCAGGCAGGAGTACATTCAAAATGCAGATTCACAATGCCCAAAGTTTTGTTTTAGGCATCAGCTATACAACTTCAAGCCTCAATAAATCATACAGTTCTATAGTGAAGCTGGCAGGTAAGTGCTGGGATGTTTCCATTTCTTCACACACACACACACACACACAAAGGAATCTTTTGCATTACTACAAGTGATGGATGTCAGAAAACGCAAAAAGTACCACAAGTATTTCCCAGAGTGAGCAAACATCCTCTCTTTCTTAACACATGAAAAATTAACACAATCAAATTCCATTGTAAAACACGCTTCAGAATTTGCTTTACCAGCTTTATTACCTTGACGACTGGGATATGTTTTACTTTTCCCAAAGAAGAAGCACATATCTAAATGAGAGGAAAACTGATGATATACAGCTAGTGAGTGGTTATGAAAAATAAGGGCCCCAACTTTATCTGTGTCATTACTATACAATGATGCTCATGTGCCATAAGCAGATACTGTAATGGAATAAATCAGAAACACTGGTAGCAATGATCATAATCCTTATTGTTTACTGTAGTGCCTAGCAATAAGGATTCAGGATCCCACTTTTATTGGTATCGTAAGAAGTGTAATACATAAAGGGGCTTGGAGAGGCGGGCACAGAGGTGACAGAAAGTGAATTTCCTCCTAATATCTCACCTGAATCTCCCCTCCTTTAGTTTTAGGCCATGCTCCCGCATCCAATCGCTATCAGAGCATGTACAAAGTCGCTGTCCTGTTTATAAGCTCCCCCCAGGTACTGGAAGTGAGATCTCCCTGAGCCGTCTCTTCCCCAGGCTGCACAACCCAGCTCTCAGCCTTTCCTCACAGCAGAGGTGCTCCAGCCCTCTGAGCATCTTTGTGGCCCTCCTCTAGACCTGTTCCAACAGTTCCATGGCTCCCCTGTGTTGCGTTGGCACCTTAAAATACAGATGGTCTGGATGAGGTCCGAAATAGCCTGGAAAAATAGAGGTGATGGACAGACAAACCATGCAGGAAAGGTAGGAGTGAGGAGCAGTGCTGGGATGGCAGCTGGCACGTGGCTGCCGTGACTTGGAGCGGAGCAGATGGATGAGTCAGGATGGGATGGCAGCTCTGGGGATGGGCAGGCTGCAGCTGGGCAGCTCCACAGTGGCTGCAAAGGGGCCGGATTAAGTTAGTACTTGTGTGATGACAAAGGCTGTGAGATAAATCTAGACCTCACTGCATGCTGGAGAATTCTCACGGGGGGAAAAATGCTCTCCTCCCTGGCTCAGCCTCAGCTAAAAGAACTATTTACTTTTTAACTATTCACATTATGCATTTTATATATTTAAATTCATGGAAATGTTTACTTATATACTTATATTTCACGGACTATAAAACAATAATAACAAACTCCAAATTAGTCGTTTCCTCTCAGATAATAAAGTCGCAATGAGAAAAATTTGTAGCTTCCAATTGTTCCAACCAGTGTTGGAAATGACATGAAAATCTCTTTGGCAGTCATTACAGCCTAATTGTTTTGGAAAGCTGCAAGAGAATCATCATTGCTTTTTTGTTGCTGGTTGGTTTGCTAAAGAAAAGTTAGTTTCATTCAAAGCAATTAAATATTTCAATCTCTTTATTCTTAGAAACAAAACAGAGAAGTGAACTGGGAAATTCTTTCAAATATTCTGTGAAAATATTTTTCTATAAAATAAAACTTACAGGTTTTTTTTGTTTGTTTGTTTGTTTGTTTTTTAACTGATGGGAAGCAACTTGGATCTGCCAAAATTCTTTGCTAGTATATATTTTGTAGTAAACTGGATATCTATACCCAGTTCTGTAATCCCAGTTCAGTGCCCGGAGCTGTTAAACTCATGAATTATGCATTTCATTCTATAAACACAAAAGAAAAAATACTTACACTGTAATTAGCTTATTTGCTGTTATCCAAGATCACAGTAGTTCATAGAATAATTAATAAAAAGAAGGCATCTCTCCGTGATGTTACCTGGGGCAGCCCTAGAGGTGCTGGGGAAGGCAGATGCCTCCTCTGACCACTTTAAGAAGATTGGATAGAGCAGAAAACCAAACATGAAGTGTTCAAGGTAGAGAATAAAGAAACCTGATGTTCAGGTACTGGTGTGAGGCTCAGAGCATCTCATCCCTGCCTGCTATGACCTCCCTGTGGCAGCAGTGCCAATAAAAACAACACCTTGCCCTACAGTGGGGATCCTTCCTGCCTTCTCTTTACACCCTGTTTAACAAGTACATTCTCTATTTTCAGGCCTTTCCCTGAAAAATTCCTATTCAACAAACCCTATGTTTTTACCCCGGACACATCCAGATCCAACCTGAGATAAGCTCATCAGAGATGAGTTTTTCAAGTTTAGAAAATTAATTCTTATGCCTCATCTCAGGCTTAGCAGATGCTTGGGAATCTTTAATAGCTGTAATTACTTAGTTTATAGTTATTGTGTTGTCATATCTCTTATAGAAGCAGATCAAAGTTTATGAATACCTCTGTAATTAGAGGACATATATCAGGAACAAGATAACTCCAACTGCTGTTCATCGCATCACTGATTTCACTGTGTCGCTTCTCAAAGCTCTTATCCTTATTCTTAATGGCCATGCTCAATAACCATCAACAGAGTCTGAGACAGCACCACATCTGGCTCCATATTTATTCTAGATTTCAAATTATACCAATCATTGTGTGCTGGATAAACTCTAGGCTCATTCTTTAAGTACCACAATCCTGTTTACAAGACAAAGATCCCCAGCCCCCGGCGCCATGCACACGGCGCGCCCTCTGGCAGCACAGCCAGATTTTATCCCAGCTCAGTCAACCTCTAGCTCATACAAATGGCTCAGTTCCCTTGGCATTCCCAAAACATATGAAAAAGAAGGCATGACCAACACGTACCTGCTTCTAGCACATCTACAGTAGCACTGAATCACAGAATCACAGAATGGCCAGGGTTGGAAGGGTCCTCGAGGATCACAAACCTCCAACCCCCTGCCACACGCAGGGCCACCAACCTCCACATTTCACAGCAGCCCAGGCTGCCCAGGGCCCCATCCAGCCTGGCCTTGAGCACCTCCAAGGATGGAGGGGCACCCACAGCCTCTCTGGGCAGCTGTTCCAGCACCTCACCGCTCTCATAGTAAAGAACTTCCCCCTGACATCCAACCTCCATCTTCCCTCCCTCAACATAAAACCATTTCCCCTCATCCTGCAGTTCTCTACCCTTTCCAAGAGTTGACTCCCCTCCTGTCTGTAGGCTCCCTTTAGGTACTGAAATGCTGCCATGAGGTCACCCTGCAGCCTTCTTTTCTCCAGGCTGAACAAGCCCAGCTCCCTCAGCCTGTCTTCATAAAGGAGCCTATCTTCATAGGGGGCTTTCACTGAAGAAAGAAGTAAAGCAGATGTATTTTATTGTTATTATTTTTACCTTGGCAACGTTACCAATAGATGCCTTAGGGCTCACGTGGTACCATAGAAATTGCAAGGAGGTGATACCCCCAGTGCTGCTGCTGCTTCTATGTGGAAAAATACTCCCTCACTTAAAGAACATTCTGACAAATACACTTGGTGTTCAGCCAACATCCTGGTCTCTGCTGGCATGTTTCAGCAGCAACCAGCACCTAAGTCAGTATGATTCATTGGATCAATAATTCTAAGGTCTGTACCTAAAAGGTTGAAAAATGTGGAAAAACCTGGCAGAAGAGTAATGATGGTAATGTTCAGCAAAATGGTTAATGAGGCTTGGGAAAAGCAGGCTTTGGGGGAAGAGAAATATGTACAGATTTAACCTTGCACACAAGCTTCAGCAGAACATTCTGTCTTCTGGGTTAACTATAAAGTCCCCACACATTAAGAGACATCTGTAGTTATTGACATGTTCACTCTTTCATGGATTGGCCCTTTCCCACTTCCACACACTGGTTGCTGGAGGAGGATGTGGCTCTTTCTCAGGTCACCGTATCCCCAACCATTACTTGCTGAATGGCTGATGTTGGTAGCACAGTTACATAAAGGCGCAGAAAATAAGGTTACTTTCTGCCTCCTTACCCGAACATTTTGGCTCATTACTGCTCCCTGACCCCTCCTTCAGCTGCCATCCTATCTAAAATAACTCAATTCCTTCCCAGCCCGCTGCTTCCTCATCATTTCACTTCCCTCAGTAGGTGTAATAGCATCCTGTGCATAAGGTGCTGTGCCCAAGGGAAGCTCAATAGCAGTAATACCAGTAGCTAAGGCTAGTGATATCATACAGCATTTGATTACTTCAGGAAAAAAAAAAGGACACTGCAGCTGCAATTACCTGTCATTCCTCCCTCTCTCATGGCTTTGGAAGAACCATCAGGTCTGTAAATGCATTTTGCCACAAGCTGGAACACATATCAGGTTGTATGCAATGGCTCTGCTCTGTGCTTTACATGGGATGGGAAGATGGTATCCATAATCAGACCAATAATTCTAAAATGAACTCAGATAAGGAATTAATAGCTAAGTGATCTAAACATCAAAGCCCCACCCTCCTCCTCAGCAAAGCAGCCACAACACATTATCATCCGTATATTTTTCTTTTTGAAATACAGTTTTGCATTAATTCATCCCTCATCAAAAAGCTGGACAAAAGCAACATGCTTTTTAATGTTCGTTAAATATTCTGCAGTTTGTCTCCTATTTGTCAGTTGGCATTAGGAGAGATCTATAACTAATCTCAGTGCCACCAACAACACCGCCTGCTGCACACTCCCTCCATCCATAAAGCATCATGTCCACAGCGAAGACAATTAGATGCCTCTGATCTCTTCTCTATAATTCACTTTCCTATCTAATCAACAATTATCCGTAATGAACTTTGCATTGCTAGCTCGAGCTCAGCAGTTTCTCTTGCTTAGCACAAGGCATAAAGGAAAAACCGGTGGCAAACGGCATAGCATGTTTTATGAAGTGATTTCTGAATAATCACACTTTAATTTTAAAGCTGTTTAACAGCCATAGCAAATGGCAGACAAAAGAACTGAAGTGAGGAGTGTGACCTATGAAACTGATGAAAATTCATTTGGAAAAACCCTTTATTAGAAAAGGGTCTTCTTGTCACAGGCCCATAAATCACAGGTAAAAATGAACCTAAATTGTAGGAAGCAATTGGTTTTACAATTCCAGACCCTTGCAGTGATACGAGTGGTGTTAAAGGTGTAAATAAAAGGAAATACTGCTGTCCTGGCTGAAGCTGCCCGGAAAGATGCGAGGTGCTCTGAGCTGCCTCTGCTCTTTGTAACCTCTCTGTCTCACCCTGCACCAGGTGTGCATGGAGCCCTGAACCCCATGGTCAGTTTGTTCCCCATGGGCAGGAGGCACTTGGATGTTCAGAACGCCCTAAAGAACTCCTGTAGGATCTCTGCTGGGCAGAGAAGGCGGCTGGCTGGCCAGGAACAAGCACTTCCCATCCTGGTTGGGCTTCCACACAGATGTACCCAGTCTCACCTCCAGAACTTCACAGCCTATTTTTACGATGCATCCGCCGTGAGCGCGATGCTCCTCTGGGCATGCAGATGGAGCTCACCATGTAACCAAGAGCCAGTCCTTACGAAGTACCCCGAGCCAAAGAGAAGTTTCCAGAAGCTTTGCTGTTGTAACTGAAGGAGAATAAAAAAAAATAAAAAATAAATAAATAAAATAAAATAAAATAAAATCTGTGTAGAAGTGAAGATGTTCAAAGTAATGGAAAAAAACAGAGTTCTGAAGAGAACCCTTCCGAAGACCCCAGCATTGTAATCTAATTACTGTGGACACCAATCCATCAAAATGTACCACTGACATTAAAAATATTAAGTATGGTTAAAAAAACCTTCAACTACTCCTTGTGTGTGTTTGTCTCCTAACAGCACACTGCACTCTCAGCTCTGTCAGACAGGCTCAGACCTCTGGATTATCTGATCAATAGCAAACAAGAATGAGAGCATTTTCAGTTCACTGGATAAAAGTCAAGGAACAGAGAAATAATAATGGAAGCGGCGATTCAATCAGAAGGAGCTGTAGTAGGTGGCACAAAGCTATAGGACAAATGTCAAGCACACAAACAAATAGCACAGCTGAAGTGAAAAAGCATGAGTTATCGGAGTGTCTTTTAGAAGGGCTCCGTGGGTCAGATTCTTCCCCCGCCACAGGTATTGCTGGGAAAAAATTATTCATGGAAGTAAAATGATGCGAGGCCACAGCGTTTGTCAAACCTGTGGTCCCAAACTTTGAGCCGTGGAGCCACACCTGTTCTGATCAACATTCATTTCAAGCCATTGTGACCAGAATTGAAAACAACACCCTACACACACCAGTCAGCATAGCTGCACTGATATTCTGGTTTATATGCAATGATCAACTCAAATATTCAAATTGTTCTCTGCCTCCATCATCTGCCGCTGTAATTTTCCAGTTATGGCAGAAGTTCTTCATTTCTAAGTACCAAAGTGCACAAGCTTGTACTTTTTATTATCATTATTATTATTATTATTAATCTTATTTTCATTGCTGCAGTCCTCCCAGCCATCTCTTCTCCTGTACACCCAGCCTCCTCTGCACCAGCAATACTTCCCTAGGCCGTGTCACTGGCAAATCCCAGTAACACACTGCCAACTTCAGTGCCAGTCTCAAACCTGTTCCTAATGAACTCGATTAATATCTCCACTCCTACAGTGTAGCTCTTCTTTTAGCACCTAACTGTCTTTTGCTGCTTTCCCACTCATCTTACAAGGGGCTAAATAGAAATGACTGAATCTAACAACTTGAAGGTTCTTTTCATTCTGGCACTGTTTGGCATTTTCCAGCTCTCACCAACAAGTGGGAATGGGACTTTCTCTGTGTCCCTGGATGCTCACAGCACTGTGCAACGGCAGCACGATGAGCAGTTTGGGCCAGGGACATCACGTCCAGCACACAAATCATTGTGTGTTGTTGGGTTGGAACACAGGGAGTTTTCCATGGAGCACCTTCAGACATCACTTCGGATGCAATAAAGCACACCAAAGGCGCACACCTACATGCAGCAGACAGCAGGCTCTGCCTGCAGTTCACAGCATAAAAACAAACCGCAAAGTGCCAGAAAGCCACAGCTGCTGGCCCTGATGCAATGCACTTTTTTTTTTTAAACAAAGCCTTCAGCAAGCTCAAAGTTTAATATTCAATCAAACATTAGTTATCATTCAATGTGGAGTACTTAGTAATTTGCTAAGTGAATGAGTGCTGCTCTTTGGGAAAAATCGCTGTGCTGTAACACACGCAATCTCCTTTCCTTTCCCCCACACCAGGAATGTGGCTGCCCAAAGCCCTCAGGAGTGCCCACCAAGCTGAAAGCCAACGTGTTTCCTTTCACATACTGAAAAGGCTCTTGTAGAACAGGATCTTTCTATTAGAGGAATTTGCTCTCTTCTGACAACTGAATAAATGTCCAACTTGATGCTCATTTTTGTGCCGGCAAGACAAAGAAGGAGAAAAGGAGGGAAAGAATCTGCAACAGGTTTGCTGAACGTTAGTGATTCATCTCGTGAAACACCACGAGGATACTTTATAAACTAATCCTGCTTTACGGTGACTGCAACGCTGCCTTCAGTTCTGCATTATTGGATAATTTGTCAGTTGTGGCACTTTGGCAAGTAATAAAGTAAGGAACAACCATTGGAAGCATAAGCAAATTATTGAGTCTGATTCTTCTTTCTCCTTATTGTATTCTAAACAGGAGCTGATTTTAAACAAAGGAGTGTTGGCAGAAACAAAATTACTTCTGGTATTTCCGAAAGGCGCAGCACTAAAAGGAGGTGGTTGTATTTAGGGCTTTTCTGATTTTGCTCTTGGTTCCTCTCCCATCAAAACAAAAAATGGAAAGTGATTTCCATTAAATGGTTTGAGCTGAACATGAGGAATCCTATTCCCTACTCAGGTAAAGCGTCAGTTTGCGTAACTGGTGGCTCTGAAGAAGAAGAACGTTACAGTGACTTCAGCTCAGATGTGGACCACTGAGCGCAGCCACACGGATTTGGCTGCAGCTTTTTACAGTGATTTTTCTGGGACCTACAATTAAAACCTTATTTAAAAACGCACCTGTCTGCCTCGTCTCACTGCAGTGCAACCTCCTGACATGAAAGAGACAGATATTTTCAGTGCAAGGTATACAGAAGAGAGCTCCTGTTCTTGGTAGCAGACTACTCCACCCCAGAGATCCCATTCCTGCAGAGGAACCAGAATCCAGGACACGTCCAGAGCATCCCTGAGGCACTGAAATTCTCCACTGCTTCTGCTACAAAAAATATATGTACACAGCATCCTGGTTCAACATGAGTTCATGGACTGCCCATGAAACCAAACTGCAGCACTTGGAGCATGAGTTTATTTTCCCTTAAAGATCATCCTAGAAATTCAGCAGGTAGAAATCCTAGAACTTAACATATGAAAGGACCATGAAAAATTAGGAATTAATTCCACTAGAACAAGAAAATCACCAAACAATACAAATTCCATGCTGGCATCAGGTACCAATTTCAGTCCTCGTGGCTGGAATGCACCTCCATCTGTTGCTGCTAACAACAAATGCAATGAGCAAATCCAGAACACAGACTTGGAGCACGTAGCCGTGTGCTGCAGGTCCTTGATTAAGGAAACAAATCAGTAACCGTCCAACATGCACAGAATTAACAAAGAAGCAGATGTTTAAATGTGCTAGCTTTAATTTGGTGCCAAATTAATGTATACGTTCTCCAGTACTCATCAATATTTCACCCTTTTAAGTCTGTCACTGGCAGCCAACAGCAGATAGGGATGTTTTTCATTAGTGCTTCTGAAACTGCAACTTTCTTTTTTATTTAATGATGTGCAGTTATTCAGAGAAATCAGTGCATATTTTAAAATTGAAAATGAGATAACTGCAAAAACAAGGCAGAATACGACCCAGCTCTCATCAGTAAGCTGCCTGGTTTGTTCCATTTTGTTGTTTCATATATTCCAATGACAATGAGTATTGAGCCTTGATTTTTCATGAAACAGCCACTGGAGAAGTTGGTAACATAGCTACAATGCAGAACAGATCTATTAGCATATGAAGGCTCTTTCCTTACCTGAAGTCCAAAACTATAACCATGATTATAAATGTTCTTCCCTTTGGGGAGCGAGGAAGTCATCCGTTAGGTGAAAATAGACTTCAGACAAAAATCTCCCTTGTCCCAGCAGCGATCCCCGCTGATACAACCTACAGCAGCAGCAGGACTTTGTTTAAGGCTATTTTTGGTCTCTTATTCCTTTCCTTTTCAGAAATAATAACCACTTACCTGCTTCTCCTGGTGGTGTGATCCGTGATGACAAAATTGAGGGTTTTAGCACGTTCCGAGGCCGGGGCCGTAGCTGTGCTGCCCAGTGGTCCTTCCTCTCTGATGAGCCACTCCACTTGCTCCAGGACATTTTCTGGTGTAACCCATTTTCCTCTCTGTGCTGTCCCAGCTGTGCTGGATGGCATACTTAGCACACAGAGCCAGAGCTCTACCGACATATAATGCTTTCCTACACACCTACACAGGAAAGGAATTAATGGCCAAATGGGCAGCTGCCCAGGCAGTAATGGCCAAAGCAGCAAGAGCAAAGAGCAGGGGAGGAGATCCTTAAAGTCCATTACTTCCCTGCATCATTTCATCCCCAGAGACATGACTTAGCTCAAAACTCCTGGTTGTGGCTTGAGATTTTACTTTCAGACTTGCTTTACGCAATTTTGCCTTTTAGGGTTCTCTTGTATGTTAATGATTCCACATTTGCCACTAATTAATAAACTCCTCTTTGCCTGACAGTCAATTAAAAAAAGAAAAACTTAGATAGTGGATTTCACGTAAAATATTTCTGAGAGGAGCATGTAAGTGTACCAAACCAGCAACAGTTGTGTGGTTCCAGAGCTCTGTACAGACAGATGGTTCATGGTTCGGTGGTCATTAAAAACTACTTGCTGAGAGGAGCAGGAAAGGACCGTATAGCTGCGCAGGGACAGCCCAGAAGCCAATTACACACCCAGATACCATACATTGTCGGGAAATTATATTCCACAGCTTGGCACCGGTGCCTGCCAAGCAATCTCTACGTGAGCATTGACCACAAATGTCAAGGTCACTACTGAGCTACGTGGAGGTGGAAATGGAGTTGAATCACTGCGGCCAGAAATATGGCTGTGATCTGACAATTTAATAACAGGATTGCAAGGAGATTTTGACATTACTTTTTGTTTCCATTCAAATCCAGAATAGGGAGAAAAGTACCATCAGGAAAGTGTGGCTAGTGCAGTAAGACAAAAATCACCACTTTTATGTGCATTATAGAAAACTTCAAAAGATCCTGGTATAATTCTATTTTGCTACTGCTTGTTTTACTTCAGTTTGGCAAGAATAGTAAGTAAAAATCTCAAAACTACCCAAATGATTTTCCTCAGCCGTCGAGAGAGAAAAATGAATAGTAACTGAAAGTCAACTTCCCTAACAAGTCTGAGCACTTACAATAAACAAACCATCCAAACAAAGTCCAGCGAGTTCCATGTGAGCCAAGCTCTTCGCAACCCGTTACCATGAGATTACCACTCAAAAGCTGCAAAAGAGCAGCATCAGAAGCTCATCCCCAAGAGCTGATGGATGGAACTCAGATCACCTGAGAGCCCTGGGATGGCCAAGCTAGCAGTGCCTTTGGCTTCCCTCAGCCTCAGCCACACCTGCAGCCACTCCATTTCTATTCGACTGCAGCTTCAGATTCCTGCTAATATTTTGCTAAATATCAAATTGGAATTAAGACCTAATGGAGCAAAGTCATCTAATCAGAGAGCAAGGATATCTCAGTATGCCTCTCCAAACAGCTGACCAAACCGCAGCCATCCAAAGGCGCCTGGAGCAATTAAGCTGCAAATCAGTCATGATAACTACAGGAAAACATTTTTAATTTTTAATTGTGAAAAAGAAAAACCAACAATCTCCAGCACCTCAGTAAAAACAAAGTGACATTGTAATTAAGTAAATTTGAGCACAAAATGCCAAAACTGATTGGTGTTAGTGACTGCAGAGGCTGGAGAAGAGCAGGAGGACCTGGCAGGCTGGGGAAGCCAAGCTCAGCGCTGCCACCAGCTGTACTCCAGGTCCCACTGTGAGGCTGATGCAGGGGGCATCTGACCTCAACTTCTGTCCCAAAAGAAATGGAAATGAATATTGACCATCATAAGCTTTCGGTAGAAATAAGAACATTCTCATCCTCACGTCATCACCTTTACTGACCAAATGCTGATGAGGACCTCACTGGAAGACTTGGTTTCCGATATTGTCATTTCATCTTTTATCTTTCCATTTCTGTAACTGTACTTCTGTGTTGTATCATTTTTTTTCTTTGTGCAAAGCACAAACTTCTGCTGGAGGGAATTCTGTGCGGCACCCTCAGAGCAGAGGAGTGGAGCCAGGAGCAGTAGCACAGCTCCATCTCTGCTGGAGAAGAGCACCACCAGAGCACTGGTGAGACTGAGCCCAGGCACCACCGGTGTAAGCACCAGAGAGAAGTGGTCCTTGGTTGCTCTTTTTGGCATCTTTTGCCCATGCTTGTTTAGCAAAAAGAGCAACCACTGCGCTTCAGCTGATTTCCTTTCTTCACAAAGAAGATGAGAGCCATGATTACTTTTAATGCTACACAGATGGTGCCTCCTGATAAGAGCTCTAGAGACAAAAAGAGATGAAGAATAGGAACACCTAAAATGAAATCCTTCCTTAAAAATCTTTAGAAATGTTACCTATTTTTTATTCTTTTCCTGTATCTTAATATAACCTTTAAACATTATTTTTAAGCACAACTATTGCATCCATTTCTGCCCCAAACCCTAAACAAGGGTACAGTGATTTCAGACACTTCTACTCAACAGCAGTTACTCCAGTGTTGCTCCATGAAAAGCAAAAAAAAAAATTGCTTTGTAAAGACATTTCCTGGTGTCTCCTTTGTGTCACCACTGGGATACTGAAGGAACGTACTTGTATTATATATTCATCCCATTTTGCCTCACCTCAGTTTATTAGAGATGAAATATCTACTTTTAGGAGAGGTGCTGAAAGACAGCAGCTTTCTCAAGGTCATGCAAGACCCAGTTTTGCAGTAATTATTGCAACTCCAACCAACCAAACCCAAAGCAAGACATTCAGCATACCTGGGCACCACAGCTCACCACCAATTACAGGGAAGAAAGCCACCTTGTTCCTGAAGCACTGACAAGATGGAGAGGGATGATGGGATGCTGTCTCAGAGCTATTGAGTAAAAAAAGCCAACAAGCACCATCCCTCCAAACACACAGCAAACCCTCAGGCTCCAAAGGTAGAAGTCTGGGTTGGTATATCGACATACTTCTATATCCCTGTTGGCTGTGTTGTGATCTAAATGCTGAATTCTTAAAACCATCATCACATTTTCTGTAAAAGCAGTGAAACATGCAAGGGACTTCAAACAGATCAAGCTACCTCATGGCTTGAACTCTCCTCTACATCCCGTCCTTTAAAAGGAGTTTTTGGTCTATGGAAAAACTGGTCATTAGCTTCAATTTTTTTAATAAAAGTAACATGGATCTTTAAACTTTAATTCTAGTTGCAGCTTCTGCACAGTAACCATAGAAATAATCTAATCACCTTCTACTAAAATGTTGTTTGTCCTTGACCATTATTTTCCTTAATTGAAATACTTTAAATACTTTGAACAGAATTGCTTTGTAGCACAATATATTGCATAAAAGTTGCTTCAGTTTGTAACCTGCTGGTACACTATGTCCTACATTTAAGCAGTTTTCTGGGAAGCTCCTTAAAGGCATCTTTAATTTTTAATAACTCCCTGGAAATCTGAAATGGAAGCAAAGGTAGGTCATACTTTTGGGCATCCCACTTTTGAGAGGGCTCTTTGAACTGTGTAGCTGTGATTACGTATACGTTCTCTGTGACTTAGATTCCCATCTAATGAAATTTTAAAAGCAGCAAGTCTAATTCCAGGAGGAGTAACTGGTTATTTTAACATTTTTCTTAATTATAGTAGCCTGTGTCTTTTGGATCTTCCTTTCATATTAGGGAGATAAGTACAACACCACAGCTCTTTGCAGCCCATATTCCTGCCCCAGAAACCTCCCTGCAGTGGGATTGGGGCCCACTCCGTCTTCAATGGGTTGATTTACTTTTGAATCCACATTAGAAAAACCCTTGCAAATACATTCACCTGCATCTGAGATGCACAGCTTCTGCGGCTGCTACTGCAGAATAACCAACCACTGTGCACTCAAAGCTCCTTCCTTGTCCCTTTCCCTCCAGCTCGCTTTGCCCCCTACATGCAGTGACAGCACTCACACAGCTGCTCTGCAGCAATGCTTAATTTGTAAATTAAACCAGCACAGAACTGTAGTCTAAAGGATGAAGTTCATTTCTGGCCCGAGACCCGATTAATGCTAATGGGATGTGTGACAACTGGATTGAATCCGCTGCAGCTCGAGGAGGGGTGATTAAGAAAAGAAACTGCTGAAGAAGAACGAAAAGAATGAAAGCTGTGACTGCATAAGGGCTGTGTGGGATCCTCAAATGCACGTTATATTAACAGACTTATAGCCCATTTATTTTAATAGGTTCAGTTTACTTATAGACAGCATTTGGAGGCAGCACATTTACTGTCAATTTCTAGCCCAAAGTCTTACTAATTTGCTAGCACAGATGAAGCCTTTTTCTAAGATTATCCTCTTGTCCTTCCTCTGCGTGTGATAAATTTCCTCCAAAGCAGCATGTGCATTACCAACAGATACTGATAAACTCAGCAGACAAGAGGGCATAAAGCACTAATTTATCCCATTGGGGGTGGTCAGGCTGGTCCCTGTGCAGCGTTCCTGCAGCAGCTAAAAGCCATCCATCCCTCCCAGCAGCTCGGAAATGGAGCTCACACAACTTGGGCACAGCATGTTTTCTTTCCCTGCTTGATCCACTCACTGGAAGGCATGTGCCAGGCTCAGCAGGCATTGCCCCAACACGGTTTGCACTAAGCAGGGGAGATGTGAGTCCCAGCGTGTCAGTCAGTGTAATTGCTGTGTCTCAGGAGTAGCTTTTCAGTGGGTTTTGAGGAGCCCAGTGTGCCGTGACATCACCCTTCCAGCAGTGACAGGGCATATCACAAAGCCTCCCGTTATTGCCTAGAAAACCTGCCTTCATAAATGGTCACTGCAAGGTGGGTTTTTTTGGGTTTTTTTTTTTTTGACAGCTTCCTAGCTCATTCACTTGGCATTTGATCACAGGTTTAGAGAAATTATAGAAGTCCTCTGAAGGCTGTGCTCCCCAGAGTGGCTAAAGAAGATTCACAGGCTTTCATCTCCAAAGGTGTGCTATGAAAAAGGGACGAGTACTTGAGAAAGTGCTCTGAGCACTGACAGTGTGTTCATCACCAGAGCACAGGGATGTAGGACAGCCCTCCCCCAGCCCCCGGCTGCCTCTGCAGCACTCCTCGCACCCACTTCCCCAGCACCAGCACCATCCCATACCACCACGAGGAGAAATCTTTCCGTGCTTGCATGGAGTGCATCACAATTGAGATGCAGTGTCACTGGGCAAAACCACTTCTGTGGAACCATCCTCTGTTGGAAGGTGCTTTTCGGAGATTGTCATCACGCTACACAGAAGTGTGATCCTGCTCTTAGATGTTAGATTTATGCTGACATCTTTGAAAAGAGAGCATGTTTACATGACAAAACACGAGTAAGTGGTTGTATACTTCGATGATGAGAGCATTAGATAACCTGTAAAGACAAAAAGTTGAAAAGTTATCTGTTTACTAAGATATTTACAAACCAAACATCAACGGATGAGGGCCCAAGGAGACCTGTGATCTGCCAGGTTGAAAGCAAGGCTTGGAACAAAAAACTTGGGAGTTATTCCCTGCTCTACTGCTTTCATGCAAAACATACCTTCAACCCCCTTCAAAGTTGTTCAGCCGCTCTCTCTCTGCCATTATTTTCTTATCTGAAATGGAGATATTTGATCTTTTTTAGCCTGATGGCATTCCAGAAGCATAAGATGGGTTTAATACTTACAGTCAATCATGAGAAATTTACATCAGCCACTGTGACACCTTTTGTGAAAAGAACACATTGGTTTCAGTGGGGAATTCTATGTATAAATTCATAATCTAAATGACATTCTCTGTTTTCTCTCTGTAAAACACGTGAAAGTCTACAAGCCATACATGAAACAGAGATGAGTTCTTGTTCTCACCGCTCTTTCCCTGGTCTTCCTTTAATTATTTAAGCCCATTTATTCCCTTCTCGTCTCCCTCTGATGTGTGCAAGAAAGTAACATTCACTGCTGAG
This sequence comes from Perdix hodgsoniae, assembly GCA_035772895.1. NCBI lineage: Eukaryota > Metazoa > Chordata > Aves > Galliformes > Phasianidae > Perdix > Perdix hodgsoniae. The sequence goes on along the minus strand of JAPSGF010000029.1, from coordinate 7,079,173 downwards.
CCCATCAGCACAGTGCAAACACTGGATGAAATACAAACTTTCAGACTAGAACTTCAGTGTGGCATGAATGGATGCAGTGCCAAAGTCACTGGGATGGTACAGGGCGAAGATCTGTTTTTTGCCATCACTGAAAGTCAGTGAGAAAGAGTTCCTTGTGTTACAGCTTCTCTGACCACCAGCAAGCCACTGGGAGAAGGCTGGAGATCCCAAAACACCCAAGGGTGGGAAAGAAGAGCCTCAGAGACTGCAGCAAGAAGTAAGGGAAAGAAAGATGCATCAAAGGCCAAGGTGACAATTATACAACAAGCAGTCACTGTATTCAGCTATATGGCTGAAACAAAGCTGGAGGTGTCCTGAGCCATGTGTTTCACCACCAGCTTCTCTGACACAAAGGGAAGAGTGACCAATAACTGCAATTGTGTATTTACTGATGGCTTACAGACCTAATAAACAGAGAGAAATCTATTTGTAATATCCCAAGGCATGCAGAGCTCAGGGCTGCAGCATGAAGCTATCACGCAACTAATTTATCTTAATTGCCTTTAAGGGGCATGCTTGTTAGCATCACTCCTCAGGAGCCTTGCTCAGCCGTGTTTTCCCTGACAGAACTTCCCAGAACCACAGAAGAGCTTTCTGTTCCAGTCTGTTGGATGGAGCACAAGCAGGCTGAGCAAGCCTCCAGCTGTCAGAGCTGGAACACCCACCATGGGACCAACTGCACCCCAACAACTGAGGTGGGGTAAACCAGACCTGTGTGAGTACATGGAAAACACCATTTTGGAAAGATTCTATCCAATTCTTTCAATGATAGTGTATTTGTGCTGTGTTCCTAGAAAAAAAAAAAAAAAAAAAGGACAAATACAACCTGAATTTTCAAGCTTGAGTTAAGCACACCTTGAAAAAGCAAAGCTAGAAACACATTTTCCACTTTGAAAGCTACCAGCAAACCGTGAAAATTAATCCTGCAATGACTGTGAAGCACACTTAGCAGCAGGGGTCTGGCCCTGACGAAACATTACTCAGCAACCAGGAGTCCTGTGACTGGGCAGAGAGAAAGGTCTGAGTTAGAGACATGCTATCCCTAAAGCACAGGATGGGCAGCCCTCATGGACAGCCAAAGCCAGCTCTGGAATTGGAGCTGCGCTGGCAAGAAAACCCAGACATCAACCAATTCTTGACCAAAAGTGGTGGGACTGCTTGTCGGTGTTCAAGAATAGTGAAGGTCTTAAGAAGGGTCAATATTTCCTCAAGGACTCACATCTGCAGCTCTGAACAAAAACTTTGTGTGACTGAAGTAATGGGGAAAGCCAGGTAAACATCTAGGAAATGCTGCATGTTCTGGAAAGAGCTGTTACAAAAATAAGTGGAGATACAGAACGAGCAAAAAGTCATCATAAAAATTGAATGCTATGGGGACATGACAGGCATGGCCATTGCTGGTCCCATACTGCAAGGCAGTTAAAGAGGACAGGTGAGTTTCTCCTTCAGTCTAACACTCATCTCCCCATACACACGCAGCAATCCTCCCAGCACTCACTGTGTGCTGTCTGCACTATAGGTGTAAGACAACCACATGTGTCTATGTGCAGTGTTTTACCTTTGCAGCTTCTTCACCCTCATCACTAAATTCATGAATGAGAGTAACAGGATAATGCAACTTCATACACCCAGTGTTTTTAATATTTTGAACATAGCATGGCCCAGAATATAGCAGTATTTTTGTACACTTAACAAGCAATGAGGGGAGCTTTATATCACTCAAAGTAGCAACTTCCACAAGAGCAATCTTCAGCTGTTGAGTGAGAAGTGTATTGGCAAGACTTGTCTAATATACTCAAAGTGATCTGCAGAAGATCCCAGTATCACTAGAGATGATACATGAATAACAGTGGGTAATATGATGTAATTACAGGGATTATCCCACCCCTGGGACAGAAAAAAGTAGTGAAATTTAAGCACTCTTTAATCTCACTGGGACAGAATGAACTCGATGATAACCATATTTTGTTCAAAAGAATTACTCCTAGTAATTAAGAGACGAAGGTGGCAGTTCAGAATCTATTCCTGATTGTCATTTCAGATGTCACATCAATCTATTCCGCTGAGAAAATAACAATCAAAACACTCTCTCAGTCCCAGCAAGCCAATTTGTACTACAAAATCACTTTTACACAGCTGATTATTATGGCTTTCTTTTAGGCACTCTGGTGAACCAAGACTGTCAACCACACTGAGTAAAGACAAACGTATTTATAAGGAAAAACTATCTTTACATGAACTGTGTGTATCTGTTGAAGTCAGATGCACATTTTAAATTGCAATACAATGTACAAGAGCCAGACTGGGAAACAGCAGCATGCATTTCAAAACGTTCCAGATATGCTGAGCACAAACACAGGGCCACGTACCCAAATCCTAAGACGTATCCATCTGTACTCTCGGGTATCTCAATGCCTTTGTGCATCTCTGACATATTTGAAGCAAAAAAAAACCCAAAAAACAAACAAAAAAACAAGGCAAACACATACAAATGCATGAAAGGATAATACTTCTTCCACTGACCTTTGGCTGTACTGTTTCCATAGCAAGAAATGAAGCTGTGCTATCCAAGCAGCCTGTGGAAGCAGCTTGACACTTCATTGCAGCACACACCCCTGCCACTGCCACGGCAGGGCTGTTGTGCCATGTCCTCACGCTCAGCTGGGCACAGCAAGAGCATGGTGCTGGGATGGCTGGGCTGAGAGCAACCCAACACGTGGTAACTGTTTTCATCTGGACCCACACACGCAGTCACCATTAACAATAATGATATTGATCCTGCTAGTGCTATGAGCAAGGAATTCCAATCAGTCCCTGGATGAGCTCAGAGAGACCCTGCAGTTCCCTGCTGACAGCACTTCTGGAGACGTTGTATACAAATGTGTTTATCCAGTCATAACAATTCCTAGAATAAAACTGAAAATGAGAACTATTCATAAATATTTATCCATATATATACAGTATAGAAATGATATTGCAGTAACACTATATTGATATAATGAGTCCACTGCGAGCCAATGAGTGTACATAATCAGCAGTATTTACATTGTGTCTCCAGCTCTTCCATTACCTTTCTTTGCATCTGGCTTTAAATTCTCTTGCAAGGCAATCTGGATTGTACGTGTATAGTTCTTAGTGAAAGAAAAATTGCGTGTCCTGTTTTGGCCTCTTGGCATTTCTGTAGAATAAGAATTTATGCCAACTTGGGGAGGTGTGACATGCATTTCACATGGCTGATGTCCTTGTGTGCTTTAACTCAGGGACTGCATGAGAAAAATAGAATAAAATCCTATTACCAGGTAAAGCATCCTGGGGGAAGGCAGTGGTTACAAGCCTAAGGAATAGATGCCTTTAAGCTCCTGCACTCTAACAAAGCCAGGCACATATAATTGAGTGAAAAGCTCTGAATTACAAAGAGAAATCATAAATTCTGCAAAAGGTTGTCTTTCAGGTTCATAACGCCCAGAGGAAATGGAGAGACAAAACTGTGTCCTTGTTAATTGTACTCATGGGGTTCAGGGACTGGCTTCAAAGATGGAGTTGCCATCCCTATCACACCGCTGGGCCAGGATGTTCAGAGAGAGGCAGGTTTGCCACCTGGACATTTTCTACAGCAAAGACAACCAAGCATGAGCAGGCTGTGGGAGCCCAAGATCTTTCAAAGCTACATGAGCACAACCCGGGGAAACCTGACCCGAGGCTGAGTTCATGTCCAGGTCCTCCCCAGGTCCTTTCCAACCAACTGCTGGTCCTGTAGCTTAAGCTTCATCAAGTAATATCATGATATGTATTTTAAAAATGCCTTAATGACTGGGTAACGTGATGAGATGCGAACAGTGCAGTGCATCAGGAAATGAAAAGATGAAGTACAATAAAGGTCACAGTACTGGTAATCTCAGCACATTACAGTAGAGGACAGAAGGAAAATCTAAATTATAAGAGCAATATCCTTTTTTCTGTAGAAGTCAAAAAAAAATTAAGGATTTTATATTCACCAAGGGCTAATAAAAACATTAAATAATCTATGTAAATGCAATCCATAACCAGTAGAATGGAAGACTGATGCTGTTGTTTTTTTTTTGTTTGTTTTGTTTTGTTTTACTAAAGAAAAAAGCATTGTCCAAAGTTTTGTAGCTTTTCTATAAAAAGAATTCATCCACCTTGATAGAGGCAATGGTAGTCCCAAGAGAAGGCTCTGAGACATAAGCAAGTCTGGTGGAACATTGATCCTGACTTTGTCAAAAATCAGACAGACAAAATCCTCAAAGCTGTCAGGAAAAAAAAGAAATCCCTTCCTATGAGCAAACTTGTCTGTCAGTGGCAGGGGGCCAGGCTGGCTAGAGAATGGGGTTGGAAGTTTTCTGACCAAGTACGTCCATTTTATCACCCCCTGAATGTCAAACTACCCAACTCCCAAAGGTGTCTTTTCTGGCAGCTGCTAAAAGAAAATAAAAGAAAACAAAACAAATCCTAAAACCAAACCCTACAAACAACCAGAAAAATAAGGAAGAAAAAAAAAAAAAAAAAAAGGAAAGAAAAAAACACACAAAACACATAAGGGAAGGAGCAGCTGCTTCAGTTATTACCAATCCATTTTCCCATTCTTTACTCAAATCTGAAACACTGCCATTTTTCCACACATCATCTTTCCCCCTCGTAAGTCACCATCACAAGGACCAACAGGAGATTTGGGGTTTTTTATTTTCTCTGATCATATCTATCACATTTCAGCAGCTCGGTTCTTTGTGAAGTTATAAAGAAGCTACCAAAAAAGCACAAAACCTATTTGCACTGAGTCAAAATAATTATTTTAATTACTGCAGACAGTTGAAATACATATGGATCACCATGGAAGCCATGAGTAAAATAATACGAAATCAGTTATTATTTGAGTGAAATAACAATAACAAATAATGGATATGATTGCTGTTCTGTAGCATATGAGCAATCTTTCTTTCTCCTCAAATTCCCAGGGTCATATAAAGTTATCAAGTACATGATTTAGTAGACAGTATCCATATATAATTACTTACCCTGTAAAATAATGTCTGTGGTTTATGAGCAGTTAAATGCTACCATCCACTATTTCATTTCGCGGTGGGGCTCAGGTTTGCTGCACATACGGATGCTCAAGTTGTAGTGCAATGCTCCCTATAGCTTCATTGGTTAGAAAACAGACACGTATTTAGCTTTTTAGCATTAATATTTGAGCTCGAGTTTCAAACTCACTTTCCATAAATATTCTCTCCTGTTGTCTCCTGTGTCTACAAATATTCACCCTGATAAAGTCATTGGCTTTGAAGAAGGCAATTTCATGAAAAGCCATAAAGCAAACTGTACTCTTCCTTAAGTAAATACCCACTCAGAATACTCACCTCAACTGAAGGATACTCCCAGTCAATTGTGGTACTTTATGAGTTATGGTTGGCCTCGGGATGCACTGATTTCATGATCTGGAAAGAGAATGTGTCCTGAGGTGATGGACATAGAGAATGCAGTAATTAAGTGATTCTGCGTTCGAGTTCTAACACAGTAACACAGCAGTTACCAGATAACACAGTCTTTAAAGCTGCTTGATCCTTAACACAACTTGTAAAACTTTCATTAAGTAGAATAATCACCCAAAATTAAACCTTTCTCTTCCACAGGAACAATTTGGGAATATTAGGCTCTAATCAATCTAAGATGATTAATTAGAAAGAAGCGACCGATATCGATAATGTGGGCAGACTTTCCCAGTTTTTGGCATAAAAATTAACTCATAGAGTACAGATTGTTGTAAACCACACTGGTAAGAGCACTGGTCTAAGGGATGAGGAGCAGTGAGGACATCTCTGTTGTGGACCAGGACACGGACAGGTGATGATTGCACCTTTCCTCCCTCTTCACCCCTTGTTCCCTCTGAACCGACAAAGGCACGATGCTGGATTCATACACCATCCTCCCCTTTTTGCAGTATTACTTTATTGCATCTTCAGTCTTTTATTTCACTGTTCCATCCTCTCTTAACATTGTGTTGTTTAATTTTGTTGCCTTAATTATCACTTTACTGGGCTGTGCAGTTCAAGCCATCAATTCCAGTTGGCATTTTGGTATATCTTCCCAATTTCTGTTCTCAATAACCTCTACATCAGAAGGCAGTGAAGCATTTCTGAGTTTGAACAAGTCCATCTGAAGTCCAAGTATGTCACAAAGTTCAACAAGCAAAAGGAGGATCTTAGGGAGGCATGCCCCAGTGTGTGTATGGCAACTGCATTCTGGGATGCTCTCCAACAAGGGATGGCATCAGTCATGGGCTGCTCCTGTGAACTGCACCTTGATCAGAATGAATGGTTTGGAAGGAAATGCCCTGCATATAGCTGAGGCAAAAAGAGAAAATAGAAAGGGGAAGAAGTGGTGAGGCCCCAGCACTGCTGCCAGAGGGGTTGTGCCCCATCGCTGGGAGAGTTCAAGGCCGTGGATGGGGCCCTGGGCAGGCTGAGCTGGTTCCTGGCTGCAGCAGAGCCTTGCTGAGATGCCATAGCTGAGGATGCCAGCAGTCTGCTCCTTGTTGAGCTGCACTGGGCTTCTGCAGAGCCTTTGAACTAGAAAATTCCCTTGAAGGGAGGCCCATAGGGAAGAGTTACCTGACAGAAGAGCTCGATTAACGTCACTGCAGAAGCACACAGATGGCATTGATTTCGTGCATCTCCCCACCACCCCCAAATAAATGATTTAAAGGGGAATTGCTTGAGATTGACAAAGGATCTGCACAGAGTTGTCTGCCTGGAGGTCCTCTCCTGAATTTGCCTCCATGGGAGGGAATGTTCTGCTCTGCTGCTGCTCTGCACAACCAGATAAATACATGGGTCCTAATTAAGACCAAAACTTAAAAGGAAAATACCAGGTAGGTGAATGCTGCACAGATGTTTAGAACTATTTATGAAGGATTGCAGGAAGAACACCTGTCAGAACATTTGACAGAAATGGAACTAAAACCTCCCTGATCTAAAAGGCAAGGAAATATACAAAGATAAATCTTACCCTCTTCTCTTCTCTCTGAGACCTGCATAACACTAACATAGGGCAGAGACAACACGGTAGTGCATCTTCAAAGAAAACAGCTGGCAGTCAGCATGCTGCCTATTTAGGCACCTAAAGTACACATTAACTCTTGTCTCAACGTTGTTAAATATGAACAATACCATTTTGTTCTTGTGGAGGATCTGTTGGGATCACGCCTCATAAACAACTCTTCTTGAAACGTACAGTGGATGCTCAGAGGGCTGATACAAGCTACAGCGACAGATGGAAAGAGAAGATTAAGACTACTTAAAAATGAGTAATAATACTCCTCTATGCTTGTGTTTGCAAAATTGTTAAATCTCAGTATCTCTATTAAGAGAGTAAGGTTGACTCAGAAAAAAACCCAATAGAGCAACCAGAATTTGATAGAGAAATGTGTGCATAAAATAGTGATAGGAATCCACTAGGAAGATCAGAATACAGAATTTTAACCTGCAGCCATACCCCAATTTGAAAAATTCAGCAACCGGGCACAGAACAAAGCACTCCAGTAGTGCATACAGAGATGGGATACACCTTTTTTTGTACTGACTTAATGCTGATGCATAAAAAAGTCTGTAGCAATGCCTCCCTGTATCTTATTTTCTTCAACGGCTATTATTTCAAGTGGAAAATATTTGTTGGTGCAGAACTATCACAGCTTGAACGCCATATTCCCTCAGTGAGTTAAGATAAACACCAAATTCTAAAAGAGATGTAACCACAGTGCTGAAAGCACACACAATTCTTTATTATTGAGACTTTGCCTATGGCGGAACCTCATAAGGATTTTAATCAACTCCGCTTAACATATAAGCATGCTATGTTTCTATAAACATGAGCTTCGTTCAAGGTGCTTATTAACAAGTTTGTCATACTTACCGCTTAAGCATAGTGCCTTGCTGCCATTCAGCCCAGCCCAGACCTTGCTCTCCCTTCTATCTTCATAGAAGGATGGACCAGTTTCAACAAAAGCAGGTGATTAACCAATTGGTAAGAACTGCACCCAAGCACCCCGACCCCCCTCCAGCCCCTTACACGTGTGTGGAGGAGAAGTGGCCCTGCATAGGAACCAGGAATGGGAACTTCAACAGGAAAATCCGGTGGTCGCGTGCCAGGTGCCATCATCACACTTCCCACATGTTTTTAGGTACTGAAAGCGTTTGAGGTTCAAAATAAAGCATGCACACCATGCTGCTGCTAAGTTTCAGAATAACTTAAACATCCATTGAAGTGCAGTACTGTTTTAGAGGCGACACTTCCAAAGGGCACATGGAGGACTTGACCCAGAAGTCAACCGACTAGAGCATTCTAACATCTGTGAGTTACTGGGGAGTTCTCTAAAGAATGAAAGAAAGGCCAACCATCTTGCACAGCTGTAACAACCTCCAAAGTTCAACTTTTCCCACTTCCTATGATTTTCATAGGGAGCTTTCTCCGGATAATTTCTACATATTGCATTAGAATCGAGTGCGTTACTTCCTTGGGCGACATTTGCAGTAAAAGTAGTCCTGAAGCAAATGTTCAAAACACATCAGTACTTTCTAGGATTAACAGCCTGGTATTTTTATGCACAAAGTGGGATGGGAGGAGGAGGGAAGGAAATTTCACACATGTCAAGAGGAGTTGGTTTGCAAACATGTGAAAGCCCTTAAATGCTATTTCTGAAGGGGTTGGTAGCCAACATGCCAGCTGGGAAGAGCTCTGCCTCAAACGGTTATTTCTTAATGAATTTTTGAGTGAAAGCTCTGAAAGACTCAAAACTCATGAGGAGAGCAAAAATTTCGAGGCTGTAACCCATGCCCATAGCAGAATATCGGCCCACATCCTTACAGTATGCAAGGAGTAGCACGGTTCAGTAGCTGGCTGTTGTTTCCCTACGCTTGGTATGGTTTGCATAACTAAAGAGGTCTTTGATCACTATACTCTTTAAAGGTATAAATTTCATTTATACTTCGTTAAAGTAAACATACCCTCAGATGAAAAAAAAAAAAAAGTGGTTGATAGATTGCACTGTTGAGCTTACTAGTTTGCATTATTCCCCATTGGAATGGCTCTAATTCGATAAACAGACACAACATGGCATATAAATGAGTAAACCACACTGACCCAAAAACAAAGCCCAGAACTTCACCCTCTTATTCTTCTTTCCTTTGGTTACTGGTAAGGCCATATTATTTTCTCAGGAAGAATAAAGGAAAAAAAAAAAAAGCAAGCAAAAGGAATGTAATGTTTTTTTCCATTATTTATTTTCATTTGCTACTGAGCTGCATATTGATAAAGGTCCACAGAGTTTGAGGAAATTTGCCTTCCTGCCAGTTGTGAACATTAAGAATCATCTGCTTTTGAAATGAATCTTCCTTTACCTTTTAAATAATTAACTGCTGTTGATCAAATGCATCCTTCAGTCTGGTCAGTAAAGGGGGAAAAAAGAAAAAAGTGCACTCATCCATCAAAAGAAAAACACTGCATTTTTTTCCTTGTAATTCACTGCAGTAGTCAGAGTAACAGAGCTGGGCCATCGGACAAGGACAAATATCCTTGTACGTGCAATGTGTTCTGACATGGATTAACATGAATTCCAGGTGTGAAATTGTTCTCGCCCCAAAGGCTGCTTGAATTTATCACCAGTCTGTAATAAAGACTGAAGAAAACCTCAGATTCAACTCCAGATGTTTCACAAGGGATCAAACCCTGCTGAAGAGAGATTGTGGTGGCACAAACAGCTCCATAAATCATTACTGGCTCCTCACCACCTGTAACCTTTTGATCTCAGGCCATTACCACCAAGATATACCTGCATTATAAAACAACTGATTTGCTCTGTCTTCCGTGAGGATGTCAGTGTTTAATGGGTACTTGGAATGTTAAGTAATCGTCTTTCTGGGTCAAGATCAAGGTGAACAAGGTGGGGAAATGAAGCCTGCCTATGCTGTGCCTAAATGGAGCATTAAAAGGAAGATTGGAGGACTGGGAAATCCCAGAGCTGCAAATTGCTGAAGGCTGGGAAAGCCCATGACAGTGCAGTGACGGCCTTTTCCTTCTTGCAATTAATGCCCTGAAGCCCTCACCTCTATCTTCTTACAAATAGAAGACTCTCCTTTTGCCTGTTCAAATGGACTGACATTCAGCACTTCCATACAAGCCAAGCCAAATTGTAAAAATCTACTTGAAGAGCCAAGATATGTCACATGCTTTTCTGTTGCAAAGCTTGTCACTAAGGGATCAGGATCACTGCATCATCACAGGCATTGAGTGCATTAATTGCTTCCTACAGAAAGCATCCTGCTGGCAACATGGTGGCCATTGCTAGGTTCTTGAGCTTTGCCTTTTATAATTACTCAAAGGTGTATTATTTTCAGGGACACAGGCCTAACTAAATGCAAACTAAATGCAAGTATACATATATCCACACATACATGGAAAGCCCTGTATTTTTAATGAAATTAATGAACATACTGGTTAAAAAAAAAATGATTGCATCTTATTGCATGCATTAAAAAAAAAAATCAGGCTGAACTTAACTGACCTTTTGCACTTTAATTAAATAGTTGAATGTCAACTAAAACATGCCAAATTAATTATTGTATATTTACACCTCACATTCCCCCCCAAAATAAATAAAAAAATAAATAAATAAGAGTTGTGGGGTACTAAAGTACAGTATTTGTAATACTCATAGCCTTGACCAGTAGCCGTCTATGAGGAAGTAACTCCTTAAAAGAGACAACTACTATCTGAAATCCCTCCCTATGACACCTACTCTCCCCGCTGCTCTCTATGCCACAGGAGAGATACTGCCAGCCTTACTTATCGCTAAACTCTGTTCAAAGACCTGGTAACGACACACCTCTCTTTGCCAGTCTGAAAGCCAAGTCCTTACCCACACCCTCACAACAGCCAGAGCACCCACTGCCCCCACACACAGCCCAGCACTGACGTGGGTTGAGCCCATTTTCCACAGATGAATGGTTTAACACAAAGTTTGCTCTTGCCCAGTACCTGACCCTGTGTGAAGGATGTGGCACCCAGAATTTACAGATCAATTACATATGCAGTTCAGAAAGATGTATCCTTATTCCACGGAGGGTAATTCACAAAAAAATATTTCCCACAGTGATTTGCAGAATTGCATAATACAGTTATAAAGTTAAAATAATGGCAGAGGAAAAAAGGAATTAGAGTCTATAACCACTGAAGAAGAAATATGTTTTCAGATGTGATTTGCAAATAGACGGTGAATCAATGAGGCAGGGAGACTAGAGGATGCATCTATGGGAAAAATAGCCAGGGAATGAAAAGTGGAGCGTTTAACAAGGCACTGCTCTCCTTTACTGCTACTTGCATGGACTGTCTTCAACCATTAATCTGCAAATTATTCACTGCTGTATCCCCAGTAAGGTTATTAGCACCAGACTTTACTTCTGCTCTTTTTCACCTCACGAAAGGCACTTGGTGGGATGCACTCACATGAGTCAGAGCAATTGCTGGCCCATGTCCCACAGTGATGGGATGCCACACAGTGACACGACTCCTGCCAGCAGCAGCACCCAGGAGCAGCAGGGCTCAAACACACCTCACCTGCAAGCTTAATATTTCCAGTATGTGTTTCACATGGACAATTACTTGACGTTTCCTTCATGAGCAAGAATGTGCTTTGAATACACCTGGACTTTTCCTGTGCTACTTATTTCACAGTGAGGAATTTGAAATGTACCCATTGGGCATTAAAGACAATGACAGACTTAAATACTGCAGGTGGCAGAGCCTAAATAATGGGGATAAAGGGAGTGATATTGGTAGTAAGATTAATTTCATTGGGCGTAAGCTTGAGTTTGATCCTTGTGAAAGACACTGCAACAAACGTAAAACTGCTCAAAGGCCACATTTGGAAGGAAAGCATCATCTTTTTAAGACAGGTAGAGAAAACCCTCCCCAAATCTGCAGGCTGAAGGCTGGCAGGAGGCCTTGGAGCCCTCGCTTGGGAAAGAGGTGCATGCTAGAGGAAAGCCAAAGCTCCAGAAATCCAATTCACTGCATTTATTGTACTTAAAGCTCCATACACCTTAACCTGCATTCAGCCCCCTTGGAGTCAACTTGGTATGGCGAGGAAAAGAAAATGGTAGGCAGGGTAATCTCTGTCAGAAGCGTACAGAACTTAGCCTGTATAACGCAGACACCGAACTGTCAGGGGTCCAAAAAATAATAAAGGCTGATCTCAGTTTCTGTCAAATCAAACCGACACAAAAAACTTGGAAACTGACGTGAAAGGAAAAAAAAAGAAAAAAAAATCAATGTCAATCCATTTCTTCACTCAAAAGCGACAATCCAACAAGACAATCACAGCTTTAAGACTGAAAGTGACTTCTATACTTTCTATAAGTGGGTTCTGGTAGAAGCAGAACCAAATAGATCCTGTACAAAAGTACCATTTCCTAACTGAAATTTCCATAATCCCACTGTTACATCCAAAGACAGCGAGCACAGAACTGCAGTGAAGCCTGCATCTGAAAGCACTTTCTGACAAAGAAGAAAGTAAGAACAAAGTGCAATGGATGCAAGTTAGAAAGATCTCCTTGAAAGGCAGAATAACTGGTATGCCCATTTACAAATCCCAGCAGTATGCTCTCAAAGCTATGTTCATTTAGAGCCAGCAGGAATCAGCAGAAGCATTGTGTGGCCAACGGAGAAAGACAGGCACCTGCAGAAGGTCTTTCCTTCACTCATCAGCTCAGGCAAAGCTAGGCTCAGAAGCAGGAACAGCCTGTAAACTCAGCAAGGTCTCATTGATGTGACCCTGCTGCAACCATGTTAAAAACAGCAAATATTGTATGAGAAGCAGCAATGGAGAATAGCAGTTTAACAACGTAGTGAGTGTTAAGGACATCAGGAAAAGCCTACTGATTCCCTGAGTTTTAGAGCAGGTCTCACCTCAGCAGAACTCAGGAGGCATTCAAGAGTTGCATCTCCCCAAATCCTTGTGCTTTCTCAGTTCAGACTGCTCATATGCATATGGCATACACACACTGCCCTCACTGAGAGCCTCAGCCTCTCCTGAATGAACACACTGCTTTCAGCAGCTGCCATCCCTGAGCTCTGCTCAGCCCCGGCACCACCAGCTGCAAAATGGGCTCCTGAGCTCAGCTCCAAACATCCCACAGCACTTTTCCCAGAGGCTGCAGAGGATTGGTGGATGCTTGTCCTACCTTTTAACTACTTTCTGTGGAAGGAGAAACCATCAATTTCACCAATGGACTTTATGAGTGGTGAGACAGCAAAGCACCATCACGCACAGCAGGACTAGCAGGCGGGGCCCCAGTGGCTCCCATGGCACAGAAACAAATTCAGGCTGAATAATGCTGAAAAATGAAAAAGTAAGGAGGAGTGGAAGGCAGTATTATTGATTGGCCAAGCCAAGACCTTTAAAACAGGCATTTCTGTACTTACTGGTTAAAATTAGGTTGAGCTGCTGAGAGCGTACGCATCCTTGGGGCTGCCTCTCCAGCCATCCCACAGCGGTTCAGCGTGAATCACTTCCATGCTGATTCACACAATAGCTCGCAGGCTGAGGTGGCCAATAATTCAATTAGCTGACTGAATTGGAAGTTGTATTTTATCTCAATAATGCAGCAGTTTGGACCATAATAATTTCCTTTGACTGCTGAAAAGGAATTGGTACATAATAACACGATGAGTGGTCAAAATAGAAGAAGCGATTTTTAAGTGCACTATGGAGAAAGCCTCGCTCAGCCAGGACACCCGTGTTTGCTTTAGCCCTGAAAAGGAGGTAATGCAATTCAGCTGAGTCCCCTCAAAAGGACCACAGCGCTATGTGATGGCCTAAGCCTCTGAAGCTGAGCACACAAGCTGTTTTATTGCTTGATTTGCAGGCAATAAAGTAACAAGTTAGAAACACCGAGTATCGTTTGTGCCGCTGCGTTCCAGTAGAAGAAATGGGAAATTCTGAAGCAACTGCTCACAGCCTTATACAGTATCACTAGGGCCTTTATAAATCATTTCCTATGCTGGCAACGGGGAAGAGAAAACTGCAACAATGCCTTCCAGCTGGTCAAATAAGGGTTACCTTTAATTGCTTTGTCCATATATAGAGCAGAAAGCTCAGCATCCCTCAGATTGAAGACCCAGTGCTTCAAAGGTGTGCTTCAAAGGTGAGCTCTGCCGCACCTTGTCAGCTCTAATACAGACACACACACACACAAAAAAGCACTGGAGAAGCATCCCATCATTGCCTGCAATGTCAGAGACCGCTTTGGGTGAGAAGCGGTTTGAATGCACCTCTCCTGTATTCACACAGCAATACCAACTCATCCGATTATTTAATTTCCCAATCTGAATCTGACAGCCTGAGTACTTTGAGACACAAAGCTTTGTGTTGCCTGGCTGTACCAAAGTAGTTTTAGTTGTGTCTTTTGACTGTGACGGGGATAGACTGCTTGTTTCCAGGTGGGTTATAGGAAATGTTAGAGAGTACATTCACAAAGCTCAAATCATTGAATTTGAAGTTGTATTTTAAAAAGAAATGGTCCAAATATTTGCTTTTATCTAAAATAAGAAGATTTGGTCAGCTGAAAATGCTTTGAACACGTGTATGTTTTAAGGGTTTTCATTCAGTTAGTCTAATTTCTGCTTTAGAATCCAGTGACAATCCAACTGAAATCAAAAATTCAAACCACTTTCTGCATTCAGACCCAGACTCAACAAGGCACAGAAAAGCCTGTGCTGAAATAACTGCAAGCATACTTCAGCTATTTCAAGTAAAATATACATAGCTGGAAAGTTTCCCATCTGTGTTTCATGTTAAGAATATACGTAGGCATCATGCTGATCTCCAATCTAGCTTACAGTTCTTATTTGAATTGGCAAAAATTAATACTGAACAACTCATCAGTTCTTGGAGTTGGACTCGATGGTCCCTAGGGGTCCTTTCCAGCTCTGGCTACTCCATGACTCCATGGCTGAGGTTTAAATGGAAAGGCAAATGCCTATCGAGTTGCTGTTCCCAGCCACATCGCTGCAACCTGCGACAAACTGCTCCAAGACCTCATCTCCCAGCTTTGTGATGTACAATGCTGGAATTGTGAATAAGCAAAACCTGCTGTGAGCAACCCCCCCAGTAGGATATTGCAGACATATCACTCCTGACAGGGCTAAGCGATAGGTGATAGCGATAAGTGGGGTTGGAATAAAATATGATTAGACCAGTCTTTTCCATTCTGCCTTGATTTAGGAGTACAAAGTGCAAACTATTCATCTTCTGCCTAGAAGCAGTAAATCAACTGATAACGAAAAGTGAGAAGTAAGTGCGGTGCCAGGAAAATCAAATCATCACGTGCTGGAAAACTGCTTATGGAAAGCAGGAAAGCAGGATTCAGTAACAACACAGAAACATCAGGGTGATCAGAGCTTACACCACCTTGGGACAGGCACAGAAAGCAACAGCAACAGACAAACACCAAAGGAGGGGAGACAGCAATAAATATCAGCAGGGTCAAAGCAATGGGGAGCAGCTGAGGTGACCTCGGGTTGGGGCTGCTGTCGTTCCCTGTTCCATTCTGTGGCCACAGGTCTGCAGGACAGGAGCACAGTGCGCGGTCTGTGTGGGCAGGTCGATGGGTTTTTACCCCGAAGAAAAGATAGCTAAAATTTTTCCCACCTTCATGAGGAGACACATCTAAGGCCCTCTCCAGACAAAGCTCACCCAGCACTGCAGGAGCTCAGTGCCCGGTGCACAAAGCAGGCCAGCCCCTCACAGAACTGCACACCTCTCACTTTGCAGTGCAAACTGCTGGGCGCGTGCTGCACCAGCTCCTGCAATTAAAGGGAAGGACTCTGCAGAAGTAGCAGGAACCAGGCTGCCCAGCTGCCTGCTCTGCCCACACACTTGCTTCCAGTCACCAGGTGGTTTGCTCACGCTCGTTATAATGCCATCCAATGCTGCACCCAGCTGTCCTGTGCACAAAGCCTCTCCCATCTGACAAACACCGTGGCTTCTATTTTTCCAACAGAGTGCTTCTTCCCTCTTCCTCAGAGAGTTTTTAAGGAATAATTCAACTGAAAATCCTATGTCATGCAAGGCATGACACCGTTATGTCCATCCTAAAAATAACGGCTCCATTTAAGCACGTTGCTTTGTCCTGCAGTGCTCCTGCTATCCCTCTGCCAACATTAGGGTGTTGAATACAGACAGCAACACAGTAAAACGAAATGTTTTGAAGTTGTGGGATGGGAAAGTCTTAGTGTTTGAATGAAATAATTATCCTGAGGTTAGGCTGTAACACTGAACCACTGAGGGATACACTGCGGAGCCTCCTGAGGAGGGATCGCAGCCTTAGCCAGGGAGGGATGGAATCATGAAACAGAATTGGCATTCTTTAGAAAAACAGCAAGGCAAAATGAGCTAGAAACAAGCTGAATGGGTGAAACGAAGGGGATAATCCTGCATTTTTCACAAAAGCCTACAAGGAGATTAGTTGCCAGCACCAGCTATATTCTTGCAGCTGTGGTTAAAAGGAGTGCTTGATGAGTAATTGGTAATTATTCATCCTTCCCTAATCTTGTAGATCAGTAATAATAACAAAAGTCCCCATACCACCACTACTGTATGATTAACAACACTTTCAGCCTCTAAATTTTAATGACTTTGCAAAATAATTGATTTCTTAGTGGCAGTTGGACCGGCTGGGCTTGGTGGGACACACCGTGGGGCCAGGCAGCAGGGAGGGACACCCTGGAACTGGGCAGATCACCCTGCATGGAGGCAGGAGTGGGACTCTCTTATCAAGGATGGAATATCTCAACCTGCAGCAGACCTCCTTACCACTGGAAGTAACACGGTGTTATGGGTGTTCCCCATCCGGAGCCCTTCTTTCTGACAAGATACAAAAGGACTCTCAATGAAGGAACTGGGCCATAAGCAGGAAAGCTGGAGACAGCTGGCCTTGGGCACTGCCATCCACCATGACTGACCTGCTGCTAGCATAGAGCACGGGACCTGACTGCCACGGAGACGTGTCCCATTGCTGCAGCTTCCCTATGCTCCCTGCAGCATGAATATGAAAACAGTTACACCAGCTCTTAGTTCAAAGGGGCTCTTTGTTCCTCACAAAGCCAATTACAGCAAGCCGGGTAATCAGTTCCAAGGATGGGCCCTGCACATTGACACGCACCTGCACAGAGCACACGGGCACAGCCAGCCCCAGAGCCGAGTGCTCACGTCTGCAGCGTGCTGCCTGCATGTGAGACAAAGTGATGAAATCGGGGTTTTGGAAGGCGAACAGAGCCGTATCGTTTTCCCTTTACATCTCCAGAAACTTCTGGTTGAATAATCCTATCCTAAAGCACCGTTTGTAGAGCGCTTGGCATTAATTTTGCAGGCACGTTGCCATGAGTATTCAATCAGAGCGCTCAACTGCACAGCAACAGAATGCTGACACCTACTGCCACAAACTGCCACACAACCCGACAGCAGCCTGGAGCATCCCAGTGGGATGGCGCCGTGCTGGCAGTGGGGCCTGCAGCTCTCAGGGTGAGCAGCAGAGCTGCAGAACTGGAACGATGCAGAGCTGCTGCTATGCTGGCGGAGGAGTCACATGTGTGTGCATCACAGGCACACAGAGCATTACTCATATTGAGGAGGATTTGCAAGGCAGCTCCAGCTCTGGCTGGGAAACCTGAAGAAATGCAATGATTCAGCCATAAGAGTCACTCAGCATTTCACACGTGCTTTCAGGAAGAAATAATAATTCTGCCATGATGTACATACACAAAGGACTTACAGAACAAATAACTAAGCATTAAACTTATTAACATTAGTTTGGATTGGAGCAAAACATCTGTTGATCATGGTCCATAACCAGCAACTATGGAAAACCTTTTGCTGAATCAAGTCGTAACAAATACTTGAAAATAATTGCATTTTTTTTCCCGATTTTCCCGTGTCTGAATTAGTTTCCTCTGTATTGTATCACAAAAAGAAAAAAAAAAACAATCAGATTTATAAAAAAGTGCACATCAAAATAAACTTTAAAAGAATGAAAGTCAGATTCTCTGATTCCTGGAGATCTCACGCAGTGGGTGTGTCATTTATTTGCACACAGAAAAGCTGTGAGGCAATAGGTGGGCTAACAGCTTCATTCATCTGGAGGTCAGTAGCTGGGAAGTATGGGAGCATTGCCACAGTGAGCACAGGTACCTATGGGCTCCACTTCTTTACATCCATACCTGAAGGAGAGGGGCAGAGCAGTGCAGGTAAGCTGAACTCTATTAACGGGGTGCCCTGACTGGGGTTATCTGAGAGCTGGAGCTGTGTGACAAGCACACACATTGGAATCACCCCACAATTGCTTCTGGCTTACCATCTCTGGGCCGCTCTGCAAAGGAAATCAAAGCAGTAATGATGGGCTATTAGTGCAGGAGGGAGCACAGAGTTGGCCGTTACCTCCATCAGTTTTGGCTGCAACAGAGATTTGCTTTGGGAGAAAAAATTACTGCTGCATTAACACTGAAAAGAATAGACTGTAATAATTATTTCATATTTCTGTACAAGTGAATATGAGAACTCCTACAGCTGCTACATGGGTTTTGCTATTATTTCTGTAAGCTGCACGCTCTGACACTGAAACATGCACAAATTCCATTTTTTTCCCCCTCCCGTCTGGAAATAGAACATGGAAAAAGCCCTCCGTTCTCTCACACCTCCTTAGCAGATGGTGCTGAAGCTGCACACCTCCCACAGCCAGCTGGAAGGGGGGCAGGAGGAAGGCTTCCCAGGCCAGGTGGGTGGAGGAACCCCATAGGGATGGCACCGCTCTCCCCCACACCATCCTGCCCAGGGACAGCCCCCAGCCCACTGCACAGCTCCACAGTCAGCTCTGCTTCTCCTTCTCTCTGTGCCTGAACACCCTCTAGTCCTACTAAAACTCACTCTTCTTTCACCAGGAGCTTGCTTGCATCTTTCCAAAGCAACAGCAAAGCAATGCCTGCTGGCCCTGACCTCTGTACAACTGAGAGAAGACCACACTCAAGTCTTTTCTGAGCCAAGAACATGTTTTCTCTGAGAACATTGTACATTCCATAAACATAAAGGATTTTAAACAGGTTATCTCACTTGCCCTTGGTAACATCTATCCACAAATACAAATTATCACCTATGTGCAGAAGCAACTCTGATATAACCAATAATTAGAAATCAATTACAGGGCTTGAGTGCAACAGAATTCTCCTGTGACTTGGGTGCCTCTATGCGTCTATTTGCAGCATTTGTAAGTGTGGGAATCTCTCTTAGTAATTCTTTATATGAATAGGAAATGCCTAAGGCCTTATTCAGTTCCCATTTATGCCCAAGGAAACCTGCCTGCTTAAATTCTACACGTCTCGCTCCTCCCACAATGCACTTTGATGTGACTTCTTACAAATACACGCTGGCCATAAAACCATTCCAGCTTTGAAGCAGGTAACCTGGTAATGCTGTGTATTGATTCTGGCCCTGACGCAAACTCCATTTTTCTTTTTTTCCCCCAAGATGCAGTTCATGATTTTTCCTTTCCTTACTAAAGAATTCCAAGGAATGAGGGCTGGGCTGGCAGGCCCCTTTCTCAAAGCTGACCACGGGTCTGCAGCGATGGCTGCAGCAGCGGCAGTCCCATATCTCAGCCCTGCACTCAGCGTAGGACCACTGACCCATTCTCACTACTGAGAACATTTTTCTCAGTTCCATGCAGTGCTTCATTCTTAGTTTCTCATTCGAGAAATTTGACTGAATCAGGAATGCTGGAGGACTGAGCAACGTTTGGTGGTAGAGATGCTTTTCCTCCTTCGGCCGAAAGCCAGGTGTGAGCAGAGCTCCCTGCTCCTCACCACCTCACTGTGCTGATGCTCTCTGCCTCGCTTTGTCACTGCTGTGGGACCCCCTGGGCTGTGCTACAGAAAAACCAGGGCTGCTTTTCACATTCAGTTCAGACACATCCACAGCTGATACACAGATCTTTACCACGCGGCGATTCTACGATGTTAAAGTTACCGCTAAGTGCTCCTCAGACTCCAATAAACAACAGCAGAGTGCTCAGGTTTGCCTGTCAGAAATACGGACTGTTGCCAGAATGGATGATTTTAATCCAAGAGCAATGCAACTTCTGAAGAAAAGTGTCTTAGGACCTAATTGAAAAGCAGCCCGAAGTGATACGAAGCCAGTCAAGTCTCCTCCTCCCACCAACCCATCAGTCACATAGTAAAGCTGAAGCACACAAACAAGCCTTGCTGCCACTAAAAAACAAGGCTGCGTCACCAATAACCACACCTGGAAGGTGCACACACGTTTCAATGAGAGCACGTCAGGAACTAACAAACCTTTGCCAATACCACCAGGTTGGCTTAAGCTGCTGTCCCATCCCCTGTAGCGGCGCCTGGGAGGCGCAGGGCTGCTGGAAGCACTGACTGTGCTGGGAGCAGGGGCAGGGCATGGCCAAGAGCCCAGAGCAACCACAGCCCACCAGTTTGATGAGGAGAAACAAAAACAAGCAAAGATTCACCATAGGCTGCTGCCTGCCTTGCAGCTGCTTCAGGAAAAGGGAAAACAGTTGCAGGCAAACTATCGAGGAACACCCATATACACTGGTGTGCAGGCTCTGCGTGCCTCAGCTGTGAGGTTTTATTCAGCACAGTCAGAAATTCAGCTGTCCCATTGCTAAGCCAACTCTATTTGACACATCTGAATGATTTTAGGGGAAATAAATAAATAAATAAATAGACCAAACCAGCAACTTCACCTGTACCACAGAGAGAAGCAAACAGCCGCCCCACTCTGCAGAAGCATCATCCTCTCATCATCTGCAGGGGCTGACTTGCATCAAAACCCTCCTTTATTCCTACTTTGGAGCAGACAAATAACACTGAGCAAATCATTTCCTTGAATTATTCCAAGACATTTTTAATTGCTTTCTAGGTTCTTTTTCTTATACAAGGTGCTGGAAGTGAAAGTATCTACCAGCTGTCTTCCTTAAATCTCTGTGCATCTCCTCAGCCACCTTTACTTATCTGTATCGTTTCTAGGGAAAAACTGTGCATTTATCAACATCTGGAACTGGGATAAAGTGGGATTGAAAGCTTGGTGTGTCAGGTGGAGAGCTGTTATCACAGCTTGATTTTGAACTTGGAATTATGCTGTGTAATGTCCTCTCCAAACAACGTACCTTTAATGTGAATCAAAGGATGGTCTTCGCTAGATGTGAGGATAAACCTGCAGTAACAGGAAGAAAGTACATGAGCTGATGGACGACGTCAGCACTGATGTGGATTAGACACACTGATGCTGTTCCGGGAGTTCTGTGGATCAGAGCAATCCCTTTACAGTGATTAAATGTCATAGATGAATGTCTTCAGTTTTCAAATAATTTTTCTTTTTTCCCATCCAGTTTCAAACCAGGGGGACTGAACTGATCAAGATGAGAAGCACATTAATATTTTCCATATAATTGCCTGTGAGACTGGGAGAAGCCACTGGATGGTATTTCTCAGAGCAGCAGCATCTTCAGACTCCCATCCATGCTCAAACCCTAAGAAAAACTGACACCACTTGATAGAAAGAGCCATCCATGGATGTTATTTGGTGATAACAACATTGCATGATGCCAGCTGTAAATTCATACACCGTTATTTCCCTCAAATCATTATTGAGAATGGAATGGATTTGAAAGCAGTTCAATAATGTAACCAATCGCAAGGCAGCGTCCAGTTCTGCACCGTACTTAAACAATCCTTGCTGTCACAAGAGCTTCAGGATGGTTGTTTTTTTTGGCTTTTTATGCTACCCTCAATTTCTTCATCATCCTGAGCTTTTTGTTTTGTTTTCACTTTTATGGCCAATGCTCCCACTGTGACAAGCAGGCAGGTGATAAATATAAGTAACAATCTGATGCACCTAATTATCAATTAAAGTTTCCCTTAAATGCAGGCAATAATTTGTCAATGACTAAATCAGAATTAAAAAAAGAAAAAAGAAAAGGATCAGTTTCAGACTTTTCTTCCAAATTAATCAGTGCAAGATTTGTTGGCACTTCATCTTTGTTAACCCCTAAAATTATACTTCCATTACATTTTACTGATTTCAACCCTTGAGTATAAAAAGGAATAATACCTGCAGGTGCCTCTCAAAGTAATTTAACCTAACATATGATCAAATAAATACATGTCTTCAATACTTCAATACTTCAGAGTGCAATCTCCTATGCTAAACACAAGCTGGTCAGGAAGACGCTGCCATGAGCCGCATCCTCCCCTGCCTTTCCCCAGCTATGGGGTGCAGGCAGCCAGCACACAAATCGAGGATGCTCTACAGGACGTAACACACGGGTCTGTATGTTTAGTCATAGCTGTCGCCATCTAAAAGTCAAACCAGCAGCCTGGTGGCCCACCGTGCCTCGGAAAACTCAGGAGAGCATCGTCACTAAAACAGCTAATTCAAAATGCCAAGCGGAAGAGGAATCGAGCAATTATGGCCATGTAGTACGAAGGGAAAACAAACATATTTTATCTTCTGCAAGTAATGGAAAACTACAATTCTTCTCTGTGCTCCTTCCACTGATGACTCAGCCATCAAATCATCTGTGCCAATCCCATAAATTGATACAACATCTCCGCTGGAAGTAAAGAGAAAGCAGGATTGCATTTTTAAAAGGTAAAAATACGATTCCCTAACAACAGCAGTTGTTTTACTACCCCATTAATAACTCAGAACCATACAAGAACACAGCAATGTACGGAGAAGCTGCACTTTTGCAGCTGTGACAGCACAAAGGTGCACTGAGAGGAAGCTTGCAGGAAAGGCGGCACGTTCCATCAGAACAGCTGATGCAGTCAGAACAGAGGCATCCAAACCTCCTGGGCTTCATTTGGCTTTTTTTTTTTTTTTTCCCTTATCTAGGCTACTAAGATGTACTCCTCTCCCTTTCTGCTTTGCTTAAGAATATATCCACAAAGGGCCGAAAGCCTTTGGGAGATCACTTGAGATTTTCCTAATCGCAGCTCTGGGCGCAGATCCTCAGTGCCCCCAGAAGTCCTTTTCTCATGTGCCCATTCTGTCTCTGTTTCCCCATCAGTAAAACAAGGCAGATTTTTCCACTGCCTTGCAAGGTACTATGAGTACGCTTACAATGCTGCAGATACATTAGCAAATTACTTTCTTAATGAGATGCTCAGATATGACATTAATAAAATCTGACATCAGATGGGAAAAAAACAGTGATGATTCAGAATTTTAAGAAGGAGGTGGTGAAGTCCTGAGCAAACTCGTGATTCCCACAGCAGCTCAGCTGCCCCTCTCCAACAGCATCTCCAGGAGCCACAGATTGACCTGCTGCTCCCTGGGAATACAGATCAGCATGCATAATCCCAAATACACGGGGCTGGAGGGGGATCTGAAGATCATTGTGGATGCCCCATCCCTGCAGGCATTCAGGGCCAGGCTGGATGTGGCTCTGGGCAGCCTGGGCTGCTGGTTGGCAACCCTGCACATAGCAGGGGGTTGGAACTGGGTGAGCATTGTGCTCCTTTTCAACCCAGGCCATTCTATGATTCTATGATCTCCAATGTACACCAATGAGAAATGAGCCTGAATCCTGAAACTCAGCAGAGAAAGAGATCTCAGAGCTTCTACTCAACTAACAATTAAAAAATATGGAACGCCATGAACTCAGAACTTCTGGGAAGTTTTCCTAAGGCCCCGAGCACAATTTATCATCACAAACAGTATTTTAGAAGTATTTGACAACTGGAGAGTATTTACATTAATACACAAGAGAATAATGAGTTCATACAAGTGGTCATAGTTGACTGAACAAAATAACCTCAGTCAGGTATGTAATTAATCCTTTTATTACTCTGATGAATCAGCTGCTCTTATCTGAAACAAAAACACCCTTCATCATTATTTTGTGCTGCAGAGCAGACCGCACTGTTTGGATGGCACATCAAATGGAGATCAAGTATGCTCACCTACAGTTTAGAAGTTACATCCAAATAACTCAAGCACTTTCTTTCCACCTAAGTAGAATTTCATAAAGTAAAGCCTGCAAAACACAAATGTTTGGTGCAAGCAAACAGAAAGCAGAGGACAAACTGCCACCTAACCTGTGCATTTCCAATACATGAGCCATTCTCCAAAATTGTTCTTGCTAGGGAGTAGTCAAGAACTCCATGGATTTAGGCAAAAATACAGGAGGAGCCCATCAAACAGTTTTACAGGTGGCTGAAACAAAGCACAAGGAAAACCTTTTCTTGGACTACTGGTGAGACTAAGAAGTTACCAGATGCAGCCCAGGGACAAGAATCACACTACAGTGAACATTTCCCTAGACCTTAAGCAATTTTCCTAGGAGTAGAATGACAGAATGGCCTGGGTTGAAAAGGAGCACAGTGTTCATCCAGTTCCAACCCCCTGCTACATGCAGGGTTGCCAACCAGCAGCCCAGGCTGCCCAGAGCCACATCCAGCCTGGCCTTGAGTAGCCACAGAAAACCTCATTGTGTTGCCTAAAAAAACCCGGGTCAGCCAGGCTGATATTGCAAATCTCCCATGGGCACACTATCAGTCCAGAGGTTTCTTCTTCTTTCCTTCCTTTAATCCTTCTAAAGAACTCTTTCATGAAGAATAGACGTCTGCATTTATACAAAGTCCACGTTGAAAAGAAAAAAAGGGAATAAGAGAATAAAATGCTTTGCAGTTGGTCCATCTCTGGCTTGGGCAAACATCCACAAACATGTGGCACCACTGAGCATTTTCTCCAGAATTTCTACCAAGCCTCATCAGCAGCACAGCAGGCAGCCCTGTTGTAGGGACAGCTGCACGCAGATGGAGTGGCTGGAGCACCAAGTCCTGACATGTTTTATGAGTTAATTTGGTGTTATTTAGTGTGCTGCACAGCAGCACTAAATCTTCACATCCTTTTTAGTGCTGTAAGTAATGCTTTAACTTCTTGGTAACCGTACAAGCTGGTGTTAATCCCCTTATATTTATTTGTTTAATACCCAGGGGAGCTGCAGAGCACATCGTTGTTAAAGATGTTCTGCAACCACAAGAAGGCTAAGCAAACTTATTAAGCTCTATTTTTCTTTTAAGGCACATTTCCTAATCAAGCAAAGACGAGACAACAGGAAATAAGGGGAAAGACCAACCCCCCCAAATTCTTTAAGTGTTTCTGTTTTAGTGATGCCCTTTTTGTTTGACAACCAAATTAACAGCAGGCAGCGTCCCTACAAACCCAAAGTCCACATGTGCTGAAGGGGAGGCAGATCACTCCTGGAGCTTCACCTACCTGATCTGAAAGCATCAGCACCACCTTCCCTGCAACTCCCTAACCTGAAGGAACCTCTCTTTTAAGATGTGATCTGGTATATGACGATCAGTAAGAGCATGCTCCATGGTAGGCGTAGGTACAGACCTTCTGCTCAGAACGCTGTCAAGTGGTACAGCTACACAGGGTGAGGATGTAACTCATTAAGCCACACTTTTAATAAATAATACAAAACCAAGATCACATCTGATGAATCACAGAAATGTTCTTAAATGTGAACCAGCAAAATCTATAAATACTACAAAATATCTCTGGCATTTAATGATGCTGTTTGAAGCTTCAAGTCTGAAGTGTTCCCTAAGCCAGGGAACGTTGGATAGATGGACCAGCAGATGGACAGAGAGGTCCATCAAGTACATTATCAGCTGCCATCCCATGAACGGCAGGCAGATAATGTAGCACTCAAGGGAATTTTCTACCCATCTGTTCTTAATAAAGCTACACGATGATGTTCTGAATCCAGTCTTTAGTTCCAGTGTTCAGGGGGAAGGCTGGAAAACTTATCCTGAAAAAAGCATGGTTTGCAAGCTGTGAGAAACACATCGCTGCTATTTGTTAATGAGACAATTCCCACCACCCAGTCCTCTAATTTATTACTAGGAGTTATTACACTGGAACAACCTTAATAGAACTACTTCCTTCTCGTACTTCCAACAGCAAAACTCCATCATTGGTGTTCAGTGGCACTGGTCTTATACTGGGGAAACCGCTGATATTACTTCATCTAAGAGACCACAGGCATCTCCATCACATACTGTGTTTTTTTTGCAGTTTTTTGAGGGGCTGCTTTCCCCCCCAAGCTGCATACAATGTTATCTTAATTAGACAACTGCTCTCCTGATGTGGCATTAAAGCCCATGAATAAAGGATACATGCTGTGCTACCTCCCTGCACCACTAAGAGCGTTTCCTCACTTGAACCTGAGAAGGTACTTACTTAAATCAGGGTCATTCCCACCACAAAAACCCATGCATTTTTGAGAGCAGTGTCAGGGATGCAATAGCCACAGGCTTTCATTAAGGAAAAAGACACTGAAGCATCATTTAATCGAACAGGCAATTATTTTCTTTTTCCTAATAGATAGTGCAAGACCCAGATGCCCTGGTCAAAGTACCATCAATAAAGAAGAAACTTTTTGCCTGCTTTTTTAAAATTTGTATTCTTTCATAATTATTCTTTTTGTACTTTAAGACTGGACAGAATAATGCCATCAGATCTGGGCTGGGGTTGTACCGCAGGAGGAATGGGAGCAATGCAGTTTCCCCTGGTAACTGCAGGGAGGTATGAGAGTGGGATTTAATTGGGTCAGAGCAGGAGTTAAACTTCACAGAGCTTAATTCACAGCTTCACCTAACCGCGTTTCTGGTGTTATTTTTGGCAGAGCAAATATCTGTTTTCATTTCCATCCCATATCTTCATTGCTCTCCTGACTCCCACTCCGCTTACAGCCATTTCCCCTGGCTGCTGTCTGGGCTCAGCAGGGCTGCAACAGAGGAAGCAGCCAAGCTCAGGGCTGGGCTCCCTCTGCCCACAGACCTTCGAGCACAGCACCCTGCGGATCCTGGAACAAATCAGCCTCAGGGCTGTGGGGATGCTCGCTTTCAGGAGGCAATGAGCTCAGCCTAATTATAACAGAACCACGTCACAAGAGGCCAATACAAAAACAGGCGCCTGGAGGAGCTGAGAGGTAAGCAGCAATATGCAGGAACAGCAATAAAAGAACTGACCCTTCACCACGTTGGACAGATGCCTTATTTGCTTCATGGCCTTAAGTCAACATGGAGAAAAGATTGCTTTCCTCCCAACCCTTCTGAGAGTGACCCAAAGTTAAAATAAGCTGTTCACTGGGTTGTTTGCTTTTTTCCCTTTAAGTCTGCATTAGTTGCAAGCTGAAAAGCATGCATATAAAAATGTGATCTTATGAAGACCATGAAAACGTTGAGAGGTGAACTACATGATAAAAGAGTGATTCCAAATAAGTATTAACGAGAAAGCTGCAGTAAATTTCCATGGGTTAAGTTGGAAGTTATGCAATTCCTTGGGTGGGAAACAAGGGGGAAAAGAAAAAAGAAAAGAGTGTTTTCCTCTGTATTCATTTTCCTCTCTCATCAGTAAAGGCATCCAATCAAAGGTTGTTTCCTAGTTTGCCTATCTCACAGCAAGGAGTGTTCACAGAGCTGAACCTGTCCTCAGGGATTTAGAACATTGGTTGTTACATTTGCAGACCTGGAGAGAATAGGGACTAAGGCTCAATGATGCATGAAAACAAAGTCTTAAGGCAGGATGGGCTTGGATATTGCATGCAAAGATTTAGATGTGATATCCAAGGTTAGAGATGGGACAGCACTTCCCCATACAGTTGTATTTAGGAGCTCATACCACCCTTCAGAGGCCCAGAAGTCTCACTGAAGAAACATCACAAAAGCATTTTATGCACAGACTGAGGTGTAGCTTCACAAAAGTTAAAGCCGCGTGCAAACGAGGCTGGGTGCCAAAAGCAGCCTGACCCCACACACACCACCACTGAATGAATAAGGCACAAACCTAGCAGGAGTGAGCTCTGCAAGGTTACACCACGATCCTGAGAGCAGCAGCTCTAACAGCACGAGGTTACGACTGGCACAGACCAAGCCCTAAGCCGTGATGCGTGGAAGCATACAGAGGTTGTGCTTTGCAGAAGGCACTGAGTGCCTACCTCCAGAGTACAGGATGCTGGGGGAACTGCTGTGCTGAGGTTTGGGTGGTTTTATTTGTTTTGTTTTTTTCATGCTTTTTGTTTGTTTGGGGGTATTGACACACAGTGGGAGAGACAGGGCACGAGGAGCACAGAAATGAAAGAAGAGGTGAAGAAGGAGAAAGCAGAACAGAGAGCGCATCTACATCAGCATTTCAATTCAGCCTCGAAGTTCAATTTTTGAGGTAATTTCTGAAGGCAATTTCTGGCCATCCCCACTGACCACACACTGGCTCGGTGAAGAAGCAGGCTGCCTTTGGGCAAAGCAAGCTGGCAAGCACTGGGAGTGCAGCCCACATGTAAATCAAGTGGCTTTGAAGGAAGAGGAAGCAGGTGAAATTAAGCTTTCACACTGATTAAGCTTTTTTTCTTTAGTTTATTAGTACATAATGCCTAGAGTAAATAAAGAATACTGCACTGGTGTGCCATGGAAAACTCATGATGCTACGATGGCAAATATGTGTCTTTGGTAGTGATATGGATATCACAATGAAATCAAAAATAAATGTTAGAAAAAAAAGTGTTAATTGAGTGAATATTAAAGGTTACTTTCCTGCCTACTGCACCACCCACCAACAGAGAATTAAGTCACTTGAGCAGAAAATGGTACCTAATTTACCCAAATTCCAAGGTAGTTTCAAGGAAGGTTTGAAGCATCTGCAGGTTGAAACCTCCACACGAGCACTGGTTCTGTGCCAGAGGAGCACTAACTCCGTGCCAGGCCTTTCATTGCCATCAGCAGCATAAAATTATCTTCATCTTAGAGAAGGTAATTGAACATGAAAACATTATCTTAAAACCTAAATAAGGTGCAATGTGTTCCTGTTGGGCACCCAGGGCGCTCCTCTGACACACACAGGCACTCAGTGCTCCTTGAGACGTATCGTCTGAGTTCCTCTCCAGGAAGTTTGCAAGGATACTCCTTTCCTCCACCATACTCTACAAGTTCTATTAATGTGTTAAAACACAGAAAACAAAGACTCCTCAGGAAAGCGGGACTGTAAGAAGCATTTGTAAAGACTTAAGGGAGAGCTGCTGGACAATTATTTTGTATCAGGGAGGATTCTGACCTTTTCCCCCTATTTTACAATGTATATACTTAGATAAATCTAAATATTTTCCTAATTACTATTTGCAGCAGGAATTTTATGATTAGTTGGATAATTGCTTTAAAACACGCAATTAAATTTTCATAATGTATTCATTACTCTCTTAAAATAGTATTCCTGAAACATCATTTCCCATTGAGAACTTATTTCTATATTAATTTCCATAAGACAGTTTTAAAAACCTGAATTAATATACTTTGTACGTACTATATTAAAATAAAATTCTCCATTAAGTCAGGAGGAGTAATTAGCACTGAATAACTTACTGGATGGGTTTAGGTGGCTGACTTTTTTTTTCCTTTACATCCAGCCACTCCTTGGAACCATCCTTACACAGTAAAAATACATTCAGGTTCATCACCCAAATTAATTCAAATCTCACCTGCAAGTCTTGAAAGTTCTGCTATGAGTAGTTGGAAGCATTCAGTGTGGTTTGTGAAGGCCTGGATGGCACTGAGCTGCCCGCCCACAGGCAGTGGGAGCATTGTGAGCGCACATCACCAGCACGGCTGGCACAAGGAGTCACTGCAGGAGATGGGAGAGGTCCAGTAAAAGTGACCAGGAATTAACGTGTGGTTCTGTCCTCCCTCTTATTTTGTTTCTGAGATAGGAAGTAGGGAAGGTTCAAGGCCAGGTTGGATGGGGCCCTGGGCAGCCTGGTCTGGTATTGGATGCGGAGGTTGGCAGCTCTGCCTGCAGCACCGGGATTTGAGCTTGATGATCCTCGCTTCCAACCCAAGCCATTCTATGAATTCATTCATTAATTCCTCAACATTCTCCTTTAGCAGTTAAAAATAATCCTGCACACTGGGGATCCTCAAATCTGATTGTAAGGGATTTTCGGTGGAAAGTAGAACTTCATAAAATGAACACTTGGTATAAGAACAACTCAAAAAATGCCAATCTCTCATGAAAATATGCCCCAGAAATAACATGTTGCTCTACCTCACTGTACTGAATGCTTCAAGCACCGTTGCTCCCCCAGTAATAGGCTGCAGCCCCTACAGCATGGAGGTTCACTGCCATTCACTCCATGTTCTGGCCAATATACACTGGGAAAATTGTCACAGCATTGCCCGAAGCTGGGTCAAGATTTAATATACCATCCAGAGGATAGTTCTAAGACCTGCATAATGCCTGCAACTGTAAACTCTGCACCCAGTCCAAACCAGCCCAGAGGCAGAGTATGTGCTCTACAGCATAAACACCAGACTCCATCCACTTTTATAATCTACTCTGTCATTTCAACATACATCTAATTTAGACAGTGTCACCAAACTGCAAACAGGAGCCACATAAAAAGGAGTCAAGCAAAACGATCAACACATTCCTAGGTAATAAAAGTCAATATTCATTTAGAAATCTCCAAAGGGTAATACTGGAAAGATAATTTCAAAAGTTACATATAAATATATAGAGCA
>JAPSGF010000029.1:7005835-7048062 GCA_035772895.1 Perdix hodgsoniae | reverse complement strand
TGCTCTATATATTTATATGTAACTTTTGAAATTATCTTTCCAGTATTACCTTTTGGACTATATATATATAGATAGATAGATAAGGTGATATGTCTCAGTTCAGCAGTGGGAGTCTCTTGCTGTGGCTGAGATGCTGCTGGACCTGAGCTTTAACTTGGCAGAAGATGCCCTGTGGGTGATGAAGCCTATTGGAGAAGAATACATACACATGGTCAAGGTGCTCACTTGTGTCACTGGACATTAAATTCCAGTGTGATTTTGCTTATTTAGAGGCTAAGATCTGAAAAAGATTGACCAATTCTATGCTTCCCAGCTCTCCTTTCCCTTTCTAACAGAACTCCCACTCATTTTTTATTAGTTCTTAAAGCCTGGGAGAGCCATTATTGCAGACACTTGAGGCAGCCACGGCTTCTCCCAGTCTGCATGCCCCAATTACATCCGAGCAATTAACTGGCCTTTGTTCCTTAGGTCACCTGCACAGCCTGCCTGCTTCCTCAGAAAACCACACAGAAAAACAGCAGCAAGAGAGGAGGCGTGGGAGTGGAAACATGAAGAGACACCAAAAAAAAGTCATTCTCCATACCCCATCAATACTGCAGACCCTTTAGAGCACACAAAGACAGAATGCTTGGACGAGGTGCTCTGATAAGGAACTCAGGGGAAGCCCAGACAAACCCCATGCACTGCCAGCACCAGGGATGGAGTGGGATGGAGGGAGGGGAAGAAAGGCAGAAGGATGCATCTGCGCCACCCTCCCCAGCCAACAGTGTCCCAGGAGCACTGCCTACTGCTGCAGCAGAGCTCCGGGGTCTGGGTGTGGGATCTGCTCCCCTGGAGCCTCTCCAGTGCTGTGTTTTAGCACAGTCAGTACTGCAGAGCTGCAAATGACATCTTGCTCAGGCTACACGATTTGCCACATAAATGTGGAATGGTGTGCATGTAGTACTGTGAAAGCAACCTCTGTTTTGTTTTGTTTTTGTTTTGTTAAACAAATCAATTGTTTTATTTAAGTGTCACATAACTGGCCAAAGATTTATGGTAATCACCACCAGGAAAACATTTCTCCCTTGCCTTACAGCACAAGATGTCTGCTCCAAAGCTCAGAAGAAAAAAAAAAAAAAGAAGTGCTATCCTTGCCACCTTCCATTCTCTATACCCATGCTTTTAAGTATGGGTATGTAAGTAACTTCTGTTTTCCAAAGCAGGGTACTTGCACACTACAGTGATCTGCAACACAAAAACATATTAAGTACTTTTCATATTACACAATAAATTGACCTGGATTTTTCAAACTGATCAGATTTACACTTCTTATGACACAGGGACTACAGAAAATCCATATCCTTCCCTTTTTAGTAGCCCTATTACATCATTCATCCTCAGAAGCAGCGCATAGCTGAACTGAGGCACGCCGGATCCTGTGATTTATTCGTTGGAAGCGTGTGAAGGAACGGAACGATGAGCTGTTAGCTTCAGTGTAATGCATTACTGGAAACATTAAGAGAGCCCCACAGTTTTGAAGACTTACTTTGCAGAGTCACAGAAGTTACTGATGAACGTTTGTAAGGCGTAATCAAAGATGAGTAAATACGTAAAGCCTCAAAGATCCAAATATGCAGTCAGTCTACGGAGCTGAATTCCAACGAGCTCAGCACCTGCCCAGTTCAGTTCTGGGAGAGTCCAGAGAAGGATATCACTTCTGATCCCCTCTCAAAACTATTCTCAATCTTAAAACTTTAATATGAATTATATCTAAACCCAAGCAATTTACCACGACTTCAACAAGATTCTTCTAAAAACACCTGTACTCTTTTTTTTTCCCATACATCTCTTCGATTTAACTTTTTAGGCATCCATGTCTGCTATAGCCTGAGCTCGTTTTTCTTAGTGTAAAAGGCAAACCAAGGACTGCCTTTGTTGCAACATGAACAAATCTCCCTTTTTGTCTCCCAGCTGACATATGTTGCCTACTAGCAAGTCAAAACAGGTTGTATCAGTGATGCAAGTAAATAAGATAACGCAGTAATGCTGGCTGATGCAGCACAGTGTGAAGTGGTCTCATGGGTTGGACTGGATAGCATTAGCTTGATGAGCAACAGTAATCATTGCAAGAATCATAAAGGAAGTAGAAGGGGGGAAAAAAAAATAGAAGGCAGCCATTACGTGCAGATACAATACAGGAGCTGCTCAACCTGCCTTATCTTGCAAACCTTTCTTCCCTTTCCCCACTGCAAAGGCACCAAAGCACACACTTCCTCACACTTCTTCACTGATCTCCACTTGCTTCTGTAACCCACAGAGCTCCTTACTGATGGAAAGCAAACATAAGAGATCTCTGTTTAGGAATGCTAAAATAGAGACAATACATACCTCTAGAAAAGCAGAAGGTGAAAGAGAGAATGAGCTTGCTAAGCTGTTTAAATTGCTATTGAAGTTAAATT
Source organism: Perdix hodgsoniae (assembly GCA_035772895.1). Classification (NCBI taxonomy): domain Eukaryota; kingdom Metazoa; phylum Chordata; class Aves; order Galliformes; family Phasianidae; genus Perdix; species Perdix hodgsoniae. The sequence continues at coordinate 7,045,621 of JAPSGF010000029.1, read as the reverse complement.
CTTAAAGTACGCTGCATCTGCCTTTTTCAGAGAAGTACTTGAGCAGAACCCCATGTGGGCAGGCAGCAAGGCTAAAGAGGCTCAGAGGGCACTTTGCAGAGCAAGCCAAAGTCTGAGCAGTGCGAATCCAGAAGTGTTAATTTACTCAGTAATGGAGGTGTGCTCCAAGGAGGAGCTGAGGAAATAGCTACCGCTGACAGCAAATTGGAGAGGCCGATACAAACACTAAGTCTGTATCTGTGACAGATAAGGGGTCTGTCCAAGAGATAGTTAACTTATTTACAAGTTCGTGTGGAAGGTCTGAACAGAGTGAGCTGACCGTGTAAATCCCAAAATACAGGTCGTGATATGAGTCATGTCCTCCATGGTGGTGCCGTATGATCATTACAATCTAGTGACAGACCCCGCTTGGATTTAGCATACAGCAGATGCTTAGAGAATCCACACACACAGAATCAGCTTGGATGCATAACTGGTCCTGTTTGGGAGTTTGGAAAGATGCAGTGTTAAAAATAACCACCTTACAGTACTGCATCAAAAGCACGTCACTGTTATTTCTGGCTGTAAGCACAATTAAGTCAAATCAGGAATTCAGTTTTGTGACTCCTGTAAATGCTTCCTCTGATCTGGAGATAAAGCTTGGGTTTGCTGCCTTGCCCCACTGCGTTCAGACAATTTAAGCATGAAATGGATATTCAAGCATTATCTGCATACTTGGTTTGTTATACCATGGGCTGCTCACGGCGCGTTGGAGCCAACACAACCTGCCTCCCTTCAGACTGGCCACGAGTTTTGTCTTGGACCAGAACACCTGCAGGTCTGTATCATTTATTCAAGGCTAGGAAGGAACTGTAGGTACTATAACAAACTATTCATTGAACAACTGGGGGAAAACAACTATGCTGATACAAACCTTGTTTTAATGCTTCCTGGGAGAAAAACAGAACCACTTCCAGATGCACAAAGTAATACCACAGACTCAATTCTCAAGATTCTTCCCATACAGAAAATAATCAGTACGAAATGCCATTTATTAAGGTAATAATTGAAACTAGAAGGGTAAACGGAGATTATTTGTAAAAATAACTAAATTGATACTTTTTTTTGTTGTTTTTAATTTTGGGAAAATCTTTTAAGAATAGAACCAAATTAAGAAGAAATTTTCATGCCTTTATATCAGTTACAGAACACTCGGTCTTGGACTAAGCAAGTAGAAATACTGCACAATTCATTATTTTGGCTTTCACCAGTACTTGGTGAGTTTCTCAATTCCTGAACAGCACAATGAGCATATATGACATTTTACTTTATTGTCCCATTAAGAAAAGCATGTTGTCTAAAGCTTAGTTATGTTTTAAGTATTCTGCCATAGTAACTGATGTTTAAGACCATGTATCAAACAAGAGGACTCGTCACATTGAGCCCCTTCTGCCTGTGAGCAGGGTGGGGGCACTCCACCTCTCCCAGTGACAGCATCATCACTGCTCCAGCTTGCTGACTTGGTTGTCATGGGCCACAGTGCTCCAAAGGATGTTTAACAAAACATATCTATGTTGGCTGACTTGTGAGATAATGTGTTCAAAAATGGATTAAAAAAAATGTTGACAGCTTGAATGCAAAAAAGGGTTCTAAAAGACAGAGGCATTTGTGTGGATCTCAGAACTCAGCAGAGAGATTTATAATTTAAGTCAAGTCAAGATTGTGATGGAGCAAACTACTGATGAACATAATTTATTCAGTGCGCATTAACAAGACTTCTGGAACTAAGGGAAATAACAGTAAAGTTTACCTCAAGAAAGCAGAAGCAGGATTTTACCAAGTAAACTAGAATCTTCCTACGTGTCCTGTAAGGCAGTCAGTCTCCAGATATATATGATCACCTGGGTTTTATTTACATTGGAAAACACATCTCTTTAATGTTTCAAGTACATTAGGACTGGATCTTTTTCCTTCCAGAGCATTCAAAACTGACATCTGACCTTATGAAGAAAATATCCATTATATTATTTAAGATATAATAGATATTTTCTTCAACCAGACATTTATTTTAGAGGTTCTGTAGATAGCTAAAAGCACAAACAAAAAAAATATTCTGAGGGTTCTACAGAATAGTCTTTTTGGGCTTAAAAGACTGAGAATTTCATCATCTAACTAGAAGGTCAAGATAGCTGATACACCAAAACATATTTTGATTTGAGCTGTCACCTGTCTTTAAAGACGTGGAGAACATAAAGAAATGAAGAGGAAAACAAAGTTCAAAATTTAGAAACAGGCATGAAGTGGAGGAGTAAAATTCCCTACTCTGATGGAAGCTTGTGTTAAATATGTATTTACCTTTAAATGTTAAAAACTGAGGTTGAGATGACGAAGAATGGGGAAAAGAGCTATTGGTTCATACATATATATAAAAGTGAGTTTTCAAGAAATGACATTTGAGCTGGGGTATCATCTACTGAAGTCAACAGGGCTGTTTCTAAAGATACAATGACAGGACAAGAAAGAGATAAGAAAATACATTGCAAATCCCAAGCCAGGGAAGTCAAAGTCCTCAAGACGTCTACACAAGTCTCCTAAGCAGCCCCCTGCAGCTCAGCTCTTCCTGCACCTGCTCTGAAAGCCCTTCGTGTTTCTGACACAGCCCAGCCGCCCAACCCACCAAACACCAGGAGATCTGGACTTCCCATAATCATCATCCTCAGTAGTTTAAGTCAGCATGAAAGGGAAGGGCTGGCAGCTGCAAACCAAGAACTTCCTCACATCAGCATCTCCCTCTCCCAATCTCTTTGTAAGTCAAGAATACCGGGTTCGATACTGGTTGAGCTCACATGGACTAAAGCTCCTGGAGACAAATTATCCCAAATGTCAGTGCCCCTGTCAATCCTGATTATCTCCTCTAGGCAGGGCAGAACATCTCTCACACAGGTTATGTTTCCATATCTCTGGTTATTTATGCAATCAACAGAAACGTTTGCCAAAGGCAAGCCAGGATAAAGAACAACATGTTTGGGTACATGAACAGGGCACACAGGAATGAGCAAATCCAAAAGGGGGAAAAAAAGTACAAAATGAATTCACTCACTGGAAATCAAAAGCGCATGGCCCTTCTCTGAAGGAGCTGAAATCACCATTAGCAAAGAAAATTGCCGCTCTAAAAATAAGATTTATACTTCTTCTGTTTCTCAAACATGCAGAAGACAAAAACAGAACTGGCCCAAAAAAATTGCAAGTTTCAAAACCATCCTTTGATTGTCAGCCCTTGGATTCATCATAGCTGTGGCACACAGTGGGCATTTAACGTGACACCATCAGACACTTCGAAACAATGCTGCACACCCAGCCAGCAAGCTGTGAGCTAAGCTAATGACTCTTCTGCAGCTACATCAAGCAATTAATAACAGAACCCCACATGCAAGTCACATGGCTGGGGACAGCCAAAATCGGACGTTAATTCGTTATTTAACATTTCCTTCTAAAGTGCCATGTCATACAGACAGCTTAGCTCAGGCTTCTGCAGCTTTATGGAGAGGTTTCTGGGCTGAGAATCTGGAGTATCAGCAATGCAAACTGCAGCTCCAGCATTTCACCTTACCACTTGTAGTCTTTTATTATAAAACAAAAGTTTAATCATATTCTTAGAAGTCCCTTTACTTCCATGGCCACAGTCTCAAAGAACCTATCTTCAGTGACTTCAATTATTTCTATTCTTTCTCCTAAGGCTACACCATGAATCTGCATTCTGCAGAGCATGCCAGTTAAATATTCCTTCCAAGCACAGCGTTTCCCTCTTCATGGGAACAAAGCTGGATCCTCAGAGCCAGTTCCACCACCAGCACTTACGTGCAAGTTCAAAACATGGCAAGATGAAAGCTTCAAATCATCTGGAGGGCCTCACACAGGCCTTTGCTCAGTGTAACAGTTCAAACCCAAGCTGACCGGGTTTACATGCGTTAACAGGATGCGATGATGTGGCCAACCGATTAACCATGAAATCAGAAGCATTCAGCATGAGCAGTCTCAGGAGGTCAGGCATCTCCAGGAGGACCATGCGGATGCCAGAGCACTGCTGGAAGCACTGATTGCCCACAGGTAGCTTTCAACCTGCCAAATGCTGTACCAGCGACATTGCAGGCTTCCAGTAGCTGAAAATTAAACATAAGACCTGTAATTAATGTCTAAGCTAAGCTGGCTGAAGTTATACTGACTGTCATTTGCATCAATAAAGCTTTCTACAGGCTCTGATTTTTCTCTTCCCTTTGTGTTTTGTTTTTTTAAACCAGTATGTTGCTCTCACATACAGACTCCATAGCCCTCACCAATACATCTTAATTATTGAGGCACTTTTATTATATTAAACTACACGCACCTTCCGTGGAGAAAAAAAGCCTTATTGCCACTGAAAGAAAGGATGGCTGGCAGAGCATGATTTACAGTAATTAGCAAGATTAAGAACCGCTATTAACTGCAATTAGCCAACAGAATATTAAAGGGCAAAAATTACCATGCAGCATGTCAGTAAATAAGTACTGGGATGATGCAGTTTGCTACAGATGAAGTAAGGCAGATTTGATCAGGCTGAGTTGCAGCCAGAGCTCTTCCATACCAACAGGAGCAACACTGACAGCACAGTGCTCAGGGCTGCTGTAACACAGCCACAGCCATAGCCCCCCCATTTTGCCAGCATGACAAGAAGGTGGTGGGAGAAGTATTTTTCTCCACTTTGACAAATGCTAGAAGATCTTTTCTGAAGCTGTTATCAGGGACAAACTTGTGCACTCTGCAGGTTGAGTCCCAGGCCAGCCAGCCACACCAATGGCGTTGGTCTACATGGCAAATAGAGCAGCCACCAAGCGGTGCTGAAGATTTAGGGCAGAGCTGCACAAAGGCAGCTGTGTCTGCGAAATATCCCTTATTTAGTTTTCACAAGAGCCTGTGCAAGGCACATCTGTCTGCTGGCAAGTTAGAAAATCAAACAAAGAACAAAAAGATGTGCTCCTTCTGGTCACTGCCTACACAAGATGCAAGGCAGTGTTTTGCAGAGCTAGGAAGAATTTCTGTTAAACATCAGGAATTCATCACTTAGAAATAAGATATCCAAGCGTGTCTTGTGTAGAATGGTTATTTGCAAATAAAAGTTACATCATATTACACATCATTTTTCCATTAGACAAAGATGCATTACATTCAGTGTGGAGGTATAGGATAATGTACAGCAGTATTTCTGAGAGCTGCCTGGATGATCAAGAAGTGGGAACAGAGCATGAAACTGAAACAAATCTGCTTACTTAGCCTCATAAATTAGCTAGATTTTGTGCCAGTAAATAAACAGAGGAAGAAGCAGTTATGTTGTAAGACAAACTTAGAGAAAGAAAACATATTCAAGGTTGAAAGAAAAAAAAACAAAACACACAAGTAGGGAAGAACTGAACCAGCTGCATGAGCAGGCTTCAGTGTTCCTTGGAAGGAACCATAATCCTGTGCTCAGATCCAAGGAGCAGCAGCATCCCGCAGCACTGAGCAGTGGGAGCTGGGGGCAACGCACCCTGGAAGTGTTCAGGTGTAGAACAGGGCATTCCTTCCCCACTTTGTTTAGATGCAAGCTATTTACATGAAATATCACTCTGTAAAGCACTCGATACTTGCAAAGAAGGAACAGAAAATACAGCATAATTACATATCAAAGTGGAGGAGAGATGAAGATTCTAGAGCTACAGACCAAGCAAAACACTGGAGTTTTCTTGATGTTAAACCAAGGAATAATGGCTATATTGTACCTTTAGTGACAATTCCCTGTCATGGGAGCCATTTCTGGGCTGATAGATGAAGTTTCTCACCAACTATTTCCCTCAATCATACGGAATATATCATTCTAAAACAAACATGCAATCACCTACAAAAGGCTGTTTTCTCAAAGCAAACAGGTTGTGCTCAATTACCTGTATTTCTGTTCTGATCTATGCCATCATAAAAGATTTTTCAGTAACACTCAAGAAGGCAGCCCTGCCTTTTTCAATTCCTTCGCTTTATCCCCTTCCACAAATAGAGTACCTCATTCATCTCAGTGCCATCACATGCACCTTCAGTTACAGGTCAGCAAATTATGGCCTTACAGAGCGAGGAGCACAGCTGATGGGAGCAGGGGGTGGGCAAGAGCTACTTGATGCCAGTGCCCAAAGCACATAGGAGCTGCTGTGCAGCAGCTTGCTTTCCTTCCCTGCTAGAGCATCCCCTCAAGTGTGAGCGTGGCGCTCCCTAGGGTGGGGAAGCCAATCTTCCTACGCTGGGCTAATTAATAAAAACTCACTGTGAAGGGATTCAGAGTCAGCTGAAGCAGACAGCCAGAACTTCCTATAAAGACATCAAGAAGTTTCCAAGCTTTTATGTCAGATCAGAAAACAAGAACAGTGTTACTCCCTATAGGCTCTGTGTACAAAAAACACGGGGGGGGAGGGGAATTTAAAAAAAAATTAAAAAAAAAAAAAGAAATTACCTACTTCAGACCTTCATTTCACTCCCCTTTCAGCAACCTCCAGAGCCCCATGGAGTCCAGAGCCTCTCCTCTCCTCGTGTCCCTGCTCAGAGGGCTCACTGCAGGGCCAGGCTCCAGCCTGGCAGCACAGGGCTGCTCTGCCATTAACCTGAGGAGCAGCATTCCCAGGTGCCCTGAAGCACCGGGGCTACAAACCATGCTGAGTTCCCAGGAGGTGCCAGCAATCTGCAGTGCTCCTGGAGACCTCCCCAGCTGACACCTTGAAAAATGATGATGATGTGCTACAAGCCAGCTTAATTAATTGAACTGTTCTGCCCCTCTCCTCCCCCACATTAACTCACCTGATGTGCAGAATCACTAATCTCAGTAATTACAGCTGTGGAAGCAGGGATGCTGAGGGAGAATGCAAGAAAACACTCAAGATCAAACTTAAAAAAATCTAAATGAGTGACCTGCAGGTGGGAGCTTTGGGTGAAGTTTAACATGTTAACTCTGTATTTGCTGTTTCTAATACACACATGGTGAGGGCATGCAGACAGCTCACAGCACCCTGCTCTGGGGGTCTGACAGTCCTTGGAGCCAGGCCAGAGAAAATACACCATTTTCCAAAAGGATTTTTGTAACTAGTTTAATTTTTGCTGTGAATATTATGTTTTTGATTTTTTTTTAATTTTCTGATATAATATAAATAAGATTCATTTCAAAAATAAAAACAAAAACTAGAAGACACCACAGCATTATCCCCAAGACTTTTCCACAGAAATTCTTATAAATTCCCAGGTAACTTAATGTTTTGAATAGCATATTCTCTAACAGCTTGAATATCACATCTCCTAGAATGCTTGTTTCAGATAAACAAAAAGCAGTGGCAGTGAATAACTGGTGGGAAAGCGATCAGCATTGACAAGAAGGAACTCTCAGGGGTTTTTAGGTGCTGAGCTAGTCCTGGTGATGTAAGCCCCTCGAGTTTTACTTACTGCTGGGTTCACCTACTTGGGACTCACCTGGTTGCTTCTCTTCTACCACGAGAGGAGGAAGACAGAGCACCAAAGCATGTGCAGCTCGTGGGAGAGCCTTTCCTCGAGCTTCTCCTTAACAGCCTGGAAGCTCAGGACCAAGAGGAAAAAGTTTTGCATACAACATATAAGTCGGTCTCTTTCAGTTCAGTACAGAACTGTTTGCTACGAGCAATAGGAAAAGCAAAATGTTTTCTTCATGCTGAAAGCCTTTTGGCAGAGAGCACAGCTGGAACATCTGGCAGTGCATGGCTGTGTTTGTCAGACAGCGTTTCCTAAACCCAGGGCTGCTCATCCTGGTCCCACTCAGACACAAGCCTTAGTTTGTCACGCAGGGCTCTGTGCAGCAGAAATGCAGCTGTGGGACGTGTCCTACAGCAGACTGAGCTGCACGAGCAGGGCTGCCTTGAACACTGCCCCTCCTTATGGAGCTGCACCAGAGATCTGTGCAGAAGTGCTTCTTCCCTGGACAGGATGATGCTGTGTTAGGAGTTGGGCTAATAAACGTAGCATCCAGCAAAAGTGCAAGCAGAGATCTCATTACTAACTTGGGATGAGAGGGCTTTATGCTCCTCACAACATTTTCCAGTTTATAAAGTCCAAATTGACATTTCAGTATTTAAAAGCTTGAAATTGGAACCTGAAACAATTTGGAGTCATCGTAAGCATCCCACTTTTAATTAAACACCTTTCTCTGCAGCTGGGCTTGCTGCAGTGATGGTTTAGCTTCTTAATTATGTTGTGCAAGGAGCACCATGCTGCACTCCTGGTGAATGATTTATGAACTTCAGCAACAGAAAACCTGCATAGCACTGGCACACCAAAGACAAAAGAGGTAATTACTGTGCCCAAAGCACTTTAACTTCATTTGTTCTCTGCACACCGTGAGCACAATCAGTGCCCTAAACGACAGTGTTGCTATTTAGTCCTCTGCAACCTTTGTACTGGGAGATGTTTGCCATAATCCTCTGCTTAGAGCCACTCTGGGGCAAAATCCGATGTCACAGAATACATCTGCAAAGCAGACCTACTACATGTTAATGAACTTGCTGTTACAGAATTCGTCTCCATTCTGGGCTCCAGCAGCATTTCTGGGTGACTGAATGTCGTCTCTTTCTGTGATTACAGGATACGATATGAGATAAAGAAAAAAGTGTTAAGAACTTTCTTCCACACTGTGTATAGTTAACAATCTATGTTCCTAATACTCCTTTATTTAAATGGATGTGCCTCAGTTTCCCCAGATGTGTCCCTGGCACCTTCCAGGCACCTTTCCCAAACCAACTGAGAGAACACTCTTATACCTTGGGACAAAGGCCTCCACAGCTGTGTGTGGCACCTGTGACTGCCCACGGAGGTGACCTGTTTGTGCTGGGTGGATGTACATCAGCTTGTCTGTAGGACACGTCCCTTCAAACCTGATGCAAAAAGACAAAATTGAAAGACCAAAAAGAAAAGTGGAAGCTGTAATTTTAAGCTGAAGCACAAACATTGTCAAAAGCATTGAGCAGGGTGAGTTTGATTGCTTCCTCCCAGTGCCTCTCCTCCATATAACACAGACACAGACCTGAGGGAAGCACAGCATGAAAGATGGGCACCAAGATGGGTCCATTCCCCACGTTGGAACTTTGAGCCTAAGCCCAAAGTCGCATTTGAATGCACATGGTGATTGCTGGCTCAGCAACCATCCTTGTTATTCCTTACTTATCTGACCTCACACAGGCTCACCCTCCTGTGTTCGACTTGTACTGATGGATGTGGATCTGAAAGAGCAGCCCGGTGCCCAGTGCTGCTTCCTGCAGTGCACAGGGTGTTCCTGAGCAGGCAGCCCTCTGCCTTACTCCTGCAGGGTTTCTCTGTCACCATTTCTCAGTGTTTTCAGACTGTCCTCTAAAATTAAACACTGGTTGGGTGTTATCTGGGTTTCTTGGAGGTGGAAAATGAATATCCGTTTTTCTAAGATTATGTGCTTGAAAATACCAGGGCGATTTTAATGGTCTGCAGATAAGCAAAATGAGCATTCAACAGCTAACACATTGTCTATCCAGGCAGCGCATGCATTAAGATATACTGTTTACCATCACCTCGGCCAACCCTCTTTGTTTATTCCCCAGTAGCAGTCATCTGGGAGAGCTGCAGTCTGGCACGGCTCTGCCCTGGACTCGACAGGTTACTCTCCCACAATGTCGAACATGCTGTAGTGAAGTTAATTAGACATAAGTAGCATATTCTTTTTATAGAGGATGTAATTGGTTGCTTGGCAAGCTGTGTACATCGTTCCAGATCTAATAAACAGCCGGAGAGGTGTTGAAATCTGGTAGAATGGAGGAAATAAGTGTAAACCAGAGGAGAAATGACAGCAAGATCCCTGAGACTGAAAGATAGGCAGCTTCCAACAATAAAGCGTAAGAGTACTTTTCATTCCAATTAAGCAAAATTAAAATTTATCCTGGGAAAAAACATCTGTGACAGCTCTTTAAATAGTGCAGAACAGCTTCACTTTGTATCAGCTGCTGATCTGGTCCATACACGTCATGTTACGAAAGGACTTAAAGGCAATATGCTGCTCTGGAAATTGTATCTGTATTTCTATTGTGTTTTCCTGGCCATTAATTTATTTTCCAATGTGTACCAGCCACAAGAAGCTATGTTACAATGTTACTGGGGAGCAGCAAATTGCTTCTATTAATTTAATTTACTATAGCTATTTTGAATTTGAGATCATAAGGACTGATTGTATCAGTATAGGTCACCTCGACCTAATCAATACCAACCGTCCACTGGGCTTTCTGAGAGCAGAATGCCTTGCTGCACTGTCTTAGCCATGTCCTACTGGCCTGCATGCACCTCTTGTTTTTCAATAGGGCAAGAATCTGAAAAAAACACCGCAGATAATTTGTACCTATATATTTATGTTACATTTAAGCACATCTAGTTCAAAACGAGAGAAAATAATGGGCTGTATCAGCTAAGGCAGCTCTATAATTAGTTTATCATTTGACAGATGATGTTAAAGGTTGTATTAATGAGAAGCAGAACTTCTGTTACCTTGATATTGCATTTATCAAGCAAAGCTGTCTGTATAATTACATTTTTCCTCCTCATCAAACTCCAATCTGTTGGTCCTGTGTTTTTTCCCCTTTATTATTTATAGTCGGAACTAAAAAAAATGTCAAGGTGATGGTTTACAAATAATGTGCAGTGGATGCAATAGAAAGTAAAGTACTTTAAAAGTACATTCTGTCCTGCGAGATCTTGTGGCTGGTATTTACTTTTCAAGGCCTTTGTCCACTCAGACGCTCAAAAAATAAATTTCCTCAGTGTCCTTCCAAAATTTTCCTCTCTGGCTTTCTCTCATTTAAGCAGTTTTAATGTCTGTACACCTCTGCAGATACTGCCCACTTAATTATGCTGCATTTGGGATGACAGGTCCCTGGCACCCTGACAAAGGATTATTAATAATGCTCTCCAGGAAAGCAGAACCAAGAGAAAACAAATGGGAAAAGAAAAAAAACAATGGCCAATTCCCTTCTTCTTGTCTTCCTCTCTCTCCCACATGGGAACTGGTAAGCCTTTCAACAAAATACAGACTCACAGAATCATTAGGATGGAAAAGGCCACTGAGATCATCACACCCAACCATCGGCCCACCCTCACCATGCCCATGGATATGGTCACATAGGAACTCAGTCAGGGTGGAGTGGTTGCCAGGGACTGCCTGGGTATGAGCAGGCCAGGCCCCCAGCACTGTTCCTTCTACACTATTGATACCTCCAGGAGGTGGGGTGAGAAATCCAGGGATGTGCCAGCACCAAGGGTCTGCCATGGTGTATGATCTTCATAGAATCACAGAATGGCCTGTGTTGCAAAGGCCCACAGCGCTCACCCAGCCCCAACCCCCTGCTGTGTGCAGGTCGCCAACCAGCAGCCCAGGCTGCCCAGAGCCACATCCAGCCTGGCCTTGGATGCCTGCAGGGATGGGGCATCCACAGCCTCCTTGGGCAACCTGTGCCAGTGCCTCACCACCCTCTGGTTGAAAAACTTCTTCCTAATGTCTAACCTAAACCTCCCCTGTCTCACTTTAAAACCATCCCCCCTTGTCCTGTCACCACCCACCCTCACAAACAGCTGTTCCCTCCTGTTTATATGCCTCCTTCAAGTACTGGAAGGCCACAGTGAGGTCTCCCTGGAGCCTTCTCTTCTCCAAGCTAAACAAGCCCAGTTCTCTCAACCTTTCTTCATAGGAGAGCTGCTCCAGCCCTCATGTAAAAAAGAAATGATCCTTCATTATTTCTGTTGCTTGCTGGCAGACACATTGAGACGCGCATTACTTGGAAGGGCTCAGAGGATATACTGGGAAACCAGAAAGCTCCACTCCTGCCAACAGCTTATCCCGCGCATCTCACCGGAGGGTGATGGCTATAAAGGGCTGCAGGCATTGATGGAGGGATAAATGCACGGCCTCTGGGTTTTGGGTGAGATAAGGTGCCAAAGAAGCTCTTTGCTCTGACATTCATGCAGAAACGGGCTCTCTGCTCTGAATATTTTATACCTATATGAAAAATAAAATACATGTTCATTTTTTATGGACTTCTTAAGAACAAAAAGTATAGAAACTCTTCCAGCTGCTTAAAGCAGAAACCAACTCCAAACATTGGTTCCCTGCCCCCTTGGATTATGGCAATTTAAGTCTTATAAAGGAAGAACTGCTATTATCCCCTAATTGCTTGGCTCCTCCACGCTTTCTTCCAAATTGCAATATACTGTGGCAACGCTCTGCCTGCATCAGTGCTGTGTTGTGCTGATGCCTCCTGAGTATTTCCTTAGATGAGAGGGAAGCAATATGTTTAATAAAAGCATCTGAGGCAGGGGCTGAGTTTTTACTGTTTGCTCTGAGGCTCCAAGTGCTGCTGTTTGCTCAGTCCTGCACAACAGTTTGGTCTGATCCTTGTGCTGTTCCAGCAAAGAATGGAGCGGGGAATTGGTTGAGTTTCACTTGTAAACCTGCAGGATGTGCAACAAGCTGAAACACAAAGCAAACTCACTCACTTGTCCATAACATACAGTATTTCTGGTACATTTTATATTTACCTGCCGTTAAAAGTTACGATGCACCTTGCCTGTATTTAAATGGTCGAAGAGAATTCGTCTCTGAAACACCAACATCAGAGCTGTGATTTCAGTATGCTGTTTCATTAAATATACAATAGGAAACGAAACACAAGGGGTACTGTGCTGCCTCTAACACTGGAGATAAGCAGCTAAGAACAAGTCTGAGCATCATTTTCTCTCTCCAAGTGGCTCAGCTAGTGTGAGATGAAAGACAGGAGAACCTGGAACAGGAGAAAAGGGAAAAAACAGAGGTGTGGAGAAAAATTGAAACTACTTTTAGGGATAAAAATGAAAAGGTGTGAATTCATGGGAAAAAGGCCCCAGAGCTGTGGACAACCTGGGCCCTTCCTTCAGCAGCCTGTGGTGAGAAGGAAAGGAAAAGGTTATTCCACGCAGCAGGGGAAGACTAAGCACAGAAACAACTGCAGTGTTTTCAACCAAGTATTTTCATTGCAGAGCACGATGCCCAAATGGCTATGGGTTATGTGCAAAGCCTGGCGTAAAAATATGGCCAAAGCAGTGAGACCAGGAGCCTGAATAATACTTTTCATTTGAAATAAAAGGTTAAGATTCCAAACAGATACGATTTGAAGCCCAGCAAATGCAACCTGTTGCTTTAAGAAAAGCAACATTAAAGAAAAACCTGTCCACCTAACTCCGGATGGAAGGTTATAAGAAACCGAATTCCTTATGACAACAAGTGTGTCAGAAATAAGTTTGAGGCCAAAACGTTCTTGCAGGAAGGACAGGCAGGTTGGTCAGCAGGAAGCCCAAAAGAGGATGGGAAATTGACCTTGCTTACATCAGCCTTCAGTGGGCTGCCACTGAGATGGCCTTGCTCTACAAATGTTAGAGATGGACCCAGCCCATCCCAGTCAGAAGGTGCTTTTTGTTGGTCCATTATGGGCACCCGAAATATTGTGTAGGACCAGAAAATGACTTCATTCACAGGTCCCTGAGGGAACCAGAAGGAAACCAGAGATTCAATTTATAAAAGCAAGGAAAGAACCCATTGTGATACTACCTTTGGCTATGAAAGATATAAATTAAAGTAAGTCCAGAAAGAGAACAATGGCATTCAAACATTCTTCCCCATTTTATGGCTGACATGTAAAGTGGTTCATTACGCTCCCCTGCCACGCAAAGCCTTTTGTGCCAGGAGTCAATAAAAGTTAAATGCCAAAGTACAAAATAGGCGGTGTGGAATATGAAGCTGTATGGTAAATTAAAACTCTGGTGGACTGCAATGCTCACAGCAAATGACATAGGCACTGTGAGGTGGACAAACCTTCTGTTAGGACCTGATGTCCTAACAGAAGAGCTTGGAGAAGAAAGCGTCTCAATTTAGTACCAGTTTGTACTATATATGTTCACACCGAGGGACTGGCGAGGTGATGGGAGATTTTACTATTGTTACACAGGGGGTGAAGCAAATGGCCATCCAGGCAAAAAGAGCTAGCACAGTGTTCTGGGACACAGAGCTGCCAAAGGGCTGAGAGGGGAGGACTGCACAAAGCCAGAAGGATGCATGCAAGATGCCAGCACTTCCTCCTGAAATACTTCAAAACCAAATATTTTAATTGCGTTGAATCTTGTAAGTATCTTAAAAGAGTATGAATCTGGGTGTTTGCACAACGGAAGGAACGTCACACCTTGCTCATCCAATTCACTTACATGCAGGCATCCCTCAAAGCAGTGCCAGCCTCCATGAACTTGGGAAGGTCCTTTCAGTGCTGTGTCACTGTCCTGCTCTGTGCCTGTCTGACCTCACGCAGGAGGCTGGACCTCCTCTGCACCCCTCAGTGCTCACCCAAACAAACCCCCATGGCTGATCTCCTTGTTACCCGGCGTGCTCTCACACCAACAGGAATGTTGTGTCATATAAATTACCTGCTCGACTCTGGCCTGCTGATTTTGCTTGGCTTGCTAGCTCGTTTTGCTTCGTCCTCATTTTGTGGTATCTATTAAATCGGTATGCAAGTAACATTTTCTGTCATACTAAAAGATTAGCTGTAAGAAATAGAGAAACAGAAAAGTTCCTTACTGCTGTACAGATTTATCATGTTCTGGGAGCACATTTGGCATTATAAAGGAGATCATATGAATTCAGAAAAATGGTAATGAAATACAGCTTGGAAATGCTATAAAGGATCTAGTTTTACCACAGCAAAAATGTAAGCAGAGGGAAAAAATAATAGCTGATGGAATGACCACTGCAGCTTCTTAGAATTATGCATGGTAAAGCAGGATCAAGCTCAAACAAATAACACATACCAGAAGGAGAACAGAAGATTAGAAATATGGCCATGTATCCATTCGCTAGCTTTTTCCATGAGATGGCTTTAATAATGCTGCCAGTACCCAGCACTTACGGAGACCAGGAGCAGAAATTCCATCCTCCTGCTGCCAAGAGTCCTGGGATGCTTAAGAAGCCCTGTCCTGGAACAGCCTGTGGGACAGCTGGCCCAGACCCAGCACGTCTCAGTGCATGGGATGCTGCTGTCCCTGCAGCTTTGGGGAAGAATGCAGGAGGAGGCAAATTCAATCCGTGTGAGCAGGGTTTGAGTGAGGGTTGGGGGAGACCTACATTTGGGTAACCCAACCAACGTGTGTGCGTGATATATTCTGCACTAGTATTAGAATAATGAATAAAACATCCTAAAAATGTGAAAGTTTTGTGAAAAATATTTCAGAGGGTGCAGCTCAGGTAACAACAAAGGCGAATGACAGTATTATGTTTGTCTATTTCCATCTTAAGTAACCAAAACAAATAGCTACTTAAAAGAAATTTAGGAAACAACGTCACTTTTACCCACACATGACTTGAATTCCTTGAATGAATCTGTCTATTCTGGCATGCACAAAGCAATAAGGCTTACATAAATGCCCTACATCATCCGAGTAGTCACTTTCTGATCTTCAAAATCCAACAGAATTATTTATAACTTTGTATGAAATATTCATGGAAAAGTGTCCATTGCCTGAAATTTCTGCTAAAGAGTAATTTAACTTGGTTTTTTTGCATTTCTTACTATCATAATAATTTAGGTCAGGCAAGAGCTAACAATATCATTTGTTTGACAAAAAATTACCTGCAGTGGTCGTTACAATGACTTCAGATTTTAGTGAGCTTTTTATACAGAGCGTGATATCAAGTGGGCCCAATCTAAGCCAGCTGAGACCAACAGCAATATTTCCACCTGTTTTGGTCTGGATGAAGCCTTACAAAGCTATTTAATAGCACCAGCCACGTCAATTCTTCAGCCCATGCCCAAAGCTGTTACTAAAGGCCATCACACCGTGCAATAGCATGCATGCATTTCCTATGGCTGCTAATAAAACAAAAAAAATTGCCACATCTCCATCCCACTGCCTGCAGCCTGTGGAGAGATTCCCTCTGGTTTAAAGCCCTTGGGATAATAAACAAACACAAAGGTATGGGAGAAACACAGCTGGCACTCTTGGGCTGAATGCTGTAAGTGATAACATGGAATAATCTCAAGTGGGCTGAATTAAGGAATCTTTATGTGAAAATATTTTACACTGGCTTCCATTTCACTTCCTGGCTGAATAAAGAATACTTTTTTCCCCATCTATAATATTTTATAGATTTGTTTTTATTTTCTGACTATCATCATCCCTAACTCCATGTAGTAAATATGCAAAAGACCAGAAGCAACAGATGTTGGGGAATATGCAAATCCAAAATAACACATAGATATGCATATACAAATGTGTACACACGAGGTGCAAATATGTGGGTACGTACGTATGTCTCACAAGAAAGAGTTTTCTCCAGGAGGTTTCCCATTGCCATTTCCACTTTCCGCAGCGGCTGTGAATATATGACCAGCAGATGTCATAAAAACATCTCCATTCTCACTAGCTGGAGCTGCCCTCGTTCCCATTCTCCACGCAAGCCCTGCTTTGCAGCTGCTTTTTCTTTCTGCAGAAGGACATCTCTGGAGTTAATTGGATGTCCTTAGACTGGTGAGGTGTCTGTGAGGAAGGAAGGCAACAGAAATGTACCAGGGAACGTTACCATACCCGTTCATTTTCAGAACTTACCACCACACATAAAAGCACAGTGGTTTCAAGGCTCCGATTTCCAGTTCCTGCTCCCTCGTTGCTGAAGTCAACTTCATCTTTTTGCATATTTTATACTTATTTATAATTAAAAGGCAGCATTTGCTGCACAGAAAGTCCTGGAAGTTTTTACTTATTGTATAGCGCATGAACGTAAAACTTGAAGAATAGTACCTGTTTACTTCACCTGGTGAAAGCCATTTGCACATGATTAGATAGAGAGCAATGCACCCTAATGTCAAGCAGGGGAACACGAAGAATGAAAAGTCACCTATTTTTCACATCAGGTTGTCATTACTGTTTTAAATAATGCATCTCCAAAAGAATTCTTATGGATAATTGAAAGGAAGAAATGTACTCGGCAAGCAGGTGTCTTCCCATTGCTACCAAATAATTCAGGATGGCACATAATATTTTGACAGCATATATATGCATGTGCTTGTGTGTGTATATGTCAGCCAGCAATGTTCCTCGAAGACAAGGGCTCTCTGCAGTGTGCAATATGGAACATCAAAGGCTTTGAGCCCCAAGGAAATCTCACTGAGACCAAAAATGGGGCACTAAGAATCACACAGAAATATCTTTGTTGCTTAACAAAATGGAGGAAATTAGTTGTAAATTCCAACTCTGACGTCTCAGCTTCAACAAAACGTACTTAATGCAAATCCCTGGCAGCCGAAATTGTCTTATGGACAAGGCACTGAGAAGGTGTAGGCTGTCAGAAGCCACATGTTCTGCATGTTTGAAAGCCCCTGGAGTCTGAGTCACCCTTCAGCTGGGAAACCTGGGATTCCTGACATCAAGTGCCAAACCAGGTCAGTGTATGCAGGTAATACTTCTGAAAGGATGAGTCAAAAGTTAGCAGGGAAACTCCAGTCCGTGTCCGATCACTAAGCCAGACCTTCAGCAGGAGCGCGCCGACTGCCCCCACGTTGTGTCACTGGCTCAGTCTCCAGGCTGTTCCCTTGGGCTTGGTCTCCATCACAGCCATTCAGCACTGCTCACCTTCCTCCCAAACACAGCAGGAGTTTTTGCAGTTCCCTCCTGGGGGCAGGAAAATGCTTTGGCAGCACCAGCATTCGGGTGGTATCAATTACAATGAAGTTGGATTCCTGATATTCGGATTCTCTTCTTTCTGCCCCCTTTCACTACCCAGAAACTTAAAACCACTCTCTCCAGTTACATGGAAACCTAAACTCACTTTCTTGTGAATTTTTATAACAATTTTTAATAGGACACTGTGATGCATAAAATCTACGGTTCTGCCAAGTGACTTTACCTGATCATATTCCACTAACGGCCCAATTCTAAATCATGAGCCAGTGGGTGGTAAAGGGACAGATCAAAACTAGAATATTCTCCTACCTGATGGGGAGGAAAAGAAAGAGAACAGCTCTGTTTTGACAAAGTTTGACAAACTGCGACGAGTTTGCAATTATTCAGTATAAGAAACTGTACCATAAGAGAAACATGTTACAACTCCTTATGTAAACAAGTTTCTACCCATTCTCCCAAAACCTTTTTTTTTCTTTTTTTTTTTACATGAGAGCAAATAGCCTCAGCATTAAACTCCGTCTGTTCAAAGAAAGAAAAAGTTACCATTAAATAAGCAAAGGCTTTCCAAAATGTAAAAACAGTGTTCATGGTGATATCGTGAATGCAGGAAAACAATTTCTAATTCAACAGTTCTACTCTCAGATGACCTCTGCAATGCATCCTCACATTGCTTTGAAATACAAGAAAGGGATTTCTACCTGTTTGACAAACCAGACTGAAGGAATCGCAGCTGCCCCTCGCTGGAATGCTAAATGGGGAGTCAAAGAGATCAGAACCTCAGGAGACACAATTAAAACAAACAGGAAAATTCTTAGGTGGAGCACAACAGCCTTTTCCTTCTCTTTTCAGCATTCTACTCCCCTTCCACTGTATATTCTGCATTCTTCGCAACGGATGGGAGGCTCTTTGTTTTCAATTATTTTCTTCCAATAGCACAGACGATGCAACAGTTCTCCAGGAAAGCAGAACAAAAATCTGGATTTTGAGCTCAAAACTCAGAAAAATCTGAAGTTGAGGTTTCTGCATAGCAGCAGTTGTGTGCAGCCCCGTGCTGATAAGAACCAGTGCAGCTTTCTGGGAAGAAACAATGCACCAGGCTGGAGCATTAATTAAAGCATAGGAGGCTGAACCTCCATAGAAAAACATCACTGCGCTCCAAAACTGCTCCAGCTTACCCTGCCAAAGTGCACAATGGGCTGAAAATGGTCATTTATAAAACCAGAAGAGAGGAGAAGAAGCTTCAGGGGGAAAGACACGGGTCACAGCAACAGAGCGCAGAAGTGCTGTGGAGAGCAGAGTGCTCAGGGGATTAACAACAGACTGCTACCTACCTGCTTAGGATGGGTTTCTCTGATTTTGGCCCTTTGGATTTAAATGTACCAGATGGGCTGGAGAGATCAGAACACAAGTTTCAAAATGCACATGTTATTCCACAGTCCTGTCCTGCTCTAATATTGCTTTGTTTGCAGGATAACACGGTGTATCTGAATGCCCCTCAGACCAAAGCATCTCTTTGCAGTACAGCATCACTGCAAGCCCCAGATAAGATTTAGCTTTCCTTACCCATCAGAGGTGCTGGCCCAGAGCAGCACACCAGGTGTCTCTGTGCTCCCCACTGCCCAGCTTCCCTATGGAGCACCAGGAAAGGGCTGATGAGGTGCCAAGCAAGGAGGAGCCAGCATTTTGATGCTGAAAATAAGAAAAGAATGGGTTGTCAGCCCCGCCTGACACTGAACTGCCCTTCATTTACCTCTGCTGGGTGAGGAGAGCGCTACCGAGGCAGAGCTGTGAGCTCCATTACTGAGCCAGAACTGAAGCAGCACATGGGGCATCCCATGGCATGGAGTCCAGCATTGCACGAGACACCCTGCATACACACCTCAAGGCAACACCTTCTGAGAGCACTCACAGGACCATGATGCATATGATCAGCTCATCCGGGGGCAAGCATCACACTTCGGAGGTTCTCCTTCTCAGGTGCCCTTCCCGAAATCTCCTGAAATCACCATCAGCCCAGCTTTCTGCCCCCATCTCCATTTAAAGAAGGCAAAAATGGACAGAATGAGCATCCCAAAGGGCCTCAGCAGTGTGGGAAGAGAGAGCACTGAGCTCCAGCTCCTGGCATATCAGCATTGTGTGGGAGAGGAGACAGCAAGTCTGTGCCTCAGCCTGGGTCAGGTCTGGAACTGCAAGGGCAGCAAAATGCAGCTTTGTCTCCAAGAAATAGAGGGCACAGAATAGACACAAAGAACAGAAACAGCATATCCAAAAAAAAAAAAAAAAAAAAACCACATAAAAAAAGAGTCTCATTAAGCCAAGAGGAGAGAAAACCAGTGACAAATGCACTAGGCTGCAAAGGAGATAATGGAAAATGTAAAGAGAATGTACGTTACATGCAGGACTTTGTAATTCTTTACACCACCGAGTTTTCGCTGTTTGGGTGAAATAAAAGAAACCCCCAATGAGCGCTGCTTTATCCGCATGGCACGGGGAGAAGGCAGCCTTGTGAGCACAGACTTCAGGCTCTGAGACTCTGAACTACATAAAACACAAAGGGAAAGGAAAAGAAAAGGAAATCAGACTGTGAAATATGGCACTGTTAAACAATATTACGATACTTCATAGCGTAAAAACACTAAAAAAGCAGAATCACTGGGATGTGAAAGTTCTTTCCACAGATAAATACCAGGTATGGCATCACCTGGTCTAGGGAGATAAAGCTCTTGCTTGGATAGTTTTTCTAATTTACTCAATTCCTCCCAGTGGGACTTTGGTTTAAAAGAGGTGGGAGCTGCCATAGTACCATGCTAAGAATCTGATCTGTTCTCCTAGGATATGGAAAAGGTGCACCACAGAATGGGGATGAATTGCAATAAATCACCTTAGACATCCCACAGAATGAGTGAAAGATCCTCAGCCAAGCAAAAATCACAATCACAGCCATGTTTTAAGGAGCCCAAATCTCTGAGAATCACCTGGAATAAGTTGTGAATAACCCCTGTAGATCCAACACCCACCTGAACAAAAGAGAATCTAAATAAAGAAACAAAATGTTTTCCTAACAGCTTTTGAGATTTATTTGAAGAAGGTCCCAGCTAAAATAAAACGTTCTTGAAGGAAAGTGGAAGACTAGAATGCTTAATACTGGAACAGTCTAAGCATGAGGGAATGACACAGCAGCTCATTAGGAACGGTTCGCAGAACAATCTTATCAGCAAAAAAAGATTTTCTCCCTATATTTTAAGAAAGCATCCATTTAATAGGAAAATTAATTCAGAGTGTTGGCTAAATGAAGCCTGGAGACTTGGCAGAGCTGCAGCAAACTTACAGGGTTCTCAAGTCCCAATTTCTGCCCCAGATGAATCTGACGTGACTCACAGGGAAAACGTGACCCCGCAGCTCTCCCCCATCAGCCCAGCATGGCGTAGGGCTGCCCCAAAGCACCACGGGCTGATGTCTGCCAGAGTCCCCACTGGGCATCCCATCCAGATTTACAGACCGCTAAATGGAGCGATGGTGCACAAGCCCTGCACAGCCTCAGCACCCAACACTCAGCCATGCTGATGGAGAATGGAAGCAGAGACTTCACGTCTGCCTTGGCACCGTCACACCTCATCCCAGAAAAGTGTGGATGGTTTTTGTTTGAGTAACACTTGGAATTTTGCTATAACTCCTCTTTTTGGGCAGCGCAGCAGTTTTTAATAATCTGCCATCTGATTTTTTTTAGAACTGAAATAACTGCATTCGTTTGAAATTGAAAGCTGAAACATTTCATTTTCTTTCTTAAATGTGGGCTTTTGTGCTGGTGATGGGAAAGGCTCCAAAGGGTTTGCAAGTCAGGTTTTCATTTAGATAAGCTTGCTTTGGCCAGAGTAGTTATTTCAGCTTATCCACAGCATCACAAGGGTCTCCGCTCAGCTGCCCAGGGCTGGAATCCTCCTAAGGAGGGCTCTTCTCATGGGTGTCAGCACATCTAAAACATGTGACACATACAGTGAGATTGTCCCTTCTACACAGAAATGCACAAAGGCACTTTCAAATTCTTCTTTCTCAATACTTATCAACCCCATTTTAATCCAAAATTGCTTTGACAATAGTATTTCCAACTTCTCCTTTCATGAAAGCTGCAATTTTTAACCAACACAGCAGAATCTGATACAAAGTTAATTAAAGTGATATGAAACAGCATAATTTGATCACTATAATTTATGACAACCCCGTAAAGGAGCCAAAGTCTGTATCTGTGTTTGCATTAGCATCAAGAAGAAGAGTGATCCACTCACTGCACTGATTTTCTGTTTAGCACTTCCTTCAGGAACTTACCCAGCTCTTGCATGCGTTCCATATGTCCATATGTCTGCCTTCACAGTGACTTCTGCAGGAGAAATGATGTACTGACTACACCTGCAAATTCTGTTGTAGGCCACTGCTAACCCTGGTTTGCGAGGGGAGATCAAGTTGTCAGCCCAGAAAAAGACAGAAGTTAGGAAGAAAACAAACCAAGCAAAACCAAAGAAATAAAACCCAAAGCAGAGGATCTCCAGTTCCTTTGGCCTATTCCTGGGTTTGCTCGCATTGACAATCTGGGTCCCCCGTATCCCTGGGTTTCAAATAACACACAAAGCGTGCAACCTTATAGCACGAAGATCCGTGATTTAATTATGCTTCGTTAAGCAAAGTTCAACGCTCAGAGATGCAAGCTGCAAATAAATATGCAGTCCCCTGGATAGAAACTGGTGAGGCATACAATAAACATGTAATAAATCCCAAAGCTGTTTGACAAGCTAGAAGAAAGTCAGTTAATGTTGTGTAAAAGGTACACATTTAGTCCTGGATTATCATCAGTCTTCTGGATCATGGCTCAGAGATTACAGACTATAAATGGATGTGATTTGGGCACACGTTTCACATGGCAGTTCCATTATCTGGCCATGGTTGTACTGGTCCTTGCTACACTGCTGGTCATTGGCCACCAAACACAACCGATGTAAGGAGAGCACTGCAACACACAACTTCATGACACTGTTACCACTTACTTTAAAAAAAACATGAAATATGTGAGGAATTGGAGGAAATTAAGCTCCTTAAATGCCATTCTATTTTTGTATTTGCATGTAAAAACACCTACTTGTAAAGATCTTCTTAACAAATAAAAATTACTTCTGCAACATTTTTTCACAGATCGTGCTGCTTTCTGCACCCATTTTTATTTTAAAATCTTTATCATTATTATTCTAACATGAAAGGAAGAGTTATTTTGTATTTAAGTGCTTTTATTGCTAAATCTCTCATTTTAGGAAATCATATGTTTTCCGCCTGCAGCTGAGAGCTTGTTTTGTTTCACAATGCGCTCTGGAGAAACCTTTGGCTTCAGACCAAACTATACATATCAACATTTATATAAATCCTACGTATTATCCACTAAATCAATGAAAGCCCTTCTGCAATGGTTTATGGATAAGATCTTTTGATCAAGAAACTTTCAAAAACTGCACATTTATATTCATTCAGTGCATTTACAACAGCTTTGTATTATTCACACAGCACCCATTGCAAAGTAGGTTTCCACCAGCAGTAGCTCTCCATGTAGCAGTTCTAGGGAAAATAAAACCAAAAAAAAAGCAGTTCTAGCCCACATAACGTTATGGTCAATCCTGTAGAAGCATCGTGTGCGCTTCTTGATGGACATTTCTACTCATAAGAATGGAAGAGGAGATGGGGGCACAGGGCAACACTCACTGCTGCTTTCCTTCTACATCTGGTCCCTCCTCCAGACCCCCAGGGCTGAGCCTTCTGCATTCAGTTCAGTGGGAGAAATTGGCTTTGTTGTGCCACGTTGGGGTTTTCTGCAAACACAGCCTGGAAAGAAGCTGGGAAGCTTGCTGTGGAACTGGAGTGGTCATAAAAGGAGACAATTCAAATAAATTTCCCCAAAATCTTCTTGCATAGGTACTGATTCTAGTGGGTCAGCTGGGATTACATTATCTTAATTGCTTATTGCTGACCTTTTTGAAAGTCTCTAGTGATGCTGCTTGGCTTCGATACTGTTTGAGTTATAAGAGGTCATTGATCGTTTATGGAAATGGCTTCTGTAGTCAAATCGCATAAATGCTTTCAATTCCTGCTAATAGCAGAGTTTGCAAGATACATTTTGTCCCCCAAACCAGGAAGGCAATCCAACTCCCTTCACATCCTGAATTCTTTTGATTCACATCTAGTTTATTCCAGACATTGCTGGCAGAAAAAAATAAAACATTGAGATAACTAAAAATAGTCTTTAATTAACATGGAGACACTATTGAACTTGCAGCATGATGAATGATGATGTGAACACAGTCCCATGCTCCAGCATAGAGGCAACAACATAACAGTAATTACAAGAGCACTTCCAATGGATCTGTACCTTCAAAGGATTTCTCGGGTAGGATATTTTCCAAAGTAACCTGCCTGGATTCTGAAGCCAATGATATAGAATTTGTCTCCAAGAATTAACGTAGAGGCAAATTTTCAGTAGTACAGACAGCATTTATTTCTCCCTTCTCCTCCCAACTTATTTGTGCTTTTTCACTTCCATCTTGTTATTGCTGCGTGTTAAAATGGAAGAAATCTTCAAGCCAGCCTTCCATTTTAATTAAAGTGTGTCAGCAACGGCTTTTTGTTGCAGAGCTGAAGTTCCTTTGGTGAAAGAGAATTCTACACAGCAAAAACAAAACATGAGTAAACGTGACTCATTCCCAGCCTATTGATTTCGGTGCACTGCAAATAGCCAAGCACTCACCTTAGGGCTGAACAAGGAATGCTGAGGCCGTATAGAATTCATGGCTTTGGCAGCACTGTCAATGGTTGGCTCCATCCTTGGTGGCATGGGGTAGCTGAGAGACTCAGAAGAAATGCTGAAAATATGATGTTCCCTTCCAGACATCGGTACAGCCAAGATATTCCCACTAAGTGTTCCTGGAGGAAATGCTCCCAGCCCTGTAGTTACTTGGAAGGGATGGGGAAGGTGAAGGGTGCAGTGCTGGATGTGCACTTTTAATCTCCAGCTCCATTTGAAGTAATTACACCCTGACAATAAGCAAGTGTAGTAATCCTGTTCTGCAGGAAGCTAGGGAGAAAACATCCATAAAGGACTGGGACTTCCCTTAAATGTTTCCTGCTTTTTTCTCCATGTTCAAAACTGTATTTCTCTCTTATGGGAGGTCTCATTTCTCAGTGAAATCAGAGCAATTACAGCTCATTCTTTGATACATATTTCTGTTTTTATTTGCTGGTGCCAGTCATTATTTAAAAGTAGTTCTGGTTCGTATCACCAAAAGTAATGGAAAGTTACCTTTAATGCCATCATTTACCATTTGTTCCTATTGTAATGGAATGTCTGCTTGCTGATTTTTCTTGCAAGGTTAATGGTCACTGCAAAAAAAAAAAAAAAAAAAAAAAGGATGAATGCAAGACACAGTGACTTCAGAGGGCAAGAAAATCCACTCTTCATTCCTTTTAATTAAATGTTACAGAAATTAGAGGCTACCACATCTCATGGGTCAGAGTGAAGCCCGCAATCCTAAAGATCAAACAAATGTATTAATTTAAATAAAAGCTGACTATTTTTCATGCAGTGAGAGTCAGTAGCTTTTGCAGGGAAAAAGGAATGCCTGTATTTCTGCTGCTTTCCCCCTGGCCTTTGGAGCCACACAACGCTGTGCAGAACTGTGTAAATTGCTCATTGTTCTTCCAGCTCCTCCCGGCCGATCCTCTTGGAAATAGCCTCTCTGAAAACAACATCTTTCAGCAAAAGCTCAAACGAAGATGCAGGGAGGAGGTTGTTCTTAAATCTATTGTGAAAGACTGAGATTTCGAAGTATTGATTTTTCATATTTCTGCTCTTCCCAGTCTTTTTGTCACGAACATCAAACAGAAAGGCTCTACGCTTTGCTCATTTTAGCTGTGGTCTGCCCAGATTTCTGTAATCTTCTGAAAGCTTAAGAGCGTGAAAGGAACATCAGAATAAAAATTTACCCCAGAAACTTGTGCCCTGAATTTGCCAACAGTTTCCTATACAGTCAACATTGTTACATAGTGCTGTGTTAATGTGAGAGTATGCATAAATGATTACAGTTCAGAGAATAACTTCAAGTTCTTAATCAGCATCAACATTTGTGGAAGTAACTCAAAGGTTATTCTGTTGGTTCCCTGAAGCCAACCAAGCATGCACTCCTCTATTTCAAAGCCAGGCCCTCAGAATGCAAAGCCAGTGGGTCTCTGCTCCACTTTTACACTTGCAATAAAATCTGAAACAGAATGATGCAAAGGAGTGCAAAAACCTCAACTTATGACTTCTTTATGTGATGTGCTATAAAATTCCAGCATTTCTTTTCTACTTCAGCCATTTTGTTTTGCTTGTGAAGGCTTTACCTTGCTTCCAAGACCAAATACAGAATGGAGAAAAAGTAAATAAATACATCAAAAAAGAAAAGAAACACAACAGAATTTCAGCATAGAGACTGCAGCAAGTCCATCTGCCTGCCAGTGCCACAAGCTGTCCTTCATCAGTTCAGCAAAAAGATGCTACTGTGTGGCCAGCAATTGCTGGAAAGGCTGGCATAATGCACACAAAGCACCCTGGATCAATCCAAACTACCACAGATGAGGGTACCTGCTATAAAGCCCCAGTCTGATGGAAGTGATGCAGAACTGGGCTTCAATCCGAGCAGATTCATGACTTCACCATGGAAATTGCCCAGAGCTGAGCTGACGATCTTCAACCTGCAGTGCCCAGAGGATGCATTACTCCCCCAGACAAAACTCCAACTTGGAAGCTTAGGCAGCCTGAAGAAGAGCAAAGCAATTCTAGAATTTTCAGTTTAAACAAGCTAAAATCTGTCCTGTTTGCAGTGCCAATTTCTTCTTAAACATTCTTATTTTTCACAAAGGCGATAAGACCAAAATCTGGACCCAGAATTGCCAGCAGGTCTTTGAATGCTAATTTAAGCTTTCAAAATATCCAAGTATATCTACAAGCAAAGCTCAGATTTGAAAAATAACCAGGCTTGGCATTAATATTTCTGCACTCTGAGCTCTAGCCCTCCCGCAGGCAGACACCAGGGCCCCCATCTGGCCAATGCTCCATCACTGGAGGAATCACTCTTTGTCAGCAGAGCTGGGGCCAGGCTCACGTATGGCATTCAGCATGATGGCCTCAATGCCAAAGATGGGATGCAGTACCTGAATTCAGGAGAAGTCTGGCAAACTTTTTTTTTTTCTGCCACACAACCAAGTTTTGCCACACAAAGCAGGTTTTTGGAGATTTTACAGAACAACTAACAGAGCCAAAATCTTCAGTAACGTACTGGCAGTGTTGGCATCACCGAATGGGAAATCCAGTGACCAGCAAGTTAAAGCTTTGCAGACAGTGAGATCAGCACACAGCAGCCAGCTTCAACAAACTGTGCTGTTATAGCCATACTCTGCCGCAGTGAGATGCCAGAATTCCTACAGCATCATATGAGCTATTTAATACTGACTACTGTCTCACAACTTGCTTTGGGTGCAGTATGGGAATTTACAAGGTAAGTGGCAAGACAAGGCACCTTTGAGCGATGGTTGGCACCTTGGCAACATCCTTGGGCAGGATGTGGTTAGTGCAAACGGATTAAGGAAAGCCAGAACTGGTGTGCCCATTTGTACCAGATGCCCTTGGTGTTGCAGCTGTTGACATCTCAGGCATTGCCCCTGGTCACTCACTCATGGAAAGCAATCCTACAGCTGGAGCTGCAGTCAACCCCACAACTCATTTTCTGGCAGATATGTATTTTTGCAACTCAGGTATGACACGCAGAACATAGGATCACATTGAAATGTTTTGCCCAGCTGAAATCTACGTGGTGCCCTTCACAGCAAAATGGTTTAAAATTCTATTAGATATTTGGGAAAGACTCATTTTTCAGAGGTGACCGCTTCAAAAGAAGAGTTTGTCTTGCAGACTTCTAATTGTTTTTGTTACGTACGGGTCTTATCTCCTAGCACTTTATATTAGCAGTTATTTTAATTAAGCTTCCCAAAAAACTAATTTCAGGATTTTCATTTCATTCCCTTCATTCTCTGAAGCAGGGCCAGATGATGCTTTTTAAAGATTTATGAGCACTTCTTTGAGATTGGTACACCAACATAAGTTGTGGAGCTACCTTAGGCAGTTCAGACTTAATACAAACACCTAAAAATTTAGGACCTTATTACAGCAACAGAAATCTCCAGGAATTTGATTATAAAGGACAGTAACCTGCCTGGCAATTAACCAGTAATTAATTACTTCAAGAGACTCACTTGATTGCTCGAGAATGGAATGACTGCTCCTTTAGCATGTTAAGCAAAGACCCAGGCTTTGAAGTAGGGCAATGCAACCTCACAAACCTTTGCAAACAGTTCCTACGGATTCAGGTTTGGATCATCAGCTCCAGCACCAACGGGCACACAGCCATTTCCATTTCTTACTGGAAAGATCACTGTTATCACTTCATTGTGGTGGTGTTTGAGAATACTGCTCTTGCATAGCAGTCCCCATGTGCAGCATGCTTCACAAATAAAATACAACCCCTGCATTGCTATTTTGCAAAGTAAATTACAGGATTCACATTTCCAGACAGGCTTTCACAGGGAGGAATTAACCTTCTGTATTTTGTTTGGTGTCAGCGGTTTTGCACATATAATCGTTTATGAATGAAAAAGCATCGACTTCAACATTAAGATAAATTTGAGTGGACCGTTTGAAGGCTTTGGTAAGCAGGCAAGATATACATAAAACAAATATGTCATGTATCTTACTATTACTGAGCTTTTCTCCCTACTTATTTTGCATTTAATTCTCTCAAGTGAAACAAATAGGGCCAGAACATTCAATGTCTGGAAGTAAACCAATGTCCTTTTTATCAAGTAGAAAAAATAAGCTTTTAGATGAGCTATTCTCTGTAGAATAGCTCCTCCACGGGCAAATAAAATCAGAAGGAAAGGTGTGTTATTGAATCATCTTCATGGATGCAATATTCTTCCTTTTATATCTTCTATCTTAAAATATTTCAAAGTAATTCTAGAAATATACAGCAGATTTTTAAAATGATGAGTTAGATACTGACATTTCTATTTAGATTCTGACATTTATATCTGTTTTATTAACTCAAGCATTTAAACTCCATGTCCTCACCTTATCTCCTTTTGTTAAATAACATAAAGAAGGAGTTTCTAGGGTTTAAGAGAAAACATTTGGTGGCAACGGGAATGTCATATTGGCACTGACAGATTGTACAGACTAACATAATGCCTGCATCTATACTGGAAACTAGAAATTGCTGTTAAAACCCAGGAAAAACACGTCAAAAGTAATTTTACCTGTGACAAACCAAGGTTAAATTATTAAATAGGTAGATTTAACTCTACCTTTTACACACGCAGACACATTACTCTTTTTTTGTGTTTAATATAAGTCATTCTTGGCCATCAGATTCTGGTGTCTTGCTGTCCTGTGGGACAACATTGGCAATAAGGACACATTTGGTCTTCCTGTGAGCCACAAAATGGCTCTATCCTGGGTCTTTGCCTTCTGGTCTGAAGGAAAGGACTAACACTACTCTGCAGGTCAGGAGTTGAAGCACATGGTCACGATGGCATCAGTGAAACCCCTCAGTGTCTCTCTGTAGCTCCCTTGGTAAAAGCTCTCCCTCTCCAATATATGCACCCCTGCTTTATTACTGTTTCCATTCTCTCTGACAGTGCTACCTGTGTATTCTCATGGTGCACTCAGCCATGATGCTGTTTGAAGGCAGGGGATGCTTTCACCCTCAAACACCAGGATTAGCAGCGTTCTGTCAGCCAACATAAGCTCTGGGATGATGCCTGTACTTGCTACATTTTCAGACCTGTCAGAAGGTAAATTTGAATGTTGTTGGTGGTTTTTTTAAGGTATCTGAATATTCGGTGTTACCACAACTGTCTTCTGCAGCAATGGATGCTTTGGATTAAATTCACGTTAGTCCAGTGCTTCTGGCCAGCTCTGCACCTCCTCTCCCTCCCTACACACTCCATGCCTTGGTCCTGTGGGTACCCAAGGACACACTGAGGACTGTTCCTTGTGCAAACTTTGCCTTTTGTTTTGAAGTCTCACCAGTGTGAACACTATGCAGTAGCCCCACTGCACTGAGTGGATACTAAAAACATTTTAAGTGACTGCTTTGCCTTTGTGCTCAATTATACAACTTCTGCAGCAATAGCAACCACCAACCAGAGCAAATGGAAAGCAAAAATCAGATGTGTGCTTCTTGCAGTTGTAGCAGAGATGGAAAACTGAGCCCAAGTGTCTCTCACCCCCCCTTTCCCTCTCCTCCAGCTCAGACAGTGCCATTGCAGCAGTACAGGAGCCCCACAGGAGCAGCACACAGCTCTCCCTGCCCTTGACCACATGGTGCTGGCTCTGCCCGCAGCCACAGCAGCACTAAATTCTCTTTTCAGGCTACTTGGCAGAACTAATCTCTTTTAATCTGCCCTCTTTATGGCATCTCTTTGGCCTGACAAAACTCCAATTTATTGACTGTCAGGAAAGACCACAAGGCCTATATCTTTCTTCAGCATTTCACTTTCTTCGGCAGTGTTGAGTGGCGAGGGAATGAAAGGTAAAGGGAATGAAAGGTAAAGGAAGCATTTTCCCCCATTCAGCCTCATAGAACTGGATAGCATTATGTCAACACTTAACATTAAAACAGTAAGATATTTACATCTATCTGAAAAATTAAGGACTGTTTCCTTCAAGCAACATTCATCTTCATATAATCAAAAGAGAGAGTGGCACGGAAGAGAAGAGCTGGACATAAATAACTTTCATACCAAAATCAACAGCTGCTTGTCTTGCACCGGTAGGGACCAGGTTGGGCTGGGCACGGTTCTGTTTTGCCTCATTTTCTATAACACTTATTAGAGTCGTCAGGATGTGAGCAGGTTTAACACCTCCCATGTTTTTCAGGGAGAAAAGACAGAGACATCACATCAGGGCTGCATGACAGCTCCCTGGATTAGTCCCAGGGCTGTGGCTGTATTGATTCCCTCCCCACCACGATCTCTTGTGAAGAAGCGGCTGGATGGAGAGATTGAAAAGAAGAGGGACTTGAGAATTCATAGGATAGAAATAATTACCCTGCAGTCTGAAAATCTGTTTCTTGTTCGGTTTTTGGTTTTGATTTTATTTTTATTTTTTACCAAATCTGGCAAGACTACATATAAGCAAATAAGGTTAATTCTTAAAGGTCTTCAGTAAGATGGGCATGGGCATAATATTGTGAAGGGCAACAGATAAATATTAACAGCTTTGGCACAAACAGATGAGGAAATGAAGGCGACTACTGCTGACCCAGCGATTCACTGAAGGTCACAGCCTGCAGCAGGAGCACAGAGGGGCCCCCAGCGCTTTCAGCACCGATTTGGAGCTTTAACCAGCTCATCTTTTCTCCCCTAATTCCCTGAACCAATTCTACCACTCATCACAGGACAGAAGCTGGAATTTAAATGCAGTTACATACCATGTTTAACATCTCACCCTGAAGGATTGAATGGAATTAACCCGAATAAAGTTATTCAAGTATTGCAGAGCTGGTACCTGAATGAGCAGTGTTTGAAGGCACACACCCTGCGATGGGGAGATCTCTGGACCACTTCTGTCTGCTCTGTGTTTCTGTTGCATCCATAAATCGTAAACACGAGGCAAAACTACTGCAAAGCCTCGATGAGGCTGGGAGTTGAAAACGATCTGTTTTGGTCTGCTGGTTTGAAAATGGTTTTCTTGATGAAACTCATGAGTCCACCGGAGACTGAGACACAGATGGATGAGCCGAGCATATGATAAACCTGCTGCAAGAGTTTGTAGTTAATTGCCCATCATCTTTTTTGTCTCACCATAAAAAATTTCACGCCCACCTTGCACAGTAAAGGTAACCGGAGTGTCATAAACCATTTGTCTCCTGTGCTTTCTTTTCTGCATTATCCGATCGGTCTTGTAGTTGGAATGCTGTTGAGACAAGACAAATTTGCCGAGCCTTTTTACTGATGAAGAGCACTGCACCCTTTATCAAATGATCTCCGTTCTCTAATGAGAAGAAACACCTTCCAGAGTCATTTGCATACTAATATCTTTATTTCTAAAACAATAAGCTGGATGCAGCTCAGAGCCCTCTGTCAGAATCAGATGATTTCATTTGCATGAACAAAGTGTGGAGAGCTCACAAGGAAAACATGCCCCTTGCCAGGGAAATGGAGGGTACCCCGTGCTCAGCAGAAGTAGCAGCTGGGGTCCAAGGCAGCGTGGGAGCACCCAGCACAGAGGGGTGGGGATCCCACCTAAAGGGACACCTGGTGGGCAAGCTGCGGGACAAGAGGCCTTAGAAAGGGGATCTGATGCCACAGATACCATCTGTGCTGCTAAAATGCATTTATCACTGCCTACATTTCTCCCTCTCTCTCCGGTTTTATTATTGCTTGGGAAGAAAATATTGCAGAAACAGGCCATTGCAGGGCAGGGCAGCAGTCCTGCTCTGAGCAATAAGAAAGACAAAAGGGTATCTAACAACAGCACTTCCAAACCTGCATTCAAAAGCCAACATTTTCACTTGGATGCCAAAAAGGCTGCACTTTCCTGCAGCACACAGGCAGTGCTGGGGTCTCCTCCTGCCTTCCAGCATTGCTGTGCACCCACACAGGGAAGAGAAAAATTACCTTCCCTGTACCACATCCATCCAAAGAAAGTGGAAACCCTCTCTGGATTCCAGCAGTGTTTGCCAGCCGGCCGTGTAGAAGCTCCCAGAAGATCTGGTAATGGCAAAGCTCCCCAGAAACCGGCTTTTCTTCAGCAACCAGACAATCCAAGGAGAAACAAGCCAAGTCTAATGAGCAGCTAAAGGAATTAGCCCACATTTCCCAGAGATGCTTTAGAGTTTACCATTTAAATCTTTGGCAAATAGGCTTTGCCTGCTGCTCTCTCTGCACTGATGCACAGATCCTCCACAGCAGCAGCCAACAGAGGGGAGCATGGAGCACAGTGCCCATCACTCCTCTGCTGGCAGGGCACTGCTGAGCACGGATGTTGGAGGTGGCTGAATGGGAGCAGAATAGGAGAGGAGCAAGCTCTTCTGGCAGCCTCCACGCAGCCCATCTTCGTGCACCAGCACTGGTGATCAAAGCAGGGCCTGTATTATTCATCCAAGATTGTGCCTATTTTAAGCACTTGTGAAAGACTAAAAATAGTCAACTGTTGAAGAAAGGCCTAGGCTTGAAATAATGCTGTTGGCATTCTTTTACATCGATCTCTTACAGGTTCCTGTGAAAGTGAATTACAGATTACTGTTTTTTCCCCATCAAAATAAGAGGAGCCATTCCACATTATGTATGTTTGCCTCTGACTGTATTAAAACAAGCATTAAATTGAAGTTGTTTTTTTTTTTTTTTTTTCCCATATCTTTCAAAAGGCTGCCACCATATGGGGATTGGTTTTAATACAAGGATCATCTCTGGGTTTTTTGCAAATAAATCTTACTGCAGCATCCTCTCCTTGCATTAAATGGGACAGCACAGCGGGCCGGAGAAGGAGCCATGATACCACACAAGGAATAATTACACACAAATAGTTCCATGCCACGAAGATCTTAGGGCTGTAATTACCTTCTTCTTTAAAAATCTCTATTTACTACAAAAAACGTATTTTCTTCATTTGAGCTATAAGCAGTTCATCGTGCATTTGGAACAGTGTAATGTGAACTTTTCTGTAGCTTGACTAAAACCACCAGTAGTCCACCTCCATTCTTTAAGAGATTTCTGTCACCAATCTACATTTTCTCATTTTGCCCCTTTACAAACTTCAGTATCCATAATGCAGTAGCACCTGTTGCACCTGCACACAATGGGTAAGCAGAGAACTCCCACGTGATGCTGCTCTTCAGCTTCCTTCTCCTTGCAGTCAGACTCAAAGGACTAACAGAGACAAAGCTGTGCCCAGCCTGGATGACCAGAGCCACGCAGCGGTTCCTCCTGCTCCCCTCACTGCCCTCCATGTGGGCACTGCCCCACTGAGTAACCTGCAGCTCTGTAGATTCCTCACCAGTTAAGAACTTCTCATTTACCTGAGCACTCATTTTACCATTTGCGTGGCTTCAAGATGGCAACCACCTCATCTGCATGAATTCGAAATTCAGAAAGGGCAATTAGAACACATAGGGGATGAGAAAACAAAGCAAGGGGAGGGAATTCCTGACACTGCCCTGGAGTGGGTGGGCAGGCAGGCAGGCAGGAGGCTGTGGCTGGGCCTGCCAGGATGCTGCCAGCAAGCTCATGTGCACCAGGCAGCCCTGAAACCACACTGTGCTCAGAGCAAGGCCAAGTGCAGGGGTCCTGTCAGCAGATACAGTCACTTGCTCCAAATGGGACATGGAAGTGCCACCGCCTGTCCTCATCCAGACGATGGCAGGGCATTGCTGAAACCCAACCGAGAGGCGCCCACCTGGCGCAGCTCAGCACCAGCAAACATCTCCGTGTCTGTGCCGAGCAAACATCCCTGCCTGGGCTCTGTGCACCTCTGCTGTTTGCACAGCACTGCTTCAAAGTACAACTTGCCAGCCTGCATTGTGCCAAAAATCCAGATAATCCAGCTACTGGCAGCATCCCAGTGCTAATACATTTTCAAAGCAGAAACTCGTACAGTTGTTTGATACAGAAACCACCCTGTGTACACAGCAATTTATGAGGAAGCACAGTTTTTGGGAAACAGATTTCCTCTTTTCTTTTAAATGGTGTCCCAACAGAGTCCCAGTAATTTTCCTATGATGAGGAAGATGTCATTTGAACCAAGAACAAGGCTTTGTACGTGAGAAAAAATGTAGCCTCTCCTCTTTCTTGGAGCAATCATGGAGCTAACCACAGCACCAAGTGGTCAGAGCATCAGAAGAATAAAAATGATGGCTTACAGGTGAATTTCTGATGCCGTAAACTTATGAATAGGAAAGTGGTTGGTGTTTTTTTTTTCCTGTTTTTTTTTTTTCACCTCAAAATGTTGTTGGAAATAAGGTACTTCTAATCTTATCAAGTATCCCTCTAGCTTTAGTATTTTAATCAAATATAGGAGCAGATGTTTACTTGATAAACATAAATAAGTACATTCTGTACGTGTCAATGGATCTATATTGATCCTTTCTGCTGAGAATCTGGCCTATAGATTTTAAGTTAGTCTTCCTCTGGCCCAGGGGTACTTTAAATTCTTTTATCCTAATAAGCCTTTTAGAAGGACTTGACTTTTACACCCTCCAGCTTTTCCATATGTAAGGAAATTTATACTTCTACCCTTTACAGCCTGCAGTCAAAGGAAAGCAATAGTGTTGGTATGAGGGTCATTTTTTTAAACGTTTCACACATTAATAGTTGAGAACTTGAACAGAAACCCCCAGGGCTGTAATCATTGTATGAATGGCCAGATTTAGTCCCCAGGGTGGAACGTGACCCCAGCGCTGGATTTACAGCTAGGGTTGGTAGGATGCTATTTGGAGCATGGAGTAAATCTTGGTGACATCTTTGCACAGAGAACAGAACTGGTCTGGCCAAGGAGAAAGAAAAGCCACCAGTTTCAGAACAAAAGAACAGTTTTTGTAGCTAATGGCAAATAATTTCTTAATACAGATATGGTATGTAATTTAATGATACATGAAATTTTCACCAGAATGTGGCCAGGTGCACACTGCATTACGTAGAGCGCACACACACACAGGTATGCCCACACAAACACCTAGGCAGAACTAAACAGAAGGATGCTGTTAGGCCCAGGGGGAATGGTTTTAAACTCAGACATGAGAGGTTTAGGTTGGATATTAGAAGGAAGCTTCTCACCCAGAGGGTGGTGAGGCACTGGCACAGGTTGCCCAAGGAGGCTGTGGATGCCCCATCCCTGCAGGCATCCAAGGCCAGGCTGGATGTGGCTCTGGGCAGCCTGGGCTGCTGGTTGGTGACCCTGCACTGGAACTGGATGAGCATTGTGGTCCTTTTCAACCCAGGCCATTCTATGGTTACATGATGCTCTGGGGGTTGTGCATGCTGCCCCAGCACAGCACACAACCCCACCACACCGTGGGCAACTCCCCCCTTCCTGCAGCTGTCCCTATCTGTGGCAGGAGATTTTCCCTGCGGCGTGCTGCAACCTGCCATCCCCTCAGGTGTCACCACCTACCTCCAAGACCAGATTTTGTGCTTTATTTCCACATTCTGATCTGAGATTTTACTTGCCTCATCAATTCAAAGTCTCCTTGATAAGCTGACGTGGAGCTTCAGATCGCTCCAGCTCCAGAATAGCTGAAGTCAACAAAAGTAATAATAAATATATCTGTACCACTTTTTTTGGTCTGGTCCCACCAGCTCCCCAGAAAGCCTGGCACCATCAAAGCACACAGCCAGCGTCCTACACCAGATGCTGAGAGAGAGGAGAGAAAGGAGCTGAAGGAGGAATTAAGAAGCACCGATATCCCACCTGGGGGCAGGCAGCTCCACTGCACTGCCCTGCAGCCAGCAGCCAGAACACTGCTGTTCCCTGGCCGCAAAGTGTCACAGCACTCATTGACTCATGGACTCCACCTGTCAGACCACGTCTCTCCGTCCCACCAAAACTGGAAAGAGGTAAAGAAGGTGGAGAAAGAAAGATTATTACAACTAAAATTCTATCATTAGCAACAACAGGTTTAAAAAACACATTGAGCGATTGCTCGGCGTGTTCCATTCAGGAGTGTGCAAAGCACTCTGTACCCTGATTGCTGCAAAACAACTGAGCTTAAATGAGGTTTCACCTTTAGCAGAGGGTTCTTTTTCTGCCCATAAAATAAAATGCACCGCAGTTAAGAAATAATGTTTTCTCAGCCCTGAATATTATAGTGAACTGATTATTTTTATTGCTTAACTTGTAAAAAAATCTACTCTGCATTTAGGTAACAGCACTGTTACCAAATAAATAAGCAGGTAGGAAGCTGCATGGAACTCTGGGGTGCAAAACACTCATACAGTTAAGTGCCCAAACAACATCAGAATGCACTGCTCACAGAAGTTTTATAATTTGAGAATCGTCCCTTATTTGCATGTGCAATTACTACAGTTGCATAAGTAATTACATAAATTGTCCAATTATAACAACTGTTTTCTGAATCAACTAAAAGAAAAAAAAAAACCAACCAAACACATTTCTCTTTGCTGTAATAGAAATGCTATTTGCATACAGAAAAAAAATAAGATTTCTGTTTCTCGGGATATGAAATTAAATTACTTTGGGGTATTTGGCTTCTCTGTTTCTGAATGGAGTAGAAGAGATTCTGTGGAACAAAAAAATAATGCTTGGGACAGTTTTACAGCCTTGCACTTAGCAGTAATATTTCCTTTTGGCCCAGTGCAATTACTGCACAGTTCTTCCATTGCCATCAGAGAAATTAGTCTGCATTCACAGTTAAGAGGACGTAGTCTTGGGACACCAGGTTGTTTAATGGCATTCTTTTCCTGAATAAACATTTGGATCATAAGGCATCGCACTGACTTCATTTCTCAGAAAACTGAAACATGCAAAGAAGTGAAGAATCTCATTCTAGAATTATATTCCTGGAATTTACCAACATCTGCTCCACTTAACAGAACAACAGGTGGGAGGAAATCCCTCAGTCTACTCATCAGCAATTTAAACTTGTGAAGTGATAGCATCTGAATGTGCTGCAATAACCAGAAAAACCACAAACATGAAAGGAAATCAGACCCAAAAAAATTCCTCAGGCAAAATCATCCCATCCAGAGAGTAAATGAGGCTTAGAAATCCCAGTATTCGGGACCAAAGCTGCAGAGGGTTTCTACTGACCAGGCAGCATGCCATGCTGGCAGATGGAAGCCTGCATGTTCATATGTAACCGAGATGTCACCCGTATGCAGCCCAATACAGTGGGGCATCTGGAGCTCCCACTGGGAAATGCTGGAATCCCCATCAGGACCGTGCTCCCACAGCTGCACATAGCCAGCATTCTGCCTCTGAACCTCTATTAAATCCCAAATGTTAAAAAAGAAAAGGACTTCTACCTGCTGTGAGAGGGCAGTGTCTGTGATGGAGCGATCCAAGCCAACCCCCTGCAGCTCTGAGCAGCACAGCAATGCAGCACCCACCGAGCCATCCCCTCCCTGGGAGCAGATGGAGAAGGGATGCTGTGCGAGGAAGGGCTCGCTGTGGGTGGAATCTGTATGCCAGTTAAACTCAGGCTCCCATTGGATTATGTTGGCCTGCCAACAGAAGATGCTCTTTCTGTCATTTACACTCCAATTTAAGAAGTAAAAAGGGCTTTTGCACCTTCTGCAGGAATAAACAGAGAAGATACACATGCAGCCTCTCATCTGGAGGCACCGTGTATTCAAACCATCAAAGCTTTCAGCTCAAAGATCAAAGGCTTTTCTTTTTTTAAAAGACCTTCTGTTTTACTGTGGGAGGATTAAATCACTGTGACCACACACTGCAGCCTCCTCCACGGCTGGTCTATGGCTGGTGAAGGTTCCAAGCACCTCAAGGAAGGAACATTTGTACTGTGGCTTTGGCCAAGAGCCGTCAGAGGAGCAGTTTGCTTATGGTGAGAGCCTTCTTGGGCCCTCTTCAGAATGGGGCTCAAGTCCCAGCCTGTGGTTGAAGCAATGCCCACAGTGCTTGAATATGTATTTAGTGATTCTAGGGACAATTGCTCCAGGCAGAATGGGCTCCTTTGGCTGCGGGCTCCTTTGTCAGGGATTTGCTATAATGTCCTGTGAGCAGTACGATGTCACAGCATGGCTCCTTAGCACAGTGCTTATTGCAGAGCTCCTCACAAGCTGCTCAGGACATACCTCCTTATCTATGCAATATCTTTCGCGTGCAAACAGGGTAAAAAAGGGAAGAGAGCACTGAATCCTCCCTGGAGCAGAATGAGAACAAATCTGCACTCAGCAAAGTGCTATGGGAATTAAATGCACAACTGCACATGAGCTGCACAGCCAAAGCAATTGGGATTATCCGAGGTTTGCTTGGGAGCAGCCGGTCGTGTGGGGCAGATGAGTGCAGGCAAAGCTCTCACAGTGCCAGCAGCCCATGAGTATAAGCACTTCAACACCTGAAATGCATAAAAGCTTAAGGCACAAATCGGCTTCCCTTGTGTTCAGAAGGAGTTGGGTTTTCCAGGTACTTCTTCAGGTACCTGAACACTTCCAAAGTCAGAGCTATAGGAAGCCAAACAAGGGAACACAGCAAGGGGAACTCGGCACTCTGCTAGCATTTAACTCCTCTTTTCCTGCAGATCTCAGTTGCTCTCAGCCAAGCTTGATGTCCCACACCGTTCAAACACATAGGTTAATGATGTTTTAATTGGTTCCTCAGTGTCACAACATTTAAAAGACAGAGGCTCTAGAAACCATTCAGAGCTCTGGGACAACATTAAAGTTACCTTTTTTTTAAGTTTTGAATTCGCTTTACATGTCGAAATGCAGGAGAGATATTAAATTAAATAATAGAGGCTCTCCAGACCTTAAACCTTTTGCTTTGAGCAAATTGATGGGATAAAGTTATTGCTGAAACCTCTTCCAACATCTTACTGGAGCCTTCCACTGTCCGTGGAGCAGCTACAAGCTCATAGCTCAGTGGACTCAAACAGCACGACCATTTGACACCCAACCTACCCTCCCTCCTATTTCGAACACTTGGCTCCTAAAACAATTGTCCATATTTTTTCCTTTACAAGTGCTTATCTTCATGGCCCTGATTCAAGGGATGCTTTTTTTTCCAGTGAAGTTTGCATTATTCACCAAAATTTCAAAGTAAGTTCATGGGCAACTCATCCAACTCACTGACCATACATTCAAAGGCACAAGACAATAGATTTATACATCTACACATTCAGTACATTTTCCTCATATTTTATTATTAAAATTAACCAAAAATAATAGAAAAGAAAAGAAAAGAAAAGAAAAGAAAAGAAAAGAAAAGAAAAG